>CM077786.1:6392279-6780921 GCA_039737535.1 Lagodon rhomboides
ATAACAGATCGTAAAATGCAATTTCTTCTCAAAAAGGAAAAATAGCACTTGACCCTGTGTTACCATCCCACTTAACTTAATGTATCATATATCTCTATATCTATATAATGCACATTAACCTGCAAAACTTGCTTCATGCCACAGATGAGACTAAAAGCGGACATCCTGTTTTGAGGCCCAGCTAGCTAAACAGTGTTTAACACAGCTAATAATCTCAGTCCACACCATCTACCCATTACCAGTCCCTGAGTTATAGTAATCTGGTTTAAAACATCTGGAATAGGCCCCTTCTGTGACCGGTGAGAGAGATAAGCTGATGGAGCACAGCCAACTCTACCTAGCGCCTCTTGAACTTAGAGGCTCTCCCGTGGCTTAAAGCACAGTCTGGCATCGCCCGTCTAACAGCAGCTGCAAAATACATAGCAAGGTTGCAAGGAGCTAGCAGCAACCGCGCAGCCACAGCCAGGCTTGAATCTAGCTGGTCGCCTGTGGTTGGCTGGTGCAGCTGGCTGTTTGAGAAGCATTACGTAGCATGCGAGCCACTGGCCTAATTCCACAAATCTGCTGGCCTAAATCACAGGGACTCTCCAAATAAATGAGAGCTGTCCTGAGCGCACCAGGGTTTAGCCACAGCACAGAGGTGTAGATGACACACAGTAATGCACTGTGCGCTGGGTGGGTGCCTCATCCGATCACTTATCGTATAGTTTTACCACCTGAAATTAGAATGTGATGGTATTAGAATAATCTTATGAACCAAAATATCTCTTGACTTTGTTTGCACATTATTGTACTTCTACTACCAAGGCTATTTTAGCTGCTGGGGCCAGGAGAATGTGGCTATGAAGTGTGGGAAGAGGACCAAAAATGCAACGGAGCTTTATGATTTCACTCAGATGTTATAGGAAAAACATTGTGTCTGTGTGTGTGTGGGTATGTGCGTCCGTGTGGGTGTGTGTGTGTGTGTGTAGCTGCAGGTCAGGCCACAATTAGCCATCAAACCTATTACTGCTGTGATGAGTGTACAGTAGATCAAAGTCTGAAATTGCTCTTGACAATGATGAGAATACAGCAAATGCAGTGATCAAATGAAAGTCTTTATGATTCAGGCAGACAGAATGGGGATCACATGTGCAGATTAAGGAAGGGCATGTGAGCTAGGTGAGTTCTGCAGCAGCTCGTTAACAAGTTTTGGTGAGTAGGGAAAAAAAGATTTTAAGGCTTCAACAATGATTATAACAGTGTCCAATGCAAGGAAATGGATGACAGACAGCAAACAGTGCAAGGTAAGCAAGTTTGGACATATTTTGCTTAGTAAGCTGGTGGAGTGAGCACATCTGTCTGACTGACCTTTCTCGCTGACGCTTTCCATGTCCACGTCCTCACAGCTGGTGTACTCGGGCGTGGAGCCGCCCTCCTCCTCTGAGCTGCTGATGGACATCTGCCTCTTGTTGACTCCGCGCTTGCTCTTGTATGACCGTGGAGGGGGCGGCCGCAAAGACTCCGACTGGTCCGAGCTCTGAGAGTCCTTCCTCAGCAGGTTCTCCCCACCCTTGTCCCTTGGTGTCCGTGTTGTACCAGGATCCAGGCGGCCTTTGTTCGGGCCCCAATCTGGAGGCGGCGGTCCCCCAGGTTGGGGTCCTGGTCTTACTCCACCTCCGGCAGGTGGAGCTTTCCCTCCAACCCCCACGGTCCTATCCACAGAGTAGGCTCGGTGGTTCTCCAAGACAGCCTTGCGCTCTCCCTCCCCACCTCCACCCCTCCTGGCCAGACGGTTTTCAGGCACCTCCCCTGCACTGCCTCCACCTCCTCCTTCACCAGGCCCTAGTCCAACCTCGTTGATTGCAAGATCACTGTGTCGTCGTTCATGGCGTACCTTGGACACCTTAGCATGCATGCGCATCTCCTGCTCCTCCTTCTGTGGTTTGACAGGGTATCGTGCCAGGTTAGGATCACTACGGTAACGGTTCTGGAACTCCTCCTCACGCCGCTGGCGCTCCCTCTGCTCTTCATCCTCTGGTCGTCTCCGGTGTGTTTCTGAGTGACCCAAGTTCTGTTGCCCATCCTCGTAGTCCTGAGAATGGATCTTCTCCAGCCTCCGTCCATCTCCCAATCGTCTCTCTCCTCTGTCCCCAGGCACCACTCGCTCATCCAGGGACGACTGAGTCGGCAGCTTCCCGGCAGGTCTCCGGCCACCACCGCGCCCCATGCCTCCCTTACCATTTTGTTCATGGAGGGACACTGGCCTTTTCCTATGCAAGAGGAGCAGTCATTATACCCATGTACAAAAAAGTGTGTCTTTTCCACTAGGAGCAATGCTAGCATTTGTAATATGATAAATATCCTGTATGAAATATCGAAATATCCTGTGCTCAGAACATTTCTCTCTATATTTGCAAAACCTTTGTGACTTTTATACGAACACATTAATACCAACATGAGACTTGATGAATTCTTACCTAACTCACCCACTGAATTAAAACAAAGGGATTCAATCAAAGTTCTCTCAAGACTTAAACCTGTGACCTAGCTTCTCCATTGGTTAAACTAGAACAGGCACAGATGTGCTGCTTTTTTTACCACAGAGATTAAAAAACAAGAGGAGCTTTAGTCAACAAGCAGTCCTGGCTTTCTCAGTTTTTAAAAAAATATAGTCCCCATTCTCCAGTTCTCAATTCCCACAATGTTAATTAAAAAAAAAGTACAGGTTGTAGATGTAAGGCATACATAGTATCAGCTACTGCAGCATAAAGAAGAAGCAGGAGTTGTGTTTGTATCTTGAGGCCTTACTTTTCTCTAGGCGGTTCACTTTGGGAGCGGGAGCCGGGCATGGCGTCCGTGCCCTTGGCAGCAGTGACACCAGCGGGCGGCTGTGTCCCGTCGGGCAGCCCTGCGTTGGCGTTGGTGCTGGGCGGGGCTTGGGACCTGGAGCGTAGTAGCTTCCTGTCCCGTTGTGCCTCACCTCCAGCGGCTGGGTTGATCAAGGAGGTGCTCAGGCTCCCAGGCCGCACCCCTGACCCCGAAAACCATTCTCCTGATTTGGTGAGAATCTCCTGCTGTTTACGGCACAGGTTGCATACCCACATTACCTAGAGGGGAGGAAAGGACAACAGTGTTTGCAAAGTGGGTTCAGTAGTATTAAAGAAGAACATTAAACTGACAATTAAAACTGACAATTTCCCCTCCTGGATCAATATGGGATTATCTTATCTTAGAATATAGAATACCTAAAAAAAAAAAAAAAAGTCGGTAGTCATGCCTATGATACAAAAGTGTGCAGGACTGTCAACATTTACACACCATAAAATAATTTCATTGAGCATAAAATCTATCACCAAAAGAATGCAGCATTTCTAACCTTATGGGAGCAGATACAATTTCTCCTAGACATTAGTATTCAGTCTGATAAACAACAATTGTAGCATCTTTTAGCTCAAATAAATGACAGTAGCTTAGCATTATTTATTTTTTTATTACATTACAACACCTTGGTGTTCCCCCACATGCTTTCCCCTTCTTTCTTCGCTACAGCTCATCAAATATTAGAGAGCACTCACATATGACAGACAGATGGTCCGTTTTAATATTTCATCATAATGCATTACCTGTGAACACAGCTCGGCGATTCTATGGTAAATTCTGTACAATTTGAGAAACTACGGAACACCCATGTTTCACCTGCCCTGTGGCTCTGTTGCTGTGAATTGACTCTTATTGCGTTGTAACCTATGAAAGAAAATATGCTCATGTTTGTGATACATGATAAAGTGCACTATTACCTAAAGAGATAATGCTAAAGAGGGCTGCAAAGAATTTTGTGGAAGAAGAGGAAGAATAGATAAATTCTAATTGTAATTATATGCATTGTTTTCATTCATAAGGATTGAGGGGAAAGATATTCTAGTCAGTGCATCATCTCTGTACATGCAGGCAACGATTATCTGTGATTTATCCTCTAAAATTCAATAAAATGCATTATTACTAAGTAAGACTGACGACCACAGCCATGTACACCAGCCATGATAAAATGTGATTCTCCATCCAAGAAATCAAACCCTCTGACAGCATCAGAGCATCTTCAAAACCTCCGACAGCATCAGATACTCACATGTAGCCATAGCTACGGAATATCACCCCACTTCGACAGCACAAAAACAGGATTTATCTCCCTCCGTATTTATAATCCCAACGGTTTATTTTCCAGAGAATAAATCCAAAGCAAAGAGGAAACACAGTTGTCTCTTGTATTCCGCTGCGAAAACCTTGGCACAAGTTGTCATCAAAACACTTCTGGCACCTCTGGACACCCCAAAATGTTACTCCTTGATCGCCAGTGGGACGGACTGTTAACAGTCAGTTTAGCAGCTAGCAGTTAGCCGTCAGCGCGCCAAAGCACATTCATCATGGCCTGATTGAATCCTAGTTGGCGCATGTCCAGACTAATCTAAAGTAAATCAGCTGCCCGCACGGCCCACAGCTGTCGGGCAGCCACCCAGCCACACACTGCAGTCTCTTTCTCTCCTGTCTTTCACCACCTCTTTACCTCAGCTGAGGGGCCACAGATTAGCAGTGGCCTGTAATCCTTTCAGATCCTCACCATTATTCAACTCATCATCAGCTGACAATACCAGCTCAAACATCGTAACATCACAACTTCTAACCTATTGAGCCCCCCACCCCAAACTATGAAAAGCTTTGACGGTCCAACCGTCCCAGACGAAATATGTAAAATACAGTCACAAAGATGTGTGAACAGCTGTCTCACAAGATCTCAGCTGGGATATGATTGGATAACTTATATCAAAACCCATTTAACATCACTGACATCATACAGTCAATGAACATGCTGGTTCCGAATCAGGTCTATACCAAGACAGAAACTACCGCATGACATATCGCAGGGATTGTAGATTTCGTTTTTTTTTTTTTAGAATTATTCTTATTTTTCACATCGCACAAAAAGCTAAATCCCCAATACAACACTTTTCACTGGAACTTAATTTTGTTATAAAATAAAAGGGTTTATATTTCTCAAAGGAATAAATGATTCTGGAAAGGAATGAAAAATGTTCAGGGTCAATCAGCATGTGATTATCTATAGGTTGCTTTGCAAGTCCCTGCCAATGAAGGGGAGTAAATACTCATAATCCAGGGGCTTAATCCTTGAATGAGAGCATCATATAGAGGAAACGTCATGGGACGACTGTTCGTGGCCCAGCGTGTTCTCCAACATTAAAAAAATGATCTCATTTCCTAAAGGCATGGCTCCGTGTGTTTGCTGTGTGCTGTAAAGCCTAAACGCCACAGATGGGGGGACGGTAGTAAACGATAAAGAAGTTATAGAACACATGGGCGCGCACACACACACACACACACACAAACACAAACACACACATAAAGAATGTAATACATATAATCCTTCACTGGAGTGATTGTGCTCTGTATTCCTGGATAGTCTGAAAGATATTGTAGGGGGAATTAATTGTGTGTAAACTGAGTGTGTGTGTGTGTGTGTGCGTGCGCGACACATGTATTTGCAGCAGTGCTTGACGCCAGACATGCCGGAGCATGTCAGAGCCTCAGCAAAGCAAACCAATCAACTAGCACCGTCCAGTGGCAGCCCGCCATAGTGTCACTCCAAGTTCATCCCGCTGCCTCACTGCGTGCTGTCGAGCGCATTGTGCTTTGAGAATGTGTGTGTGTGTGTGCAGATAAGTGTGCTGTATGTATATGTAGGACATTTCTCAAACCTTCTTGCCTAGAAGAGCGTGGCGTGGGCGTCTGCCTGTGGGCGAGATGTGTGTGTAGAGAATAAGCAGTGCCATCTCTCTCATGTAATAATGTCAACCTCCTTCTGCCTAAAAAATGTGCTTCTCCATGGTAACCAAATCACATAGAAGAGCCAGTGAGACAAAGGGGGACAAAGCAGTGTGTGTGTGTGTGTGTTGCTGTTAAACTGAGAAAGACAGGCACAGAGTGTGTGTCAGTATTGAAGGACAATGACAACAGAAAACTACAAAAAAAAACAAAAAAACGCACAAATGCCATTTAGACCGCCTCGAGTCACCATTGCATTTGTTATCTGATATGAACCTGAACATGGATTTGGTCTCCTCTCCTTCCCTTTCTTCCCCTTATTTTGTTCTGTCTCCCTTCCTTTACTTTCCTTGCCATTTATTTCTATCCTTTTCCCTACCATTCATTTGATCTCCTTTCTTTACTCTGCACTCATTTCTGTTCCTCTCATCTTCTTTTTCCCTTCTTCAACTTCCTGTTCCTTTCCACTCCTCACAGTTGTTCCCCCTCCTCTTGTTTCCTTTTCTTTCCATTTATTCCATTTTCTTTCTCTTCCTGCCTTCCTCTAATCTCCTCTCTTCTGTCTTTTCCCTTTCCCAGCCCGTTATTTTCTCCTGTTTCCTTTTTTTACTTTCTCTCCCTTATTTTTTTGTTCAATTTTCCTTTCCTTTCCTTTCCTTTCCATTTATTTAAATTTCTTTTCCCACTTTCTCTCACCTCAATTTTTCTTTCCCTTCCCATCTTTCCTTTCCTCTCTGTTGTCCCTTTCCTCTCATTTCCTCCCCTCCTGTTCCTTTCTTTTTCTTTCCTAACCCTTCATTTCCTTCTCTTTCCACCCCTTTTTTTTTACTTTCCCTGTCCTCTGTTCTTTCCTTTACATTTCCTTCAATCTCCTCTTTTCCTTTCTTATTTCCTTTTCATGCCTTCTCACCCTCCAGCTCGACTGAAACACCTGGCTGACTTGACAAATGAAGATACCAAACACCTGTCACTCATACTTCTCCGTCCCACACCCTCTCGCCTTCACCGCCTGCCCCCGGCGCCGCTCCATTCATCTGCTGACAAAATGGTGAAGACGTGCAGCTCTGTCAGCAGCAGCAGCGGCACACGGCGCGAGCAGCATTCATTTAGGCCCGGATTGTGTGAACATCAGCTTTTCCTTAAATGGGCAGAATAGATTGGAGCTTTAGGGGTGGCGGGCAATGGGGAGGGTGTGGTTGGCTTTCAGTGAGCGTGTGCAGTGACCCTGCCCTCAGCAAACACACACACACACACACACACACACACACACCTCGACAGAATGAGAGATGAGGCAGCGCTGGGTGTAAACTGCCATCGTTCAGGGAATGGTAAATCCTGAATGGTGGGAAGAAAGACGGCCGCAAAAGACATAATGCTCCATTTCCTCGAATAAGGTAGTAGATCAAGTCGGCAAGCAGGCCAAGTGCATTCAGTGGTGAGGAAGCAGAGCAGAGCTGTCGTGGCTGTAAATCCACACAGGTTTTGCATTTCTGATCTCAGGTTCACAGAGAAGACCCAGTGCTCTACATTCCCCAACGAGTCCTCCAGGTCCACCAACACAATGCTGCATCTGAACAGGTCATCGTGTGATGTGATCAGATCACATCATTTGTCTGTGCCCTCCAAAACTGTTACAAATCACTGTTGAAATGTCATTCTTCTTTATGATGTGACAACGCTATGGTAACGGTATTACAGACTGAGGCATAACAACCACTTAGTTTGGGTTAACGTTACTGATTTATTAAGATTTGTTGATCTTTGTCATCATGGTTATAATAAAAACCGCCTGATTAAAGGTTGTGGCCATGCTTAAAGTCTCCCCCAGTCAATAATGTGTTTTTCTTCTTGTGTCTACCATTGAGTAATTGAGCTTCACTGCTTAGAATGAAGTATCTGCAGAGTTCTACACTAAAACGCTGTTTTCATGTTTGTTGTGAAAAGTTAAAATTTACTCTGTGCTCATTAATAATCTGGTTTTAAGAGGCAGGCCTACAGACATTATTTGTGACATCATAAATAGTCTGGTCCAATATCCATCATACTAGGGTTGCAGTAGTATGCTATTTTTAAGGTACGGTTATCATATCATGTGCTTATCAATGGTATTATTGAATAATACACACACACACACACACACACACACACATATCGTATATCAATAGTTCTGGCACAGTTTGGAGCTGTGCTTTGGGTCATTATGCTGTTGTAGGATGAAACTGACTCCAATCAAGCGCCGTCCACAGTAGTAGCTTTGCTTATTCAAGATCCCCTTAATCCTGCACAATTTCCACTTTACCAGCACCAGAGTAGCCCCAGAGCATCACACTTCCTCCATCATGCTTGACAGATGGCGTCAGGCACTCCTTTAGCATCTTTTCATTAGTTCTGCATCTCACAAATGTTCTTCTATATGATCCAAACACTTCAAACTTCAATTCATCTGTTGACAAAACTTTTTTTTCCCAGTCTGGAAATTGGAAATTGTCCAGTGTTTTTTGCCCATCTTCATTTTTTTCCTTTAATCAGCCAGTCTCACATATGGCTTTATCTTTGCTACTATGCCAAGAAAGCCAGCAGTCCTGTTACATCCCACAACAAGGTCATTTTAGGTACACTCACTCTGTTTTCAACACACTGATTCCTCCCCACTTAACAGCCACAAAACCATCATGGAAAAGCTATCCAGACTGGAGACGTTGCCAGCTCTCAAAAAGGGACTAGCTTTTAATAACATCTCAGACTGATTTACAATAGAGGCCTGGTGAGAATATCAGGGCCAAAAGATCAAATGAAACTACCACAGGATAAAGATTGGGTCTGTTCTACAGTTTGGGAATAATCAGACCTCATCTGTGATTGGTATTGACTGTTTGCTTTAATGGCTGTGGACATCAACATCAAATGGTAAGTAAACTACAGTGTGAAGAAGGAATTGTAAATCTGCCTGCATAGCAAGTTGACTGAACATTAAAATTTTCTTCCTTTGCAGCACACTTTAAAATCATTATAAAGTAACTGTTTCATTAACTCGACATTATGTTCATCACATTCAGTCAAAATTCTTGCTCAAGGTAAAGAAAATTCCATTGTTCTAACACTTTTCAAGCCTGAGTTATTCATTTAAGATTTATGTTGCATTGCTCACATGTGACAATACTGCCATCTACTGATCATTTTTGGTTAACTGTTTCTATATTAATACGTATCTCGACTAATACCCCTTTTCCACTGGTCAAAAATCCCACTTAAACCCACGATCGAGAGATCGAGCATTTCGGGTCAATTGACTCTGCAGTAGACCAGGTTTTTATCGCCTCGGCTCGGCTTTGATCTGTACATAAGACCCAGGTGAACACATTACATTCTGACGTATTTAAGCCAGTCGCGCGAAATGATAACGCGTTATCAACATCCGATGGTGGTGCGTATAAACCGGTGATCAATGTAACATTGTCACTGGTTCCATGCTGCTTACTTTAACTGGTGTTGTTCCCTGTTTCCGGTGCAACGGTTTCAGTAAAAATCACAGACGGACTGCCTTGCCTGCGGGAAGTGGGAATGGGGTCAATAGGAGATTTTTAGGAGGTTGACCCGTGTTTAAAAAAAACTTGTGTAGACCCACTTATTTTGGTGGAAAAGTAACAAGGACATATCTTATTACAATTAGTGAAGGAAAGAAGTAGAGTTAGAAAGGATTTACCAGTGTTTCCCATACATAGGTTCTACTTGGGCGGCCGCCCAGGTAAACTGAGACCCACCCAGGAAGATAAAATCCAAGTTCCACTTTTTTTCCAATCAATCAACAATGTAATTTTACAGCGCACACAGACCATCTGCCTTCCAGCCCCCCCGTACATTAATTGATTTGTGGCGGTCTGCCACATTGTCAACATTGGCCGCCCACGTAATGATTTTCTATTTTTGGAGCTGCGCATACTGTTCTCACTCACTCAAGACAGCGCACCCGTTAGTGAATAGCATGATGCTATACAGATACAGTGGATGGCGCTGTTGTTCTTAGTCTGCCAGTAAAACCAACGAAGAAGAGGAGGAGGACTATTTAACGTGGTTGGCTTGACTGAAACTTCCTCTGCAAAGAAGACAGCTGGCTTCATCATCGAGATCAACCCCCCAGGAAGAGCGCCAGGCCTTGAGGCCAGTTTCTGTAGTGGCCCAATCGTGTAATTACACCGTTAAACCAGAAGTTAGCCGGCTTTGGTCGGCGGAAGTCTGTAGTGCGCCCACTCTGTGGCTGCTCTTTGTTTAACACTTATTTGCATGAAGTTAACGTTCTTCCTGATAACTTGCCTCAAAGAGGCTTTGAAAGTTATGTGTCAGCCGGCCAGCACCAAATCTTTCGAACTTATCTGGCAAAGTCGATAACACCAGAGTAGATTTTTTGCCATCAACTGAGAGAGTCTGCCTGGATCTCTCTCTCTGCCCTGTCCTACACCTCTATCACTAAGCTGCTTCTTGTGGAAAAGTCTGCTGGCAGACTTCCATCGCCAAACCACTGCAGAAGAGAAACCCGGTAGAACTCGTCAACCGGCAACCACACATGGCCTCAGGGACAAGACTACCTAGAGTTCACCATGAAGACGTTATCGACCAGCACATCCAGTGCTATGGGTTCCAACCGAGCTCAACTCCTGCCTTGCCTTCCCAGCTCAAAGTAGACACGAACCATCTTCCTACCTGCTCAGTACTGGGTTGATGTCAAAATAATACAGCAATAATAATCTTATTGACAGTATTTCAACCTCCAAATGTTGTATCTCCCTTCTGTATAAGTTATTTGAATCCATATTGAACAGATTCTTCCATCATTCCCCATTCATTATTTCAATTCTCAACCATCATCATGATTGCTTGTAGCCTATATATTCTTGTTTGAAAATCACTAAATTGAAGTCATTGGATTAATATTTAATCATTCAATAAGTACTTTCATTTAGACCCAGTCATTGTTCTTGTATTCCTTTGGAGTGGAGAACAGAACAATTTAACTGGGAAGTCAGTCTTTGGATATTTGACTAATAACTTATTGATTTGATTTAAATTTTCTTCTTCGGAGGCTGTGCCCCTAAAACGAGTGCAAAAGCATTGAGATTCCATGTAGTGGAGCACCTCAAAAGCAGCTGTGGTTGCGGCTGTGGCTCAGGGTTAGACCCAGCATCTTGTTATTGGAAGGTTGCTGGTTCGATTCCCCTGGTCTGCATGTGGGCAAGGGCAAGATACTGAACGCCAAACTGCTCCTGATGTGCTGGTCGGCACCTTGAATGGCAGCCACCACCATCAGTGTATGTATGAATTACTGTAAGTCGCTTTGGACAGAAGTGTCTGCTAAAATGTAAAATGCAAAAGCCTGTATGAAGAACAAGAGTCAACTTTTTCTATTCTGACTTTTTTGCTGCCTTACCTTACGGTCAAACAATGAATCCTCTTCCTGACTATTCAGAGGCTCAACGACATCCCCAAACTAAAATTCTCCTCACCATTTGTGACTTTGACCGGGCTCAGCAGTAACAACATGTTGGAAACATTTTGACCACACATTAAGAGGAAGTCGTAAGTAAACAAAGTGGAACATATACCTGGGCCCCTCCCGTCTCCCCATGGCAAGGCTGGTCTGGTCTCAAACACACAGGCAGGGAAAGCATGCATAGGCATGAGTGTGCATTCATTGTGCATTCAGATAAATGGTCTGTAGGGTAGAGTGCTTTCTAATACAGTATGCATGCCAGCTGCAACGCCAATCTCCCATCCCCATTTTAGTCAAGGATTTATTCTAGTATCCCTCGTTCAGCACAGCCATGCCTACAGCCATAGGAAGAGGGGTCAGGATGGGTCACAGGGGTCAGACACCCCTGCAGACAGCCTATATTATGGCTCATGCTCGCTCTGCCCGCCAGGGTCTGCATTCATTCTCAGAATTAGAGTACTGACGCAGGATCATCAGCCAGCTGCCCTGGGATCCCTTAAGCACAATCGTCTGTGAGACTGATTCCTGTTCTGATGCTGTGAATGAGCACAGACCCCAAGTGTGAAGGGGAGACAATAGTGGTGACCCATGCATCAAAATCCATCACCCAGCAAGCCTTACCCTGTCCTTCACTATGAGACACTTTGCAAGGGGAGGAGACAGACAATGGACACAGAGTTAGTCAGGGTTTACACTGGGGAGAAAATCTTCTGAGGACACAGCTCACTCCAGACGGCTCCACACCTCACACTGTACAGTAAACGCTCGGAGAAAGAGAAAGTTTGCAAAAACTATGAACTATCAGGGACTCCCTCTGTTCAGTTAAGTCAGTAATCCATAAGTGGATTTGTACACACACTGGCTCCGTTCCAATCCCGTAGCTTACTCTCTTGCATCTGCAGTTGTTGCTTCTTCGTTCAGCTAGGAAATTGTACGTCCGGCCAAAATGGAAGGAACTCTACTTTATATTTAACACCATCTCTTCGGGGTAGAGGTCAACAGACAAGAGAACGCTCATCTTCAGATTTGAACACAGCCAGCGTTTTTTTTTTTGTTTGTTTTTTTATGTTTAGGAGGCACAAACATCACGTTCACAACACAGAAAGAACACAAAAAAGATGCTAACCACTTTGTCCTCCTTTGTGGCATGCAGTCCAGGTAGCAGTGAGAATTGAGAAAAGTGAGGGTGGAAGTGGAGCGAACGAGAAAAAGGAGAGAAGGAAATGAAAGATAAAGAGATAGAAGAAACAGAAACGCGGAAGAGGGTGAAGTTGTGAAATGTGATATCGGACAGATTGGAGGAAAAGAGAAGAAAAAACAAAGGAGAGGAGGGGGGAAAGAGGATGTGATGCAAACATTTGTTAAATACATTCTGCAGAATTGATACACATACTTCATATTCAGCGACAGAGTGCGAGGCAGAGGGGACAACAGTATGTGAATGTACGTGAACGCTGGCATGTTAGGCTGCGGAGACATGCATGGTCCGGCTTGGCGTGACTTCGGTGTGACTCATGGCCCGTGACAACATGAGGATGTGTCACAGCTCCTCAGCACAAAGAGGAAAAGCTGGGACACCACAAGCAACATGAAACACATTCTTCTACAACCCTCATCTTCACTAACCATCAGCCTATACACACCCATAAACATCTGTGCAGGTGTTTTCATTTTCAATCTTCACCTGTTAGAGACACTATGGGCTATCTGTGGCGTTTGCTGTGATGAGAGCCCTTTTTAAAAAAAAATTATCATTGAGCTATAATATTTGAAGATCTTTGTTTTGACCTCAGGACACAAGCTAATATCTTTATCTACTGTTTTTATTTAAATTATAAGGTAAACTGCTTAATGAATATGGTGAATTAATGTAAATACACTGTGATGAATTTATAGATCTATTATTGTTAATCCCTCTTCAATAATAATAATAATAATAATAATGATAAAGCCAGTGGTTGCATTTACATCACAGGTTAGCACTTTGTTAACTCGTTAAAAAAAAAAAAAAACTCAATGAGCGACACATGTTTTGGAATGTGTAGAAAAGATGTGAAGTTGTGCTTATTGTTCACAAATTAAAGCAACATTATGTAGCTTTTTTTAACTTAAAATAACAACTTCAAAACCATTTTGATGGTACAGTGTCTTGTGATTGGGTGACTGGTGACTCTGTCACAGCCACTCTGTCCCCCCGTAACTTGTTTCTGCACTATGTAACTTCAGTGACGGGGCAGGATCACAGTGTTTCATTTATACAGTCAGTTTACTTCAAGATACAAGTTTTCAAGACATAACATAGTTATGACGTAATGACTTTTGTTTGTAGTTTACACCTATATTAAGTCTGACAAATTGTTACAGACCTGGGATTTGTATTAATGACAGTGGCGTTGCACTGGTGTTGTGGGGGGCACCAAATCACACAAAATGCCAATTTCTACATAATGTTGGTTTAATATCAACTGTGAGGTTACACATCTTTTTGATCTTTTGAACTTATACACATTCACTTCTTGTGTTTTGTTTCACAGGATGACAAGGGTGATATATGTTACATTATCCTATTGTTTTGGAACAAGCTCAACATCTTGTTGACCCTTGGTACTTGTTCTGGTACTATGGCAATGTTTTAAATGTGCAAGGTTTATGGTCACCTGTCGAGGGTCACTCCAAACATATAGGGGGCAGCATATCACCAGAGTGACCGCCAACTGCGGCTCACGATTCCTGTAGCTACTAGCTACAGTTAGCTCAGTTAATCAAGCAGCTCATGGCCCTTATAGCTGACTGGCTCAGCTCAACCAGGCTCAGCAGTCTCCCGGTGAACACTGCTGGACACCAGACTGGGACTGAACACGGCCTCCGAGACCAACAGAGGTCACTTTGAAGATAGACCTGCTCTGACCAGGACCATGACTCTGGGGACGGGAGGACATGGCAGGTGGGGACAGGACAGAGGTGAGGCATGTGTATGCTGGTGTATCACTTACTCTGTGAATTAGGGATTTATTTGGACCAACCCTGGGGTGAATGTGTTAAGACAAATGAGGCTGTTTTGATGAGATTTCTTTTGTTCATGTTGAGGTATAATGACGTGTGTTTTATGGTGAGTTGACAAGGAAGTTAAGCCTGTCGTTGTTCAATAAAAGACACATTAATTCAGAATGGGCTTGGTTATCTTTTGTTTTTGGTAAAAGACATTTTGTTTTTTTTGTCTGTTCTACTGTCTTCAATGTAATTTGGATGAACCCTTTAAAGTAAAAAACAAGTTATGCTCATGTTCAAAAGTCTTTATATTACTGTTTTTCCTCTTTACTAGCTGCATGTGGATATACCTGATGAAGCCAGGTGGTGTATACTCATCACTACATTTAGCTGAACTACAGCACACAGTATTTCGATACTGTGTGAATGCATTTTTAAACTCAAACTCCTGACTGGAGGAAACTGCTGATGTGGGTTAAATAAGCACACTGTAGGCAGGAGAAGTTCTTTATGTAATAAAACAAAGCTCACACTTCCCTAACCCTGTTATTCTGCTTGGCCAGCTGGACGACCCAGGACAGAGGCGAGCAGCGCCGAGACCAAAGGAGCTCGCTTATGACACATTCCTCCCACACGTCATACCCACGCACACAACGTTTCGCAAATGTATACACAGAAAAGAAATGCCAGATAATTTACGTGTCGTGGTCCCTTTTTCCTTTGTAAGGAATGAATGAAATTGCTACGTCAGAGATCTGAAATTTGTGATGCAACAGATCCTAAATGGAACTTTGACAAATAAAGCTGCTGCATTAGAAGGAACCCTCGTGAAGGGCTGGGATAAGTGCCAAAAGTAAACATTCTATATGTTTAAAATGATTTTATATTCTAATTTAAAGTGAGACATCATTTTTTAGCATTCAATTACTTACCCATGCAGAAATTGGATAACAGTGTAACAGGGTGATGTAAAGGAAGCAGGGACTGAACATGTTTGTATTTGGTGTTCTCTTAAACCAGTAGATTTGACAGGACACGAACGCACTCATTGATTCAATGGTTCATTAAGTCAACGTGCATCTTGTGCAGATACACAACACACTCTCACATTAAAACATACACACAAACAATCCTTATTTTAAAAAAAGGGTTGGCCATGTTGAGTGATGTTATTTTGAGCACAATTTATAGATTTGCTTCATTTGTTTTATTTTTTTATGAATTGCATTAATATCATGCTAGTCTCATCTCTGTGTTTCCAAGGTAAAGCCAGTTGCCTGCTGGGAAAGTAATATTAATGGCTACTATCTATTAAGGGGATACTATCTTTATCCCCTGCTCTCACTGGGTTTCGAGTTCCGTATACGTGCGATGCCAGTGTGAGCTTAGGCCCAGCTGGGCTGTGCGGATCCTGAACAGATTGGGGACCAGCAGGCCAAGGGTGGAGGGCCCATAGTCAGGTATGATACCCAGGAGGAGGTCCTCCTCTCTCGGGTTGGAGGGGAGCCCAGAGAATGCTTGAATTGAAGATGGCTGGGTCTTAAAATAGTGCAAACATGTTTGGTTTATGGATGCGTGGCAAACTGATCCAACACGGATCAGATGAATGGCTATAATGTGGTGATATTCTGTGGGTTGTTGTTCTTTTGAACAGTGTGGCCTCTAGCGGTATCGCTGCTCAGTATTTTCAATAAATTGTTGGAGATGTTTTGTTTTTTATTAGTCCCTTTAGCCATGCTTTGTTCCCCAGAAAAAGGAAGCCTCTGACTTTTCAACTTGCGCCACCAGTAGTTTAAAAAATTTGACTTATGCAGGGAAATATCTCATTATCAATGAGAGGGATGATTTTTAGAGATTCACGTTCACTGGGCAATGATCTCATATAACTCCAGTACTTTGGACCTGCAAAGCACTAATCCAAATACCTGCAGGAGTAACAACGTTCCTATCAGCTTCGGCTTTACTTGGAGTTCAGTGCTAATTAGCAAATGTTAGCATGCTCAGATGCTAAATTATGATTATTACTGCTTTGAACATTATCTGCTAATCATCAGCGTGTTCGCGTGTTTTCATTGTGAGCGTGTTAAATTGCTCACATTAGCATTAGCCCTACAGCACAGCTAGCATGGCTGTGGACTCCTGTCTACATGTAATATCACAACTGTCCCACCTTCACTGCCACTGGATCAATCGACAGTTCAAAATAAATGTTAAACACCACTTCAAACCTGTCAGCTACTCACTGCTTGTAGGCTTAAACGGTCTCTCCATATCATGAGTTGGCCTATGTTTTAAAATTCATTGTTTTAATAAAAGATATGTCTAGGAACAATTACCCCTGTGTCAGTAAGGACGTAAGATGTTTAAGTATGCTGGCCATAGTTACCTTCAACAAATTTAAACAGATAATCTTAGCAACCAACAGAAGCCGTGTATCGCGATGGGCAGCAGAGACGTGGATGATGCTGAAAGGGTTTTTAAGAAGACTTTTTTTACTTTTAAGATAACTTTATTTCCTATGAACTGGGCTGCCATTGGAATTGGCATTCCTGTAATAACCCTATCTGAACCTCGTACCTGAACCTTTGCCTCTCTTTTTGTCACTGGGCCTGATCTTTGTTGAGGCATTTTGCTTGAGAAGGTCAGGTCTGCCACTGTCTAACATGACTGTTTGATGGCTGCAGTGTAGTCACGGGGAGACACAGGACAACACAGATGATGTTACTGGTGTGCGTTCAAGTGAATCAAGGTGCATCATTTTCGAACCATTCCACAACAGTACAGCCTCCGAGTTAAATGAGCCTCGAAGGCTCTTATGACTGGTGCCAAGCCATTCTTCCAATACACTTTGGTCTCACCAAAGTGTGACCAGGAAGCAACACAGCAGACAATAACAAACACAGAAGCAGGAGGACCAACTGAACATCAGCTACAGCGGGAATGAGGTGAGCGTGAGAGGCAGAGGGGGAAAAGGAGGAGGTCAGATTCAGGTTTCCTCACATTGTTGGAGCGCAGAGAGACCCGCCCTCCACAGCGAGCGCAGAATTTGGTCTGGCAGTAGGAGCAGAGGTGGCCGCAGCCGTCCGCGAACTTGGTCTTGCGGCAGATGCCGCAGGTGGGCGCGTCGTCCTTCTGCTGGGTCTGCTGACGCCGCGTCTCCGCCCCGATGCGACGCACCTCCTGTTTGTAGCTCTCAAACTGCTGGTGCAGTGTTCTGAGAAGAAACGGAGAAAGATTGGCCATTAGTGGTACATCATGCACTTCCTAAACTTTTCGTATTAGGTCAACTTTACCCTTAAATGTGTTGGGTCAGATCACCCTGTCTGAATATAATTCATAAAAACAAAGACGAGAGAGGAGCAAAGCAGGACGTGGTGGAATTTCTGAATAACTGAATAACCAGAAACAATAGCAAAGTTATGCATCCGCATGTTTGGGAGCAACATTTCAATTCTAGCAAAAATAACAGGCAATTAGGGCTTCACTTGAAAGGTGCCTTTCAAGAAACTCGTACACACAATTCAATGAAACTTGAGCTTCAGTTTCGCTCTCTGAGGCTCACAGCCTTTTTCCCCTCCGGCTTCCCGGGACGCCCGTGATGGACGTAACCCGAGTGTGAATTGCAAATCAGGCCGTGTGAAAACACCCACAATGTTGTCTCAACAGAACTGTCAGAGGAACGCTGCATTAGCATAGCATGGCTCTCATGTGCAGTGGATGACCCAGACAGCCACTTTAATTACCTCGCTGAGTGAGAGAGAGAGAGACAGAGAGGAAGGAGATGGCTTCATTCACAGCTTCGCAGCCTATTTGTGGAAGCGGAAAACTGACTTTACAGACGTTTCTGCGAGGTTATTCGTCAAGAGAAATGCACCAAGACAGCACACTGGTGTTCACAATTTTGAGGTAAACGTGAGCGAATCATAAAACTGTGTCGGAGTGGAAGGCCTACTGGTTTAGCAGGACACTGACTGCGGTTCAGAGAGAGAAAATCATCAATATTCCTAAAATATACAGTATAAAGCAGTTGAGTCATTATTGATTAATCACTAAGTTTATTAAATATCAGAAAGATTGCAACAAATGGCCATCACATGTTCAGAAATCCCAAAGTAAGAAGCAAATTGCAAGTTTTATCCGACCAACACTCCCAAATACCCAAAGACATTCGATGGTGTTAAACTGGGATCACCTGGGTCTATTGAAAGCAGACATGTCTGTAGTGCTCGGCTGCCGAGTGGGAAACAGGTAGGAAACATAACACCTGACCTGTTGTCAGTAGCTTAAGAACAGATAACAGTCTTCCGCCATGACCCATGCAAAGTCCAGAGACGATGATTTGTCTTCACAGAATACTGTGGAGTTGGAAAAAAAAGCCGAAAAAAAAAACCAAGCTGTCAAAACAAAACGTTATGTAATTCCCAAAAAGCGTACAGTCTGAAAAAACCCTCCAAAGGTTGCTAAATAAAAACTCCAGGAAACGAGTTGACAGAAGCTAGTTGTACATTCCTCCTCCTCACTGCTGCCGTTCTACAGTCTCTACAGTGCCAGAGCAGAGACAGCAGACTGCCACCATACAGAGCTGGAACAGGGAGGTGACTGGCCGACCGGGACACATTTGGCCAATCAGCTCGCACAGGGAGTGGTTGGACCGGGGACAGCGATTTTGTGACGTGGAATGTTGAATGAAATGGGACGAAAAGTGTTACTGTAAAGAATATTTCATTGAAAACACAATACATGTTGAGGTCAAGGTTAGATGGTGAAACATTCTCTAACCCACAACCGACGCTCCTATTGGCTGATATTGCGAATATTACCAAGTCTCACGTGCATTTTTCTCAGATATTTGCTATGTTATGTTTAAGTTCATATGCTGGAGTTTCATAATGCCTGAAGGAGGGAAGGCAGGCGGCTCAACATCGAAGCGTCTGCTCCGTCTACATGCAGGGTCGGGCACTTTAAAGTTTACCCATACAAGTTAAGATAATGAAGATCACCACTGCACCATCGTTTTATGCTGTTACACCCATTCTGATCTCTTTATACAGTATGTCAAATTGTCTGTGAATATTCTCATTCATCCAGGTCATAGTTATCTCAAGGAAATTGAATCGAACGCAACTGGATTTGGTTTTTGACAGTAGCATGGCTCAGGAATTGGAACAGGATCAGGAACTGATGAAGCCTCTTGGATGAGAGGCGAAACGTCTTCAAGACAAAAACCAAATCCAGTTGCGTTCGATTCAATTTCCTTGAGATAGTATGTCAAATATTTTGACTGTGCTTGACTGAAGAAGACAGGGGGAAGAACAGACACTCTGATAAAGGTTTCAGTGGAAACCAGGAAGTATATTTGTGGATATTTTGTGATTTATAAGTGGAAAGAGTCTGCACGCTCAAATATACTCACGACATTTGACTTGCACATACATGTTTTCACTCATGACTGTTTCATATACGTACAGTAGGCTTTCGTTTAGCTAAAAATAATGAAAAATGGACGTAGAGTCGGCACAAACCTCAGCTGAACTGATCTGTGCATCATTCAGATGGAGGAACAACACGACACCGCCCCGGCCGCCACGTCACAAACGTGACCCCTGACCCCGAGAGGCTATCTATCCTGCCAACGGGAGTCCAGAGGCTGAGCCAAGCCCAGGCACCATGGGAACAGCTGTCAGAAACAGAGGGTGCACAGCCGGTCGCCATGACAACGTGGTGGCGTCAAATGCTGGGTGTCAGCGGGTGTCGGTGCACCAGCTGTTCCCGTTCTTAGAGCCGCGGTTTCATCAGTCTTTTCCACCGCTTCCACGCATTCAGCAGACACGCACTGCTAAAGCTGCACGAGGGGACTTTTTAAGTACAATAAATCTGTGCTCTCAGTCCAAATCACAAAGGAGCTCTGCAGCGCCGGGAGAGACTCATCATGTCCGACTGAAAATCTCTGGATGGAGGAAAGGTCTGGACAATTTCATGTCCACAGGAAATGGTAAACCGGAAAGATATTGTCATGATTCAGGATTCAAGTCTTCTTGTCTTGCATTTGGGTTCACCTTAGTTTAGAAACGTAACAGATATCTCTTAAATGTTAGTAAAAGTAAGTCCCATTCTGTGAAATCTGTATTCCACATCATTAGATGTTTATCATTACTTTCTTCACATATGCCTTTATTTAAGATATTTGCATTCTTTCTAAATAGCTGCATTTCTTTGAATGGTCACCTCTTCCCACCACCAATATAAAAACCTTCTGTGGCCTCTGACCTGTCTTCACTGATGTGTTGCTCACCTGGTGGCAACGCAGGACTGAAGCTGCCAAAATCAGAAATCAGTGAAGATGTAAATAAATTACCGGCTCAGTAAATAAATTAATATGCCATTACATGTACCAAAAATAGTATTTAATAAATGTAAGATTGAAATAATAATTTCCGATAATAATATATTACTTGGCATGTTAAGTCAGTCTAGCACTCTGATGATGATCAACCAATAGGTGAAGGTTTGTCCACACAGCCCCCTTATTTGTAAAATTAATCATAAATGTAAATGTAAAAAAGAAATACAGGAATAAATATTTGGAAATAAACGGGGGGAAATGCAAATGGGAAATACAGAAACAAATGTGTAAATAAAAACATTTATAAATAAATTAAATAATAGACAAAATGGAAAATAATTTAAATGAATGAAAGAAAGAAAATAAATAGTTGAGTTAATACAAGGGTAAATAAATACAGAGGCAAATTAAAGCAGATATATCGATTCATGTCAAATTTTTAGGAATCAACAAACATTCATTTTCATTATTATTTTTGGTGCATTTGATGGCATTTATACATTGTCCAGTTTATTTACTACTTTACCTATTTTGGATTTTGTAGCTCCAGTCCTCCATAGGGGGCGCCACAACAGGCTGATGACACCTCCCTTCCACCTTACATAGTCATGTGACAAGGTGTTTATCTAAAATTATTGATTAATGTAGCTTTAAATCCTAATCATTTAATTGTACAGATGTTTTTTTTCCCAATTTGATGCCTGACAGAGGTGCACAGTGCATGTGAAATGGGAACACGCTCTTATAAACAGCGAACAGAAAAGGGGCAGACTGACACACTATAAATGATACATACACTATGCAGTGACAGTGAAACTGGTCCTCAGCTGACAAGCAGAATTCAGCCCATACGAAAGATACAGAACACGTGCAGCCGCTGTCACACCAACACCATCCAATATTTAACATTCACATCCTATTAATAGACAGTGTGACGGTTCAGATTCATGCCTGCTGAGTCAGCACACTGTTCATATACATATCATAATTTCTACCTAAATGCACATCATTAACATTAGCTTTCGGTTAATCGTAACCTTGACTCCAACAACACTGATGAAAACATAATCACTCTGAATTTCCTCCCAGGAAAAGAGCTGCTCTCTGTGTTAACTCTACTGTGTGGTCATCGATTACAGGCCTGAGTCTGCTGCCTCCCCCGGGGTCAGTCACCATACCTGGCATCACAAGTGGTGAAGCACGAGTACAGCAGACAGACTCTTTCTTCAGTCAGTTTACAGCCACGAAATGTTGTCGTTGTGTTGTTGTGTAAAAGCCGGTTTTAATGTCATTGAAAAAACACTGGGTTTTTTTTCATATTAGCAGTGAGTCATATTTATACTGTGTATAATGTCAAAGGGGTTCCTTATCAGGCTACCAAGCTCAGCACTTCCCTTCAGCTCTGTGTAGCCTTTAAACCTCTTTTAGCTCACTGAATGATGGTGGGGAAACACAGCTCAAATAAATGCTAATCAAGGATGGATGTATAAACATGAAATTGCACTGCAGTGGCCAAAACCAACGTACTGCAGCTTTATATCCGTGTTTCACCTGCTGTGAAACGTCAAAATGGCTACAGTGAAAAGGTTCTACTATTGACTTAAATGACGTTACATTCCTAAATTACTCATCACTAGCAGTAAATTGTTACAGAGGTGCATGGAATTCTGGTCACTGTACACTCTACCTATTCGCCATGTTGTGTGGGGTGCAAACAAAGAGGTCCTTAACACTGACAGTGGATTGTCTTTCAGTTCATTACTCTGAAATGTTCTTTTTTGTTGGTGCCAGTGCAAAACTATTGTGAAGTGGTGTGGTGCTGGGGTCTCCATCATGTCATGGCAAATGAAGATGGGAGCTCCAGATACAGTCTACATTTTTTAAAGTTCGAAGCCATGAAAAAGAGTCTGAGAGAAGAGAACTGTGGCAACCAGCCAATCTACAGGGACAATCCTTCAGTCAACAAAGGTTCAATTTTTGTTTGTAGTGCGCTAGTGAGCACCTGGCTGGAGCACAAAAATGTACTGAAAAAATACATTAATATCAACTCCATCGGCCCTAATTAGATGGTATATAGCACATGGTGGAAAGCGCAGCCCCATATCTTCTTCCCACCTTCAAAAAGGCACAACATCCAACAGTATGGCGGATAACATCCCGTTGAATTTGTGGGTGGATTGTGAACAACACTGTAGGTAGAACAATTATTGAGGTACGATGTTACCTTCCTTGTCAAACATAGCCATACTATTTTCCACACCCCAAGTCATATCTTCTGTATTTAACACATTATAAAATAGAAAATGAGACGTCGTGGCTCACTTAGTAAAAGCTATGCAAACCTACTGTATAACCCCTAAGTTAGCTATGCTCACTAGCTAACTCAGCTATTAGTTAGCTTAGCTAAGTTAGCTATTCTAGCTTAGCTAAGGTAGCTATGTTAGCTATGCTCACTAGCTAACTGAGCAGAAACTCAAACCTACACTCAAGAAAATCCAGGTGATTTTTGGATGTACCAGTCGTGAGCACTGACAGCTAACAAGACACATAATGTAAACAAAACAACTCTGGAGTTACCGGTCCAGTTAGCCTCCAGCTAGCCTCCAGCCATAGCGCTACGCTAACATGCCCTCGCCAGGACCAGTGTTTTCACTGAATGTGCGAAACAAGATAGCCATTACAGTATGCTACTCATTACTGAAGAAAGTAACCCATTCACACAGCTGTAATGTGACACCCTCTGTCAGGACCAACTGCTGATGGTGTCACATTACAGCTGTGTAAATCGGTCCAGGACCAGGGGGGTCCAAGTGGTGTGAACCGGCTGAACTGTGGCTGCCGCCTCTCTCTAGGTCAACACCATGGGCCAGCGGGCGCAGCCAGAGAGCCAGATGTGGGTTAGCCCTGCTTTGGCCTTGTCCAAACAAGAGTGCAAATGAGCGCACATGCACACAGTTACATGCACTCTCACACATCGGCAAGTATAAACAATGAAACAGACAGAAAACCCACATATCCACATGTATGGGTTTGCCTTTGCCTAGGGCCTCACGTATTCAGCTCAGCATGTCCAAGGACTCCCTCCCTCTCTCTCTCCCTTCTCTCTCTTGTTCTCTTTATCTCTCCCCCTTGTGTCTCCACTCTCTTCACCAGTCGCTGGTGTGGAGTTGTTAATTAGCACCGCTATGAATACATTGCCCAAGGATGGGGAGGGGAGTGAGGGAAAGCTCTGTGTGTGTGTGTGTGTGTGTGTGTGTGTGTGTGTGTGTGTGTGTGTGTGTGTGTGCGTCTTGAGCAGTACTATTTCTGTCTCATCAGCTGATTCCTGGTGACTCTTTCTCAGTTGGAGGAGAGACACAAAAAATGTGAAAAGAAGCAGTCTTTATGTTTCAGGCCTGGCAAAGGGCAGCAGGAAGTGCTGATAGACCGCTCACTATGACCTGCTCTCTTGGTTGGTTGTTTACTGTACCAAATGCAAAGATGGCACCTATTCAGTTCGATGACAATTGCTCACCTGGCGCGTACCAAAAATGTTTGCGGCCTACTGACTATGCACAGAAGTGTTTCTCAAGCTGGCTCCGCCCAAGAATTTCTGCTCTGTCCACAGACTTTTAATTGTCATGACATCACTTATTTACACGCCTCTGGGCTTGATGAATACATCAATATAAAACCTGTATGAATCCAAAATACATCATAGAGAGAGTTTTAATTGACGCCTGACGTCTCTTTCATAATGGTGGTCTATTGGGGAAAATGCTTTTTGAGCCAGAGGACAATGTCCTGCATTACCGCCTGTGACCACTAGGCAAAATTGGCTGAGCGACACACCGTATAATACATTCATAGCCCGTCGCAAGAAGTAGACACAATTTTTGAAAAAATATGCCTTTGATTTCACACAGAAGTCAACAGAAGCAGGCCTCTTAATTTTTAACTGTTGGCCATGGATTTTGTTGGTTGAAATGGCAACTATAGCTAACAGATCTTATCAGCTGCAGCTAGCTAGCGTAAGTTAATGCTAATGCTTAAATTCTCTCAGATGGTTGAAAAAACCCCATTGCAAGCTGACTTGTTAATGATCCTTTTTTAAAGAGAAAACCCTGTAAAAGAGTCT
This sequence comes from Lagodon rhomboides, assembly GCA_039737535.1. Lineage (NCBI taxonomy): Eukaryota > Metazoa > Chordata > Actinopteri > Spariformes > Sparidae > Lagodon > Lagodon rhomboides. Next base: position 6,417,030 of record CM077786.1, read on the forward strand.
TAAATACGTGATATCATGCTAAAATACAGGCTAAAGCTAGATGTTCCTTGAAAAGTCAGCACCCTCACCAGCTGAGGCGCATAATTAGGGTTCTTTAGCTGCTCGCTGGTCAGGAGTGGGGTTTGGCAGTCAATGGACAGTAATGGGTGTAACAACACAAACGGGCATTTTTCAGAGGTTTGGAGCTTTTGGTTGAAAGAATAAAACAAGCATGCTGAATCATCCCAGCACGCCATGACAGCACAACTGAGGGTGCTAGAGACCAGGAAGATGACAGACATGTTGACACACGCTGTGAGAAGGAAAGGACGAGTCAGGGGTGGAGGCGGGGTGATCAGAAGAGCTGAATGAAAGGGAGAAGACACAGACAGGGAGAAGACACGGGGGGTGGGGAGAACAGGAAGACAGGAAGAACAGGTGAAGAGTGTGTGTACACAGTCCCAGAAGTCTTCCCATCTCCAAAAGAGATAGATAGACAAACAGCTGTCTACAGGGAAGAGGAGGAGGAGGAGGTGGAGGTGGAGGAGAAAGGAGAACAAGCAAAAAAGCAAAGGATGAACAAAGAGAGCCAAGACGGAAACAAGCGTGGGCCAGAGACCAGCGGAGGAGAGAAGCCGATGCATCCGGAGCCACTCTATAAATACCACTTGAGAAGAGTGGATGATGGAAAGAGGATGGAGACAGGATGATGGAAAGAGGAAGGGGAGGAAGAAGAGGGAAAGAATAGATAGATCTGCTTAAGAACAGCAGTAATCAGTTTATAAAAGCAGGAACATTGGTGATTTATTGGAAGTGACGAACAGAGTTATGTGTAAAAAGAAGTCCCTAAAAAAGAGTCCTGCTGGAGTATGGCCTGTGAAGGTGATGAAAGGAGAAAGAAGTAAGGGAAACGGAAAGAGAACAGCAACAGATGGGTGATTACACAAATGTAAACATCTTCTCTGCCTCCTTGTTTGCCTGCCATGATGTTATCCATGACGACTTTTATATTTTCGACTCCCTCCATTGTCAAAAGGCTATAAAATGGTACTAACTTCATAAAGCAAGCAGAAATAAAGCACCCAGATGGCCACTGTGTATCTATCTATAGGGCAGCAATTTCTCAAACAATCTGGTCAATCCTCTCTGGCTCGATGGGGTTTGATTCCCAGCTGTCATTCTTTCCAGGATCCAATGTCTGAGCCACATCTACACTGACTTGTGTAGTCACATGTAGAAGCTAGACTTTGGGCCCTTTTTAGACGGTCTATGGTCTAAATTGCACCTACTGCATTTAGGGCGTGTCCAAGTCCATTCTATAATGGATCATTTGGGCGCAAAGTGTGACGCACGGTGCAAAGGGGTTGTATTTTGCCTCTGTATTAGTCATGGGTTTGTTTTGGGTGGAACATAAATCAAACCAATCCAAGTGTCGTCTCACATTCCCTTTAAGAGCCAGGTGCACCAGGGCCTGGCACATACTAAACAATGGCACTCTTCTTCGCTAAAGCCCTAGACACACCGGGTCCGACGTCGGACGTCTGAAGTGTTAGGAAGGAGTCGGACGAGTTAGGGAGCTATTCTGTTCGGTGTGTTCAGCGTTGTCGGAGCCACGCGGAAGCGCGAGGACGGCGTCTGATCGGCTGAGTTAGGAAGCCATCGGATACTCTGATTGGTTGTTAGCTAGCTGTTCAGCGACCATTCTGATTGGCGGTGTGCCAGCGAATCAGCGCGGCGTGTGGGAGGGGTGGCGGAAGTGCCGATGATAAACAAACCACATAAACAGAGACGGCACAGAGTTACAAACAACACTTCACCGTTCGTTATTTTGGGGATAAACCAACGTATTTTTGGAAGCCATGGCTGTGTGGACCGAGGACTTTGAGGAGCAGCTGGCTGCCCTGGTGGAAGAGAGACCACCGTAGTACGACATCACGCAAGTAATGCCGAGCTAACACTGTGTGTGCTTTGTTTTGATAAGCTACGGTCCGCACTCCGCTCCGTCATTTCCTGTTTTCATGTTTTGGGTGACTGGCACGAGACTAGCGCCACCCGATGTTTAGGAGACTTATTGCATCTCGCGCAGGCGCAGAACGTATACGCTACTGTGTAGCCGGGGCGGTGTGTTTCAGTGCAACTTTTCTTCCTAACGGATCCGACGGAGTGGTCGGAGAAGGAAGTCGGATAAGGAAGACGTCGGACCCGGTGTGTCTAGGGCTTAAGGGAAAAGGGTGTGATCCTCAGCTGTTGGACCCTCTGCCCCGCCATTTCACAATCATCTTTCCCATCAACAACTCTGTTTGACTGCATATGAAAAAATACACTGATATGTAACTGAGGAGGAGGAGGAGGCACGTTGCTGCGTCTCTTTGTGTGTCCGCGGATGTCAGTCTTTGAATCAGGCAGGACGGGTCATAAAGAGTGATGATGATTCATCGTCAATGATATTTGTTACGGTACATTACTACTTCCATGGAAATGTTAAAAAATTAACTGAAAGCAGCCTCTCAAATCAGAGTGTATGAACGGTGTGAACCCACCTGTGTAGGCGCTTCTAATGAATCCTTTAAATGGCAGTAAACAGAATGCGCCTTTGACTTTAGAGCAGTTTTTTGTTGGTCTATGGCGCTGTCACTTTCCGCTGCCTGAAGAGAGCAATCTGCCATCAGTGCGCCTGACCACACCTCACTTAAAGACCAACACACCCAGGAGCGCACGGGTGGCCACAAGTACATTTGCTATCTACACAATGTTGTTGCTGGGCATGAAAATGACAACTGTGTCGGACTGAAACTAGCAATGACACTTACGCTGCTCTATGGTCCTGTGATTAGCTCAACATATTTCCAACATTTAGTGTGGTACATGTCTAGCCGATGTACCATCCAACTCTTCATACGCTGCCACTACACTTAATTGGGTAAACCATAGACTGGATGTAGGAAGATCCACCAATTTCCATTCTCTAGCAAAGCATAGCATGATGGCTATGTGGCTCCGCCCCATCAGTGGTTGAGGGGTGCCCTTAAGGGGGCAGAACCACCCAAAACATACAGGCTAGATAGAAATGGCATGTCCTTGCCAACAACCACCTGAACCTTTGGACAAGACCATAGTAAATGAATAAGGGTCCCTGGGGTGCCCTCACATCTCCAGCATGACGAGTCCTCTCTTAATCCAACCCTATGTAATTTTGGTCCAATTAACAAATACAAATTTTGAATTTTGAATTGCAAAAATCTGGTCCTAATCTCATGAGAGGATGTTTTAGGGTTTCGCAAGATGGCACTCCACTCTTCATCACTAAATGACTGACTGAAGTCTGCCCCCCACTTCTGTTTGAGGCCATCTGTCGGATCACTTAGTCTATCCTGCAGCACCAAGTAAACTATTTAAGCTCCCTTACCCTTTCCAAAAAGTATTTCTATGATGGTAGGATGTGTTTTAGCTTCCTGAGGTGGTGTTGAGAAGGGAGCTCTCAATTGAAGCCCAGGGTGGTGCCCTCTTTGGTGGGAGAACCGATGTGCAAGATCTCTGATGCTAAAAGTGTTATGGTACAGCAATACATTTGGGAAGCCCATGTCCATCATTCGGTCTTTCAAGGACAGCAGGTGGAAGGTGGAATTTATAACATTAATGATGGTTGCATTCAAATTAGATGAGTTAGTTCCAAGGATCTGGTATTGTATATGCTTACTCACTGGCAGGGCTAACAGGGACACTTAATAAAATGGAGCCATCGTTGACATTATTGGTCACACTTGTCCTCCTTCTGCTTGACCGGTTAAAGTGTCTGCTGTGAAAATGGCCTATAAGACCAAATACCTTCTAATGACATTCCAATCAACCTCGCTTGTATTCTGTTTTGTGCTAGTTACAGTAGCAGATGTTAGGATGCTAATATGCTTAATATGGTGAAAAAGCATTACCTGCTATACATTGGCATTTTAATCACCATTGTTAGCATTTTAGCATTCAGCTGTGGATGTTATGTGCACCATGTATTTTAATGGTATCTTTATCTTTTATCTGAAGGGTCTGTGGGGCAGAAGAAATTGTAATAATAAAAGACTTGATTTTGTTTTTTGTTTCAGTTCTGTTTCTAACACTGCCACTGTTACTGCTCCATCATTACACACACTGAGTGCTTTAGCTACATAGCTTTTGCCTGCCTTCAGCTTATAGTATCAGACTAAGACGCCCCTCTCAGAGCTAGTGCTTAGATGTTGATAACTCTTTTTATTGATGTTGTGAGTGTTTTACCCGCATTCATGGAGCAGAGTGCTTTTCTGGCATCGACTCCTCAGTGTGTGTGTGTGCATATCTGTGTGTGTGTGTTTGTGTGTGTGTCTATCACTCTATCTTTCTCTTCCCCATGCATTTATTTTTTTTCTGTCTTTTCCATTTATATCCCTCCAACTCTTCCTCAATTTCCTTTATTTTCTTTTCCACTCGTACCTCACTCATATCTCATATCGTCAGTGTCCTATATTAGATTCCACTCTGTCAAAGCCAAGGAACTGATAACAATGTTCTCTTCCACATCACTGTATCCATACATACTGTCCTCCTGTTCCTTTTTTCTCTTTTAAATTCCGAGTCACAGACACAAACACAATCACATGCGGCATACAAAGCCTTCTGACCTCACACAGCCAGCTGGGTGACGTATAAGCCACGACTCGAGTTGGTGGAGTAGATGTGGAGTAATTACAGACAATCTCTAATCCCCTCACTCTGTCCCAGCAGCCTCAGCTACCATCCCACTCCTTTGTTGCCCTCCCTCCTTCCTCTTCTTCACTTAATTTTCTGTGGGCTACACACACTGTTGCGTTGGATATTTATTGTTGTGCAATCAGCTGTTAGCATTGTGGGGTTTTTTTTCCATTTAAGATGTTGTGCTTGAGCAGTATGTGCAGAATTCATGTTTCGCAACTGTTGTGTTCCCGCAGGAGAGGACTGAATGAACACAGTGCTCCCAACTCAAGCATGCTGTAAAAATGCAGCTTATTGTTGTTACCAGATTTATCATGCGCACACCAAACATTAAAGGGTAATGTGATAGAAGAAAAGATATGCACATCTAGCAGCTACACTCTCAGACTATCGCCACTTCAGGTACAAAGTGGTATTACAGGACAGGACCGGCTGGGGCTAGCTGGTTAGCATGCTAACTCCAATAACACGGTACATACTAGATGTCTTTGACATAACTTCAACACTGTTGTTCTGTGACACTCGGTTGATAATGTTAGTTCATTTTTTTCAAATGTTTTAAACTAAAATTCTGGCCACATCTTACAGATTGCACCTTTAATAACCAAATGTATCTGCATACAATCGAGGCAGAGCATAACTTCGAGCACACACATCAGTGATGGTGTGATGTTCACAGGTGCAGCAGAACCACAGAGGGCAGCAAAACACTGCGTTGTAGCCTGCTGTTGAGGTTACGTTTGGAGATTTATGTTGAATGTAATAATTAATTAAATTTAAGATGCTTTAAGATGATTTTACTTTAATTTATTACACAAAACAAGAACTTTCAATGGGTAAAGCATATGCTACAAGCTACCATATGTGTAACAGTGGTTCAGATGCTAATGATATATTTACTCCATCAAAAAGATAAAAGCCAGAAAAGTTAAGTTCATTTAAATGAAGTAATGATATTTATTTATTTGATAATTATATATGTATATATCTGTTATATATAAATTGTGATCGAATTGCACATAATCTTGATGTTTTTTGTTTAACTTACATTATAGGTGTGTCACAATCTTACACACACTCACAAACACACACACACAGCCACATGTGCTAGACACAGACAAACACAGAATAAATTTAAAATTCATGGTTATTTAATGAACGTATAGAAAACACTTTTTGAGCGGTGGCTGGTGTAACCAGAGGGTACAAATCTGAGTTCCATCAAATATTGTGTGTGGCCACTCAGGATATAATCCCATCACTTCTTCTGACCACAAACACAGACAGAGATGGAAGGAGAGATGGAGAGAGCTGGTCAGCCCAAGTAGAATGCATTCTCATTAAACTTTAACGCCGGGAGGTCTGGAAGCACTAAAGAGGCTCACTCAGGTCTCTCGCTCGCTCTCGACACGCTCGCTCAGAGTCCCACCCAGCCCACATGCTACAAGCCACCGTCTCTCCCCGTCCTCCGAGAGTGTGAAAGGCCGTGTTCTGGTTCTCTGTCACATTTTGTCCCCCATGTCTCTGCTGCTGTAGCTAATGATTAACCAGATCTCAGATCAGCACAGCTGTATCAACACACAAATGCAAGGCTGTTTGTAAATCGCACGAGATAGTTCAGAGTTCTGAGGAAATGGAAAATTTGAGAAACAGGAACGGTTCTAGAATAAGTAGGTGGAACTGTTTAATATGCATACACTGCATGGCCAAAGCATGTGGACACCCATTCATTTCACCACTATATGATTGATGAAAACATCTAGTCTGTTGCACATAAAAGTAGCTACAGTTCTGTTATACTAGTATTGTAATATTGCTCCTACTGTATAACAGCCTCCAGACTTCCGGTTTCAGGCTTTACACCAGATTTTAAACCTGGATCTGCAGGAGGCCAACACTGATGTTCGGGCGATGAGGTCTTGCTTGACGAAGCAGAGGTCAGGGCTCTGTGCAGACTACACCGGTTCTTTCTCAGCAAACTGGGAATACCATTTCTGGGCCTGGCTCTAAAAAGACACTGTGAGGGGGTTGCCATGGTTGACGGATGTTCGGGAAGTAGCGGTCTAAACAGCCCAGTGTCCTGAGAATTATGATCCCATTGAAAGACTATGAGGCATACAATCTCCAGTGTCCAGCGCCAATACAGGAGGTAGTTTGACCTTAATGTAACAAAGCAGACACTGAAAATGGTGTGGTGGATGGGTGTGAAGCCCATGACCATAAAAATACTGTTGAAAGAAATACGTTGAAAATACTGAAAAGGGGACCAACAAGTTGTCCAACATCAGCGTTCTTTTCTGTCGATAAGGTTGTGCCTAAAATGTCACTGATTACTAAAACATTTAGATTCCTCTTAATTTGAATTGAGGGAGCCTCGCCCCAAACCACAGAAAACAGCACCAGACCAAAAGGACACATATAGCGACTACTTCTTTTACTGTCCAAAAGCATGAAATGAGGGCAGAATAGTTCAGGTTGTTCCCTGACAGCAGCTTCAGTGTGAGGGTGGTTTGGTCACTTATTTCAAATTGCATCCAGTCGAACGCACACTAAACTTCAAGTAGAAATAGTTTGAAAGCACAAAACCTCGTGATTTCATCCGTGTCGCCTTTAAATAAATGCTTTAATTTGGTCTGACAAGATTTTGTGCCTCTGTAAACGTGTTCCATTAATACTCAGACCAGAGTAACAGTTACCTTTCAGAAGAGACTAGGACCATAACTGTAATCAAAAGGGTTCGAGAAAATGGATCATTTTATTTTCAGGCTGATGCACAAAAACGAGGAGTGTACATCAAAAAGCTTTAACACAAATGGCAAACTTTAACTTACATGTCTGCCTACCACCCCACCTCACTGCCCCCCCACTGGCTCCCATCCCTCCAGGTGTTGCAGACACACCCGACTGCCTTTGAGTTCTTTTAATCAAGAGCAAAGTGTGAAGATCCAACACAGAACACACTGAATACACACACACACACTCACACATATGGAACACACGGATTCGCACTCTCTCCAGCTGTCTGTGCAAAGAGTGGAGGCTGGCTGCAAAGCGAGAAGATAAACCCTACAGTGACAAAGGCATTCTGTCTTCGCAGGAGCGTCCTCTCCTTCTGCAAGCTTTCATCCACAGGCCGAGAGAACTACAACACCATCTGGGTTTGTGGTGCATTTTGTGTGCTGCCTCGCATAAGTACTGCAGTACACATGCTCTCACACAGACAGCGTGGATGCTGTGTGTCTGTGCGGGTGTGTACATGTGGATTCTGAGTGTGGGTGAGTGCATTTTTGTGCTACGTGCTAAGTGTGTGTGCTTATCTGAGTGTGTTGCCTATGCAACGTGGCAACGACCGGTGCTTTGTCATTAACATTAAAACACATGATCAAATGCATACACATGCACACACACACACACACACACACACACATACATACACATACACACAAACATGGATCTGTGCACATGGAGTGCAAATATGTCACATTGTAATTAGTTGGATTCAGCAGTGGGCCAAAACTGAAACAGGTTAACAAGAAGAAAGAAAAAAAAAGAAAAAGGTTGAGAACATCAACAGCAGCCAGTGAACTGAATATTTAAATATTTCAGGAACCGCTTCCAAGTGTGTGCTATTTTCAGACCTGATCCATAATTCAACATTAGCATTTTTCTCACAGAAACCTTGAAACTCTTAAGCCTGCTCTGGAAAATGTTTCTCTTTATCTCAACTGAGCGATACCAAATTGGGTTTAGTGGGAATCTCCTTTTTTTCTTCTCCAGAGACAAAATTTGGTAACTTGACATAATGCCGGTTGGTGCTGCTTTCAGCTGTGCAAACAAGCTAAAAACCGGAAGGATTCTGGATTCAAACGGGACAGAAATCACTAAAGGGTCGGTAAAAGTAGGATCAATGTATGCTGATGATAGTCTTGACAGTTCCAGGCTGGTTAAGAGTCGTCTCGCGCTGTCATGTTACTATGTAGTCAGAAAAACTGTGTGTTTAACCGTTCTGGCTCAAACAATTCAAACCTGTCATAAATTCAGATCCATGAAGGTACAACACAACATTTTATGAGCTTACAAACATATTATTATAACAAATATATTTCTTTTAATATCCAGAATGAGGCTGAGTCTTCCTTTTAGATGGCAAGTATCTTTATGGTGCACACCATGCTAGTTAAAGGCAAACTTATATGTCATATTTTTCAAAGGGAATGAATGCATTTATGAGAATATGATCAATACTTATGTGGACTGATAGTTGTTAGCACTGTGTTCATTTTAACTCTCAATACCTCACTAATACAGTTCATACTGTATCACTGAAATGCAGCAATGAAGGTAAGATTGGATGACATGGGAAAACAAAGAGCTATCCCCAACATGTTCACCAGAAATGTTCTTTAGCAATTACTCACAAAGTAAACTAGATCCATGTCTAGGTCCATGTCTATATATATCGGATGGAGCTCTCGAGGCCACCCATCTATATATGAGACAGACCCACAGATTGTGTTCTGGCTCAACTCAGTTGAGCTTGAAGCAAGACCCAAAGAAAGCTTGGGTTATATCAAGCAGGTTACTTTTCTGGCCACACTGCAATCAGTAGTGTCAGAGAAGCAGTGTTCACTATGACAGATGTAGAAAAGCTCACATGCAGCGCCTGAATGTTTGTTGATTTATTCTCTGCAAGCTGGGGAAAAAATGCTGCTCCTATTGGTCCACTGTCTTTAGAATTCCAACTAAAATATATATTTAGATAATCCCTCTATTAACCTAAATGTATGTATATTTTTAATCCGCCACATAATCAACCCGTCCATTTAGTTGGCATTTATTCCTTTATTAGATTAAGAGTAAGTAGCATGACTGTTTGTACATCCTCATTAGAAATGTGTCGGTCTGTGAGGTTATCTGTTGATAGAGAACATTCATTGAAAATGTCACTGAAATGACAACAATTCTGTGTATCTTGACAATCATCTAACTGTTGGAGAAGTTTAACATGTTATTTTCCTTCTGTTAAAATGAGCTACAATTAAATTCCATGCCACACAAATCCAAGCATGAAGCTCCACTAGACTAAAGAAAAAAGGCATAACTGTCTTTGCCTCGACACTCCTTGAAGCAGCACGAATTTTCTTTTTCGTTTTTTGTCCACTAGGGGGCTGCGCAACAAGCTACGTGTTAACACAACATTGACATATTTTCTCAAAAATCTTTTTGTTGGGGCTGATGTGTGACATTGTGTCCTAACTGCATGCGATGCGAGTGTCAGCAGCAAAATCAGCGTGATTTCATTGTTGCGCAGCGTGCTCGGTGCACCGCTTTGAGCCCGACACCCTGTTTCTATTTACGTTCCTCTCACTCATGTAACAAAGCATCTGGCAGTGCATTGCATCGGACGCTCGCATGCAGTTAGGACAAGCAACACTAGCACTCATTTGGGGTCATGTTTCTGGCCACCTAATGAATGTAAGACCAATACTATCCATCTCTTTAGCTGCAATGCTAACTACGTCTACCATTTGGTGCTGGACAGGTATCTCACAGTGGGTTTTCAGAGCCCACAACAGTCTCCTACTGTTGATGTGAATGAATTGAAACAGACATGTTGTGAGCCTTAAAAACCAAAACAATAAGCAAAAAGATGCTAAAACTTAAATAAACTTCATATAGCTTCGAGGAGATTCAGGTGATAATTCTCGGTCGGTTCATTACTAGGAGCAACTTCCTTCAAATTACACGCAGTCATTTTTAAATACCAATTAACTAACTAATTAATAATTGTATTAATATTGTTCAAGTTCAAGGAATAGACGTCAAATCTACCACTAACCAAACTGTCATTTGAAGTCCAACAAGCAAAAGAAAAACAGAAGTCAAGCTGTTTCTCCTTTAAATGAAAGCCCACGCTTGATCTTGGTCACAAAACTGCATTTGACCTTTTGGTGGACAGTAGCTGCCGTATCAGACAGCAGGCGGGAAGGGGGGCTCCGCTGCCCTCTAGATGCACCCTGTAGCCCGCAACTTTGGGGTGCCCTGGTAAAAAGATTAGCAGTGTGTTTGTGTGTCGAGGGGGTTGGGAGACCCCCTTACAGAAGCTCTTCTTATTCTTTCTGTCTCCCCCTTTTTTCTCTCTTTCCCCTGCTCTAATCCTTAAAACCTCTAAATCCTCCCTCCACTCCCTCCTCCTGTCCACCTTGTGTCGAGCGGCAGACTGCAGCCCAGTCGGCCCCTCGCCCTGTCCTATACATCAGAGAAGTGACCTTACTGAAAAATAACACTTAAGCCAGATGCGGGCGCAGCAAATTCGAGCACTACTACTAAACATGTTTGCTTGTACTTTAGTTCTGCAACACAAGCGGGTGTCTCCATTCACCACACCAACCACTCCAACCTTAAGGCCTTGTGTTTTGCATCCACCCCCGTCTGAAATGTCTACAACCTCTCTGCTGAGCGTATCAATATCTTACACATTGTTTCTATATTTACATTCTGGAAACCTCCTAAGCTCCCGGGGGTGGGTGGGTGGGAACTTGAGTGTTGTTGGGTTTCACAGAAAAGAGCGGCGTGCTGCAGGGAGGATCTGAGAGGTTGGTCACCGCCGTGTTCCGGCATTTCAGCATGACAGCTCCCATCCACTGACATCCTCTGGATTAGGAAGTCAATGGAGGTTAAGCAAGCCAATGGTTAGAGTCTCTCAAGTCCACGGTGCACTAAACGTGGACAAAGTGTCAGTAAGCACTCTGAATCAGCGGAGGAAAGCCCAGGTGTTGACTTCTCACAGCCTGACCAGAGTCAATTATTAGCCCCGAAGAACCAGATGTTCTGGCTCAGCAACAGATTACTTCAGCTTTTCTCATGCTGGAGGTTAAACTCAGGACAGATAAAGTCCAGTATCAGTAAAACCTTATCACTGCCAGCTGCTCAGGTCTCGGGCAACGCTTCAACTGGATCGGTGATGACCAGGTGAACTGTCTTGACATAAGGTACAGAATGTTCTTTTCGGATGTGAGTTTTTCACTGCTGACGGGAAAGCGCTGATGGCTGGCATTTATGTCCACCTCTACCACTGAGGTTGAATCTGTTCCATGTTTCATGGGTTGTTTTGCTTAAAAAAGCACATTAGCTAAATCAAATAGAAATTAATTCAGACCTTGTTCAAACAACATAAATAGAAAATAATTGATAAGCAAGGCTTATTGTTACAAAGGTGGACATTTTTGTTTAGTATTTGGATAATCAGATTAATGTAGAATTCAAGAGATCAAAGTGAGGGACTTCCCCATTCATCAATGCCAGTGTATTTTTATGTTCTGGAGAGCAGAATCTTCCAGTTATTCTTATGACTTTTGACATCACAACACTACTACACTCAAGTTTTTATAATGCCATACAGCATCATCAGTACCAGGTTTGTGCACCACAACAGAGTTTGTTTTTCACCTGAAAACAGAACATGTATACAATCCATTAACCATAATCCCTAACTACTTACTCTACAGAGATATGATGTGCGCTAATGCTGCTACTTGTTCCCTTAAACCTAGACACCATTTACCACAGTGCCAGTTGACTCACTCAAGACATGGTAGACTATAAATAATGTAAATGAAAAAGTTGGATTGTTTCCACTGACATCTTAAAGGCACCAGCATATCTTTTGCTACATAAGAGAAATTAACACTTAATTTATTTCAAAGCTAATGACCATGACACCAGAAAAGGTTCCTCTTCCTCCTCCTAATAGTATTTGGGATTATTTGAATTGCAGTGTCTGTGTGTGTGATGACTCTGGGTCTCTGACTTTTTTGTGATATCTCTGATTTCTTGTAGGTCACATATTTCCTTCGCCTTTACACGACCAAAATATCGTTTTTTGAAGTGCATGTTTGCTTGGGAATGTCAGAAACCTCGGATCAAGGTTATAGTTCGATTGTAGGCCCAATTGGTGCATGCTGCACAGCCAAAGGGTTATACCCAACGAGTGCAAAGTTAATTAGATCTCTTCAACCGGATATAAACAGTCTACATCTCTGTGGAAATCCAATTGGCATCATAGCACAACACTTATTTTCCAGCTTATTTTTCTGGTTAGGTTTAGGAAGGAGTGTGGACTCCAATCATATGACTTGGACTCGAATCAGACTGGAGTCATAAATTTGGTGACTTTAGAGTCGACTTGACGGTATCATAAAAGACTTACAACTCGACTTGGACTTCAACACAAATGACTCGTGACTTCCTTTGGACTTGAGCCCTTGGACTCGAAAGTACTTGAGATTTAAAAGTATGTCATTTATAGGGCTGTCAGAATAGCGCGTTAATTTGGATGAATTCATTACCAAAAAAATAATGCGTTAGAAAATAAACGGCCATTTTGACCTGCGGTTTCCCTGTTAAACACACTGAACTCTTCAGTTGTTGCTGTCTCTCCTGGCCACTCCTCTTGGATTATATTCCTCTTCCGAAAACAAGTCGTTCAAACTTGGTTTGTAAGGAGCCGCGGCCCTCCCTGCAGACACCCGACCTGTCCGCTGTCTCTCCATCAGAGACTCAGCTGTGAACCGAGAGAGTCTGCCTGTTTAAAGGGGAAAGTACGGCTAGCATCCGCTCACCATCGCCAGCAACGCACACACAACTGTGCACACAACGTATAAATGCTCATTACAACATAGGCCACTTGCGTAGCGTGTCTGTGCAACCATAAATATATTGTTGACTTGTTTAGGATTCGAAATTCAAAGTTTAGGACTTTAAACTTGACTCAGGACTTGAGAGCAAAGACTTGAAACATACTTATGACTTGCAAAACAATGACTTTGTCCCACATCTGGGTTAAGGCACAAAGAACACTTGTTAGGGTTCGAATTAAGATCATGTTTTGGCTTAAAATACTTGTTTTGTTACCACAAACACGTCTGGAGATGTCCCAAGGTCTCCTTAGAAATATAAAGTGGTTGGACACTTACAAATGCTGAAGCACACACATGAACCACAGTCAGTATAGATCTGAATGTGTCTGTGGTTTGCAGAAGCTTTAGCTGCTAACATTTTTTCCGGGCTGGCCTCTCTCTGATATTACCCATAATTCAAAGAGGGGGAGGTTGCACCTGAATGCATTTAAAGGCCAAAAAACACATCCCTCTCCTTTCTGTTTATCTATCTGGCCAGACTTTACACTAAGTCTCCATAATTTGCACTCATAAGCAGTGTACAATAATTTCAATGCTTCATAAGAATATAATGCAGTTGTACATACAGTATTAGTGTGCATTGATGTTTTTTAACAGGTATAACTTCCCTTGTGGGCACCCTAAAGTGAAGGCTGATGTGTAAACAAATTATAAATGACACTTTGAGATGCCCTTAAATCTGCTTATAGGGCATTATAATGGGGGAATCGTTTATCTTGCGAATTCTCCTCATATCCTCGCAGAATCTTACAAAATGATCTTACAAACTATAGTCTGATAAATATTAAAGAAGGCCCGACTACTGCTCACACACCATTATTTGCATATTCTTTCCAAAACCCCATCTCTCCTTTGTCCGTGGTGTGCCGTCCCATCAATGATTAGCCAGATGATGAAGCCATTATTGACTGAACCTGAGCCTGTGCCTCATGCAACATTAAATACATCACTTCCTCTCGAGGGGCCCGACGTGGCTCTCACCCTGCTTCCCTTTAGGCTGCAGTCAGGAAATGAAAACAGCCATTAGAATCGAAGTGAGCCGGAGTGCTACAGGACGCTGCTACGGCAGCATCCTTCATCATGGAGCCTGAGAACAGGGCCCTCACATGCTCCGGCGCAGGCCTCGGCTCTGGAGCGTTCAGATTGCCACTGCTTGTGGTGGAAACCCCTGAGGCACCAAACTGCAACGCAACCAAGCCTTTGTATGAGGCGGCTGTAGCACAGCCAGTCCTCTGGGCAGAACACTGTAATGCTTCTAACATAGTGGGTTTAAAGTGACCTATAGCAAATTGCTCCTATCATTTTCCCACAATGCTCCTTTAGTGGCTCTGTGTAGCACACAGCATCCTCCTTTTTTCTTATTCTCACACAGATTCTTAGTATTTGGGCGATGGATGACCGTTCGATCAGCATCCAGGGGGCTTTTTCAGATGTGCCACAGTGCATCTTGTATCAGTTTTAGTTTTTCAGTATCGTGTCCGACTCAGGCCTGCTAAGATTCCCAACCACACCCCATCTCCGTCCCTCGCCGAGGGGGAGCGCGAACGATCGCACACGCCGCCTCGCCGCCTGCCGTCCGTCTGTCGGGCTCATGAAGCGGTGTGTGTCGCTCCGGGACCCGCCAGCTATAATGTCACTGTTGTTGCCATTATTGTCAAAGCGATCTCTCTCTCTCTCTCTCTCTCTCTCTCTCTCTCTCTCTCTCTCTCTCTCTCTCTCTCTCTCTCTCTGTTACTCACACACACACACATTTACTACGCGACTGCAAAAAAAAACCCCTACACCCTAGACTGGTGAAGCAGCTCCAGCCTGCATGCACGTTAAGGGGAGGGGGGTGGGGGTGGGGGGGTGCACTGAGGGGATAGGGTGCAGTCCCGATTGATGAAAAGGAGTGGGTGAAGGATGGATAATGCAATGATTCATCACCGGCGCCCCCACCACCTACTCCCCCCCACCCACCCCTCTCTCTCTCTCTCTCTTCTCTCTCTCTCTCTCCACACCCCCACCTCCACCATCAGCACCGTCACACCTCACCCCCCCATCTACACCTGTAACACGTTTGACCCTGTTTCGGGTCATCTCCATCGGCTGTGACTGTATATAGTTTTCGTTTATCGATCGATTCCACCGGCGTCGAGCCCCTTCAGATGGAGCCCCCTCCACCCACCCACCCCTGCATGTCTGATCCTGCTGACTCCCTCTAACGCTGCCTGGGTACGTTTATCGGAAGAGACCGCCACCTCTCCGAGACCAGCCCGACACGTGAGGAGCGACGGCGGATCGGAGCGGAGCGGTGAGGATGCGCCGGCTGGTGGTCTCTCGATGAGATGGGTGTGTTGGGGTTGTGTAGCTTCTAACGGACAGTCGGGACGTCTCTCTGGTGGGGTTAGCTACGCCTTATCTAACTTCCACCGAAAAGCAGAGGAAAAAACACAAAATGTTGCCCTTACTTCAGCATGGCTTGTTCTTTCTCCTCCTCCTCCTTCTGCCGAGCCATCACTGCCATGATGATCTTCCTCTCCTCCTCGGTGAGATGGCTGAGGTCCGGTATATCCGGCATGGACGGCGGCGCGGTGGGTGGGCGAGGGCCACCCTGGGGCCCCACCGAGGCGGACATCTTTTCCACCAGCACCCCACCACCTTCTCCTCCTCCTCCGCCTCCTCCTCCTCCTCCGCGGCGAGTCGTTTCGGCTGACAGGTTCTCCCGGAGCGGTTTTCCGAGCCACACCTCACGACACGGTCCACGGGCGGAGCGGCAGCGGCGGCCGCAGCTCCGGCGAATAGCGCGAGCCGCTCATGATTCGCAGGCACCCTCGGTTGTGCTTTTTTTTCTGAGCGTGTGTGTGTGTGTGTGTTTGTCCTCTCCGGGTCGTTCTCTGGGTCGTTCCCCCCCACCCCCCGCCTGCCCGCCTCTCCCCTCCACCGCCCGGATTCACGAGGAGCCCATCTCCGTTTTTTTTTTTTTTTTTCTCACGGCGGGAGTGGAGTCGAGCTGAGGGGGCCCCTGGATCACTCGCTGCTCTGTGGTTCCTCCGCCGTCGTCAGACTGGAGCTGGATGTTAGGGCGGTATAGGCGGAGTCACCCCTTCCTCTCTCTCTCTCTCTCTCTCTCTCTCTCTCTCTCTCTCTCTCTCTCTCTCTCTCTCTCTCTCTCTCTCTCTCTCAGTCAATGGGGACGCAGCCCTCCTTCCTTCCTCTCCCTCTTTTTTTTTTGCAGAGGCGCGCTTACTCATGTGAGAATGGGGGTCCTCACCATCATCGCTATTGTGGCTATACACACACACACGCACGCACACACACACCAGCGTTTTATCAAACGCACGCGCACAGACGCACACACACTCGGCACACAAAGTTCCGAAGTGTCTTGAAGGGGCGAATTGGAATATCCGATTCTCGCGATACTTGGACACTTTTCTTTCTTTTTTTTTTTTTTTTTTTTTTTCAGCAAATTAGAAATAAATCACACACTAACAGCTGTTTTAATAAACCACGTGCGGTTTACGTTGCAGCGACAACAACGCGCGCGCGGTTAAGCTGTCCGTCCGTTTCAGCACCATGGACAGCAAGCCAGGAGTCTGAGCTGCACCGTGCTCACATTCTATCTTCTTCTCTTCTTTTCTTCTTCTTCAATTCTGTCTTGGTTTTAGAAAATCTATGCTGCTATTGTTTTTTTTATTATTATTTTTGTTTATTTGCATCCAACCCCAAAAAACAATTCATAAGTGAATCCCCCTCTATTTGGAACAATTCCTTACACCTACAGAACACGAGCTGTAGGTGTAAGCAATTGTTCCAAATAGAGGGGGATTCACTCACATTGATTATTGCATTTATCAAATAAAGTATATTTTGTGTGCTGCCTGTGTATTTTACATAATGTCAGTTTAAATAAAAACTCTTGCTGTTTCTCCACCTTGTGTCTTCTTGATGCACATAGCATTCTAATCTAAAGAGGAAAAACACATTAATGAGAGCACATGGGATTTTATAGTATGTTACTGTGTCTTATTTTTTTTTTATTGTAGGTTCTGTTTAGCCTAAGTCTGTGTGTGTTCCGTGTGTTTCTCACTCGGATGTAAAGTAAAACTGAAGTCGAACCATGTGACAGCTTTGCGCCAAATTGTAGATGTACATTTTTCTTTTTTTATCTTATCATATGGGTTGACCCAACACAACTCGTCAAGTTTTCCCACAATTCAATCCCCACAATTGTATATTGACTTAAGCCAAATTGTTTAAAGTTTGAGGTGTAAAAGAAAATCGTCCTCCTCCAGAGAAACTTTGGTGCACTGGCTGTTTCCACTCAGCTGTCCAGTGACAGCCTCAGTCTCAGTTACTTACAGGCCGGGCCCCCCCTTTCTCGGCTCCTCTCTCCCTTCAGATCCGGACTCTCAGGCCGTACCGATCCGGAGCTGGCACAGGTTTCTCCCCGATGACGTAATGCCGGGTGAGTGGCTGAGTCCATCCAGCAGATGGCATTAACCCCCGGCTGCTGCTGCCACCCAGCCTCCGTCAAGTGACGTCACCGAGGAGGTGACTGTACCGCGGTGACGTCAACTTCCCGTGGTGCAGAATTTTGTCATCATTTAGGTCGTGACTAGGGACCACCAGCCCTGAGTGACAGAGTCGTGCTACAGCAGAGCGGATCTTTGGTGCAGACCTCGGACTATAAATAAACCCTGAGTGCAGTCTGAAGGAGGACAGGGATGCTCGGCTTTATTGGCCCTTTCTTTGTATTCAGGATGAGTTCAGTCAGCTCTGATAAAGTATTTTAGTAAACTCATCACATGTAGTGAGTGGATGGATGTCCTTATTGTGACATGCCATAGGCTGAAGCATGAGCGGTATTATTAAAGTCAGGTTTCACCGGTTTAATGCAGTGTAGGGGGGGTGGAACATTATGAAAGTAAGTGCACCACATGTTTATAAAGTTTTCCTACATCCCTGTGTCTTGTCAGGGACAGACAGGGAATGAAAAATGGCCTTGAACTTGAGTCAAACCAGCCCATGGAAACACACAGCAAATCACATAGTTGAGAAATGGTGACACCCGGACAGAAAGAAACTAGCAGTTCTCCTGAAAAAGAATCCAAAGACACGCACTGACTGACCTGAGATTGAGAAAACAAGAGCGGCAGATGGAGGCCCTTCCCATCTTCACAAATACCTCAAATGTTGCAGCTTTCTGTCAGTATAAAGGCTGTGTCATTCTCTCAGGGGATACTGAGAAAATAAAACTATTCTCTGGGTTGTGCAAAACAAGCATGTAGGAAATGAATAAGCATCAAAGAAGTGAAGATTAGTTTGGTACGTGAGAGGGCCCCCTGCTGGATATCAGTGGCCATGAAGCCTTCCCTCAAAGTCGACCAGACATGTGATTCAAGTCATTTGGTCCAAGTCTCAAGTCCCAAGTCATTTTTTTTTCTTGGGTAAGTAAATCAAGCTTTGTAGAGGGCCTTGGTCAAGGATCGTCAAGTCACAAGTCAAGTCAATTTTACCCTAAACAAGATTCTGCAGACTTACCTGCTGTATCCAGTGTTTATAAAGAGAAAAAAAAAAGTACAATGCTGTCAAACAAAATCTTTATCGAAAGCTTTAATGTCTTAAATTCTTCTCAGTCAAACAGATATTCCCTCCCCATCACTTTGAAACAGTGAAATACTGACAGATAAACTAAAAAACAAGATAAAGTGAAAACCTGAAATCAACACAGACAAGTCTTAAGTCATTTACTTTCTGTCAACAAGGTTACAAGTCAGCAAAACAGTGACTCAAGTCCACTTCTCTGAAATCTACATATATTAATATAACACTCACACCTAAGTAATGTTCTTAAATAATTAATAAATGAAGTAAATAATGTTAAAATGGTGCAACAGCAGAAAAAAAGAACACAAACACTGTCACTGTCACCAATACTCCGATAAGCTAATGTGAAATTACACTATGTTGATTATGGTATAATTGACTTTTGGAAATATATAATATAATTCTATAATTTTCAGTAATAGATAGAAAATCCTTTTGGTCAGTTTACATCTTGATGATGACATACAATAACTACTCCCAGAGATGTTGACTCAAGTCTTTGTGACCTGTGCTACTCAAATCACTGTTCTGGTGACTTGCAACTTGACTCGCCCACAACAGCACCATCTTTGTCATGGTAGTGGAGAAAATTTCCCTGCTGGCTGATCAGCCCATCAAAAGCCCTTTTGGAAACCTCACACAGCAGATCTCTCTGACAAGCACATAGGGAAAAGCATGATGAAACAGCTGTCTGATGGTTTGGCAAGGATCGACCTAAGCCAACTTCATGGAAAGTAAAAGGATTGGTGCCATTATACCACACTTTACCAAAGGACAATGTGGCCACTAAAACTGTGCAAAATCCCCTTATCCACAACAGGCTTGCTGTGATGCCTCTCTGTGACCAGTCTCTTTGTAAAGAGCATCCTACAGCTGCCGCTACAATCAATAAGCATGGGCTACAAGCAGGACAAATCCAGGCAAGTGCTATAGATGAGGGAGTCCTCTGATTAGTCAGTAAGGACACCCAGGTCCGCACTGGCCACAAGCGGAAAGCCTACCTGAAGTCGGCCTGGTGAAGGCTAACAGGAAACAGAAGGAGGAACTGGTGGTGTCTGAGGTGACTAGGATGGAGAACAAGGGCTTTAAGATCAAGACCTTCGCACAGGGACGACGGGGGGGCTGGACGACGTGGGAAGGAACGTCAGCATGGCAGACCAGTGAAAGATCCAACAGTCAAAGCTCAGTTTCCTCGTCAGGGCAACATATGAAACACTCCTCTAGCCACTGAACCTGCATCTGTGATTTGGCCAGGAAGAATGCTGCCCCCTCTGTAGCAGTCCAAGTGCAAACTTCTACCACATCCTGTGTCTATGATCGCACTCTCACAAGGATGAAATAGGTGGCCACACACAACCAGGTCTTGTGCAAATTGGCTAGAGAGGTGCAGGCAGAAATGAGTAAAGGTCATCCTCCGCCAGCTGACCATCACATTCGTTTCATCAGAGAGGGAGGGGTTAACACATGGACACAAGATGTCCATCAATGATGGTTCTCACCACCTGGGACTGCGGAATAGGAGTCGATCCCTCTTGAGAATACCACAGTGCCATAGTGATGTGGCCCTGCTACACCAGTACTGTGTTCCTCATACCATCCTGCAAGGACGCCAGTTGGACAATCATTACCTACCTGGTAGAAGCAAGATGCTGTAGCTTTGTTGAAACATCAGTTTTCACCTCATGAGGGACACAAGAGAGATGCCCTGAAAGAGAAGAGTAGCTTTTGGCTCTGGTTGAGGAGGAAGGACAAGTGTTGGAGTAACACCTAGCACCAGGGCTAGCTGCAGGGTCTGCAGGGGACATGTACTTGCCACTGCCTTGCCAACAGGAGGCCTTCCGGGTTTAAAGGGGCAAAATGTAGATCAGTGGTACCCGGCTGATGACCCTGCAGATAGCCAACCTATGGTCACCGCAGGAAGTGCGTCAGGGAGCAATACCTCAGCAGATCAATACCAGTATAATCAATGATGACTTGAGATGACTTGACTAGAGACAAGATTACTCAAATGACTTATTTGTGTTCATTTTAGGTTTTTAGTTCAGGTCGTTTTGTTTTTGTTGTCTGGCTGTCAGTATTTCACAGTTTAAAAGGGGTGTGAAAGGAGTATGTTTTTGATTGATTTTGAATTAAGAAGCAAAAAAACCTTTGATAAAATTGCTTTTTGTTTGATTATATTTATTTTACTGATATCAAAAAAATATACTACAATTCAATTAATTGTCATGCTCTTTGTTACATTAAGATAAACTGAACAATAATATCATAATTAGACAGGTGCTAATATCTTGACCTGATTTGACTTGACCAAATGACTTCAGTCCCATGTCTGGCTACTTATATGCAGTGTTTTCACAGACTGGCTGACAACTCCATAGCCAAGACTTTCCAAAAACATACTGACATCTAGTGGACAGATTAAAACACTGCATGTTAAAGCAAGACTGACTTTTTGCAGCCTGTTTACCGAGTAATCTAGCTGTTCTGGATTACTACATGCACATGGTACGTTTAATGTAATTACTAAAAAAAAAAATTGACAGGAAATTCCACAAGAGAAGGACTAAATAAAATAAACTACTTACATCAAGACAACATCTTTTTTGGATTACAAGTTCTCCGAAATGTTTTAAATGTTTAAATATGCAACAGAACAGAACAGAAATCTGGACATTGGAAGAAGCCAGGTTGGTAATTCTTGTTTCATTTTGACATATTAGAATCAAAGATTTTTTTTTTATTATTCTTCATGTCACTCTTTAAGTCAGAAACTACTATAAACAGCATCCAAAATTCAATTGTGCCTTGTTTTTAGGACTATGACTCACAGTCACAATAGGAATAAAATTGCTAGGTTTGGTGAATGTAATTTCTACTGAAGTGGATATTTTGCAGCCTCACAGCAGGAACCATCTTATACGCTTCTTAGCTTTCATCTTCTACAAAAGAATGTGTACAATTGTAACCGGAAAAAGAATAGCAGACACAAAAGCCTCTATATTGTGTGTGCCATTTTATAGCTTTCATATTTTTGTGCAAAGGAAGATGCAACAAGTGGAAGGCAGATGTTTATTCTCTTCAGAAAGTAAAAAAAATATGCAACTTACATTTCACAACGGGACACAATGTTTAATTTAGAAAAATACAGCAGAGCACAGAGACTGCCAATCATCTTGCAAACTGACTGATCTATTAATGGTAATTGTAATAGTATAACATTTAATTTGACAACATTTTCTATAAAATGCTATACTGCAGTTATTTTCTAACAACTTTCTGTCTATGACCTAACTCTTTCATAAGGACACTGATAACAAACAAAGAAAATGTTTTAAACACAAATTAGAGAACACATTGTAACCATGTATTAATTAAATCCAGCACAGAATGAAAGTCCTCTGAGTGCATCTGCTTTCTGATCTGAGCCACAGTGCCACCTGATGTGTACATTTGGTATTTCAGGAAGACACACTAGAGGACAGTTGGTATAATTGCTTTCTGCTGATTTGATAAATGGGTAAACATAAAACCCAAAACTCTTCTTACACAATCAAAAAAACAAAACATTTTTCCTGGATAGCTTCAATAGACTTTTGATGGGTGGAACATTAGATGGGCGTCAGAAAAAGAAGAAATTCAGGGGGGCTCATCAAGGCAATTTCTTTATTTATTATTAAGCGCTCTTGATGATCTCTGAGCCCACCTCTTCTGTGCGGGACACCACCTTTCCATCTACAATCTCCTCAACCACAATCCTCCTCCGCTGGCTTTTGACTGGTTGAGCTGCAGATGAAAAATCAGAACAAAAGTTAATCTCTGGCATGTTTCACTTTTGCGGGCCAAAAGCTAAAAAAACAAAAAAAACAAAAAAAAACAAAGGTGATGTAAACTTACGTTTCACTACTTCTGTCTTCTGTACTGTTGTGACGACAGTTCTCCTAGAAGAAAGACGAAAAGTTATTTTTTAAGCATTCAAGAATTAGATAAATGTTTAAAGAATAGTTAGACAGTTTGGGAAATAGGCTAAATCACAGTCTTGGCAAGAGTTTAATGAGAGAACCGATACCACTCTAATGTCTGTACGCTAAATAAGCTCAGCTTGTGACAATACGAAAGGTAAAAAGAAAAAAAAAAGGCTTGACTTGCACCACTAAAGCTCACCTTCATCTTCTTTTTGAAGGATGTGTTAATAGGTGAGCTGCTGTATGTGTTGTTAGATGTTTTTCTGTTACCTTTGGACAGAGCACGGCTAGCTGTTCAAGCTTCATATTTACCATATATGTGTACATATTTACTTTGTATTGTGTTACAGAGATATTCATAATAGCACTTATAGCTTGCAGTCCGAACTGCTGGCTGCACGGCTAACTGAGTGAACTAGCTCCCAGCAGCATCAGTTAGCAATCGCTGGTGGTTACTCTGGTGACATGCTGCCCCCTATTTGTTTTTGATGATTCAGTTTGAGAGGTG
This sequence comes from Lagodon rhomboides, assembly GCA_039737535.1. NCBI lineage: Eukaryota > Metazoa > Chordata > Actinopteri > Spariformes > Sparidae > Lagodon > Lagodon rhomboides. The sequence continues at coordinate 6,440,486 of CM077786.1, forward strand.
GCTGTTTTTTTATGTGTTGCACCTTTAACATCACTTTGAAGGCATAGTGCTAGTTCACTACAGAACAATGTCCAGCTACAGATAAATCATACATGAATTTGGACTTTTTGTGACAAACAACTCCCTTACTTTGTATCTTCTCCGTCCAGCAGTCTCCTGTACTCGGCGATCTCCATCTCCAGCCTGGTCTTGATGTCCAGCAGAATCTGGTATTCTCTGGACTGCCTCTCGATGTCTGTCCTCATCTGGCTGAGCTCACCCTCCAGAGAGTTGACCATGCCCTGGAGCTGGCTTAGCTGCAGGCTGTAGCGAGACTCTGTCTCTCCAAGCTGGCCCTCCAAGGCAGCTTTCTGTACAGGAGAAAAAACACAGAAGAAGGTATGAGAACGGCGTCTTCCACTGTGGACATGTGCATGCGTGCATGTGGGGTCTGAATTACCAGGCTGAGCTGGGACTGTAGCTCAATCTGAAGCGCCTGCAGGGTCCTCTTGAGCTCGGTGATCTCACTTCGGGAGGTCTGGAGGGTCTCTGAGCTGGTTGCCACCTGCTTGTTCAGCTCGTCAAACTGGAAGACATAAAATTGGACATGGTCAGTGAGCTATTCAGGCTATTTGGTAATCACTTGACGTTGATGTACCGATATAGGACACATCTTGACTTTAATTAAGGCATTAGATGAAATGATATGGGCATGTCCTGTCTCGTTCCCCTCACCTTGACCTTGTACCAGGCCTCCATGTCGCGGCGGTTCTTTTCGGCGATGCCCTCATACTGAGCTCTGATCTCGTCCATGACCACAGACAAGTTATCTTGAGGCTTGGCATCCACCTCCACGTTGACAGACCCTGCAGAAACTTGGCTACGCATGGCTGCGAGCTCCTACAGGTGGGACAAAAGAGTCAGGGGTCAGCTAGGTCAAAGGTTACGGCCACATTTAGACAAAGACGACTGCTTAAAACAACATATTAACACTTTATTCCTGAAATTAAAGATTTGTTACGTATTAGCAATTACAGACACCCTCACTCAGTTCAGTACACTCAGGGGTCCTGCTGCAACAGTCTAACTTGGTAGTGAACCAGTAGCTTATGGTGGCTAATGCTAGCTAATGTAAGAAAGCCTTTGATGGATAGACACTGTATAATTGATAATACAGAATATTCACTTCACTGCCTCAAGGTCACTTGTGTTGCTGTCACACTAAGTTTTAGAATTCACCATCATATTGTAGTTCCCTCTTTTGGCCACAGTGGGCACTATTTGGCAAAAGTTAAATTAAATATAATATCATTATCATAAAGTGTAAACAAGGGCTCACTGCAATTAACATATCAATAGAACAAAATCTCAGGATGAGAGCATTAAATTAAAGTAATGTAACATCCTTGAGAAAGACAGTTGAGTGTCTGGGGGATGAATTTTAATGTATCATTTAGATGAGCTTTTTCAGCATTTCACTAAGTAAACAGACAGACCATAAATAAAATTAATGTCATCTGAGATGTCTGGTTATCAGATGATCTCCAGTTACAGTGTTTTGGCAACAGCCTGGGGCCACTAGCTGCACCTACCATGTACACAACTTCAAGGCGGAGCGCAAGCCAAACATTTACCTGTTGTCATTACCTGAGGCAAATTCTAGAAAATAATTGTGTGTCTGTCAGTACGTCTGTCTGTCTCGTGAAAAACTATTTAATTTTGTTGTATTTACACTCGCTTCTCTGGAACTGTAGCTGTAAGACTTTCCAAAAGCAATGATAGGTATGGATCAGTTATCGTTCCTTCAGGTCATGTAAACAAACAATCTATCCACAGCACAAGGTTTGTGTTATGCTTTCCAGTGCAGTCATCAATAACCATGAAGACACTGAGGGTGTCACAGAGACGGTGTTGTGCTCTCACCTCGGCATGGTTTTTCTTCAGGTAGACCAGCTCCTCCTTCAGACCCTCCACCTGCATCTCCAGGTCGGATCGGGTCGTGGTCAGGTCGTCCAGGACCCTGCGCAGTCCGGCGATGTCCCCTTCCACTGACATGCGCACTGCCAGCTCATTCTCAAACCTTTCAACAAAGAAGCACCGAGGGTCATGATCCTCCACCAGCTCAAATGATGTTACCACCAACAAAAAAAACAGACAAAGCAGCCAAACCAGTCACACCAGTTCATACTGCAGATCGGTACACCCCAGAGACTGAGAATGTGCACACACTGTAGACAGGAACAACTATGTGGCATCAAGTTAAAATTCTGATGCGACCTCACTCCACTCACTTCATTCTGAAGTCCTCTGCTGCCAGTCTGGCATTGTCTATCTGCAGCATCAGCCTGGCATTGTCCTGTGTGGCAGCACTGATCTAAAATAAACAGGAGAAAAGTGCATTGTCACGGGGTTCTTATCCACATATAGTGCGACAACAAAGGTGTGTTAGTGATTCAGTATCTTGAATGTGGGCTGGCAGGGTTTTGTTGATTTTCCTTTACGCATGACTTGCTTTTGTCTGATGGCATCAGACAGTTATTACATGTGTTAAACGTCTCCCTAGGCAGTGCGTGTGGAGAAAAAAAAAAAAAAGAAGCCTTAGTCTTTAGGTCCAGTGCTCAAACTAACTTGTTCTTTCAGACTTTAACTCGCACATGTCCTAAATGTTGTTCCTGATATTTTATAACTGAGAATTCCATCACTACTTGCTGGCTCCACTGTTGACTGAGTGAGTCAGCACACAGTATGTTAATAAGGACTCATCATCATAGTAAATAAGTCATAAGAAACAATAAGTTCTAATCTGTGGTGGATAAACCCACCTTAAACTTTGTCCTCCCACTAACTTAATCCATTTTTAAGATTATTTTACAGTTACAGTTATAATCAAAGAAATAGTGGTTCACGTTTCTAAAACTGTGGGTAGAGTTTACCTTTCTGCGCAGGTCCTCGCAGATCGCCAGGTACTTGCTGTAGTCTCTGGCGGTGGGGGTCTGCTTGTCGTACCACTCTCGGATCTGAAGCTCCAGCTTCGCGTTGGCAGCCTCCAGGGAGCGCACCTTATCCAGGTAAGCGGCCAGCCGGTCGTTGAGGTTCTGCATGGTCACTTTCTCGTTGCCTGAAACGGACATGCCGTTGCTGGTTCCTCCGACACCGTAAAACGACCCTCCCATACCGTTGAGGCCGTCGGAGGCGTAGGACACCCGGGTGTTTCTACCACCTGCGCCGCCGTAGACGCTCGTGCCCCCCCGCCTCACCGTCTGCACAGAGGACACGGACATAGAGGACTTTGAAGGACGGTACATGTTGGCTTCAGTTCTGACTCAGGTGCAGCTTTGACTTCAACTTGTCAAACCCCAAGGAGAGATGCGAGGGAGATACGGCTGAGGCGGACCTGAGGATGGTTTTATAGCCTCCTCCCCGGGAGTGGGAGCGGCCGAACAGGTCGGTGGAAGATGCTCTCCACCATCACATGTGTGACCTTCAGGGTGTGGTGGCTTGGCTTTCGGGTTAACTTAAGTTTACTGATACACAACCTAACGGCTGTCTTCTTTCTGTGGAAGGGAGTTGGGCGTGTGGGGCACGCATCATTTCAAGCTGTCTTGTAACTGTCACTTTTAATTAGGCATGTGTGATAATAACCTCAATCACAGGCCAGGTGGAGGAGTAATCATTCTTCATCAGTCTGTGGCTAACTTACCTCAGCCTTACACAGCTGCAGTTTATGGTGTTTTCAGCCAATAAGATATAAATAAGATAAAATAAGAATAAAAAAGTGACCAACAGAATATAACTAGCATAAAGTAGCTAATCAGTGATGTTTGAGGTGAATTTAAAAAAATAGAGATGTCAGCCGATTAGCATTCAATTAGCCTGAACCAAATTGCAAACATTATTGTTAAAACCGAACATTTTCCCAAAATACTAAACTAAGCAGTGTTGTAAGCTACTATCTAAAAGCACGCTTGAGTAAAAGTAAAGATATAGCGCTAAACTAATAGCATAGCCTACTTTGCTACAACTTGAGTCAAGTTGTACCAAAGTCATAGGAATGCTAAAAGTCTCTGATATAAAATGTTCTTAAGAATCAAAAGCAATTTTCTGGGAATAAATGGACTTAAGTATAAAAGAAATAAATACAGGAAAGTAGGTCTAAATTATACAAATATTTACATGTAGGTCTATGTATTGAGATTGGATGTTCAGCTAGGATAAATGTATTTAAAATGTGCAATTTTGGCAATGATACAGCATGTGATATTGAAAGTAACTAGTAACTAAAGTTGTCACATAAATATAGTGGAGTAAAAAGTACAGTATTTGCCTCCAAACTGTAGTGAAGTTGAAGTAAAAAGCAGAAAATCAGTGGCGTGCACAGACCTTTTAAAGGGTATGGGCGAAAAGAAAAAAAGGGCACATACAGCGTGTTCTCGCCACTAAAGAGAGCACTAAGCTCCACGTGTTCTCGAGGGCAAGACATGTTTCTATGTCATACAAATGGGACATTATATAGCCTAAAACAGACTAATTAGACAGACTACTGAAGTTAGTTTGTAGTTGAACTGTGTAGATTCAACGTTGGACTGTGAAGAACACACAGAGACATGGATGTATGAAGGAAATAAATCCCTGGGGGGTGTGGGGTCCTCCCCCAGAACTTTTTCAATTAAGTAGATGCCATTTCCTGTATTCTAGTGCATTTTAACACCGTATTAGCACCAGATAATCCAAACTGGTCCTGTGAGATATAGTTCGGGCTCAATATAGATCAAAAGTACCCAACATAAAAGTCATTGCAACAGTAATGTTTCATAGTATTTCTTGGTCTTAATAGTCTTCTGGAGTTTAGTGTGTTTTCTTCACCCAAGAGAGCAGTTGTGTTTTACCAACCAGAAGGGCACTTTAGTGCGCGTCTTTGCCACCCAAGAGGGCAGTTTATCATGTTTTAACCAGCCAAGGGGGCAGTTTAGTGTGTTTTCCCAACCAAGAGGGCACTTTAGCGAGCATTTTTTCAACAATTGGGCCACGAGGGGGGGGGCACATGATTGGCAGGTTTAATGTTGACCACTTTCACCATCTTAGTTTAGTGTGTTAGTATGGTAACATTTCAGAATTAACAAAGTATTTGACAAACAACATTTTGGACTTAATGGTAGCCTAAAACAGGTGAAAAAGTCAGGGGATCACCAAAGTGAGCAGGCTTCACCATCTTGGGACCATGACTGTCTTTACAAAATCCAATGGCAATACAATTAATAGTTGTTGAAAAACTTAAGTATCGGACTGACCAACACCACCGGCATCCCTGGAGCTGAGCTTGGCTAAAAAAACAGTTAAGCATCTACCACACCTGTTGTGTGTAAATATGGCAGACCATTTAAACAGTGGACTGGGCCGAATGAATAACAGTAAAAATGTGATTACTGTAAGCTTTATATCCTTTTTGTATAATGCTTGACTGAAAAAGTAGGCCAGACAATCGTTCTTTATTCTAACATGCAAATATTCTCCCACATTTGCATGCTAAACTGTTTACATATGACCCTGTGCTGCCAGGTGTTTGGAGACTCGCCATTGAGCTGTCTCGTTTAAACTTTGCGTTCATTAATTTCGTGTGATCTTATCATTGTAGGTGTAGACAAAAACAGAGCCCACACAGTTAATTTCTCAGTAAATGTTTTTGTTCCAGTGTTCACTCTGCCTCAGGCTGCTGCTAATGTTGCGTAAGCTATTGCGCTTGCGTATACTCTCAACTTTATGTCTCCACAAGTTTGATGTCAAAAGTTGGATCAGCAAGTTGACCCTTTTTAAGTTAATGCTTGCATGTGGCGGACCAAGGAGCCGAGGCGTCTGCTACAATGTAGGTGATAAGATAACTCTTTATTCGGAATAAATAAAGGTTCATCTTATCTTAAAAGTAATGGGTATATTATTATTTATTCCTATTTTACCTGATCTTTAATCTTATTTGTACTGTGGAATGTCGTGCAGAGCAGTTACTTGAGCTTTTCTCTTTCAGTGGTCTTGCGTACACTGGTTATAATGCTATTAAATCAATGTTTTCATAGATTTAATTATGAGCAGTGTGTTGACAGGAAGGTGTTTAATGTTCTACCAACATAGAAACGTAGAAACAAACAATCATTTTTTTGAGATCATCTGTCACCACACCGCTTCTGATAATTGAGAATGTCTCTTGCCACATAAAAATGATATATTCTTCTATTTACAGTATTTTTTGTATTTGTGCTATAATTAAATCATGAGATTTACTGACCTTTTCATCTTAAAAATACACTTTCTGACTAAACTTTGAACTAGGATTTGACTAAAAACCACTAAAAGTTTCAGTGCTTCTTCAGCAATACCATTCTGCTCGTCTCTTTCAGATCATAATAATTTCGTGTCTTGCTGTGGATGAATGACATCCAGGCAGGTCTGTGTTGACCAGTCTGTCAGCATGTTTTAATCCAAGGTACCTCAACACACAACATGTGTATTGTGGAAGTGACGCCCCACAAAAAAAACCCAAGCATGTTGTCTGTTCACACAGGCGTGGGATATTGCATTGGGATGTTCCAACAAAAATGAATACTTCATTGTCTGGGTGTTCGCAAATACAACGTTACACTCCAGTGTGAACAGACAACATAATTGGGGTTTTTGTGACTCGGTTCCGCAATTCAATTTCACTTTTTGTCCGCTACCAAGATAATGCCTATCTACCGACTGAGCAAAACATGTGCTGAAGCGGAGGTAAAAGCTGATGTTGGCAGCAAGAGTGGCATACTCTGGATAAGCAAGGAAGGTACAATCAGCGTTTTGTTTTATTTTTCATAGCAGCTGCCAATCAGTAAAAAAAACTGAATAAGTGCCAATTCCCATGAAACATGTTTGTTCTCATGACTGCAGACATTGTATCTAAAAGAAGAATGCCTAAATCATTTCTAAATATCAGTGTGCACTTTAATCTCTTGCTTACATTTGGCTATCTTTTATTACGCTGACAGTACATGAGAAATTTCTCTCTAACCATTGCTTTTTTTTCTCTTTTCTTTTTTTTTCAAGATATTGTTGACGTTTCTACTTTATTTAGATAGTGACAGCTGGAGAGAGACAGGGGAGCCAGGGGAGAGCGAGGGGATGACAGTCAGCACAGAGCCGGGCCCTGAATCAAATCCAGCCCTCTGCGGGAAGCATCGCCTTAATGTTTTGCACCTCAAGCATTTTTCGGGAACTGATATAAGTACTGACATGTAAATGACCATAAAAGATCATCAGACAATAGGCGAATGCTTAACAACACAGAGGCTTAAACTAGAGTTAAACCGTCAAAAGCGATTGACGTAAGGTCAAAGGGGTGCCTCAGTAGCTCAGCTGGCGAAGTGTGCACCCCATCTTCATTCCAGAAGCTGTGTCCTCACTGCAGTGGCCCAGGATTCGAATCCAACCTGTGGCACTCTGCTGCATGTAATCCCCCCTCTCTCAACCTGTTTACTGAATATCTTCCGCTGTGCTATCAGAATGAAGCCATGAAACAGGCCCCAAAAATAATAATGTGTGTGTCTGCTCAGGTCCCCTCACCAAGTTACAGTTACAGAATAGATCTTAGAACTATTGGATTCCATATTGTTCAATTTTATAGACATATAGAAATAGCAGAAATCACAAAACAGTATGTATGTACTGTGAATAGCAACATGGCATTAAACCATTGATAGTCATGTCAATAAATGACTACATATAGTAAAAAGTAACAGAAAAGTAACCAAAAAAACCCATAACAATTCAAACATGGAACACAATAATGACCAACATTGATATCTAAGTATTTGTATTTATATAATGGATCAGTGTGTGTGTGTGTGTGTGTGTGTGTGTGTGTGTGTGTGTGTGTGTGTGTGTGTGTGTGTGTAATGTGAAAGGTCATTTGTAATGACAGAGCATTTTAGTGACCTTCAGCTCTTTGTTTCTACTTTACTGCTTTTGTTCACTCTCACTGCTGTCATCAGTGTCATTTCCAGTCACAGGGAGCAGCTGTTTAAGCTGTTTAAAGAAACAGAAATCGTTAATAAAAGTACCCATAATCCTACCTGGCCAGGAGTCTCAATTATAAAACATTGCGTAGGATCCATTCTTAAAGCTGACGTGCACCCAAAAGCCAAAAGTGGCGTGTGTCAATAACAATTCTGATTTATAAAACCTGTATGACCTTTATATTGAATTAACTGATGTCTTGAATTAACTGAACATGAGTTTGTGCAGCGAAGACATTTACACCATGTATCTTCGGATATTGCTGTACCTATTTCCCTCTCCCAGCATTCCCTCAGGTGTTGTGTACATGGAACAGACCGAGCTGCAAACACATTTACAAACATAGATACTATTTTTTTGGTATGAGGTTTCTTTGTTAAGTTCATCAGGAGAGTTATGAGCTTCAAAATGTCAAATGTTTCCTCTGACGTAGTTCCTAACCTCGAAGTTGAATAAATGAAGAAAATACATTATCAACATACAGATCTTTCACAGGGACCAGTCCTTTCCTATTTCAGGTTTAGAAACTAGCATCAAATTGTGAGGGAGGAAATTAATAACTTTAACAGATTGGGGCTAAGATAGAAGTGTTAGGTCATTTGAAGGAACTTTTAATTTGGTACCCTACCTGTAATGAACCATAAAGCCAGTCCATTTAAAAGGTCCAGAGTAGCGCTGGGAGATAATTGTCACTTATGTCTTGTTCTATAGCCAACCATGATGGGGCAGTGTCTCTAGGCTCTTCAGGGTATTACAAAGATGTTTCTTATTTATACGATTTATTTTTTATGCCCGGACAAAAGGCATAATAATTGAATCCAGTGTTTTAAAAATGACTTTAGGTAGAAAAACAGGTATGTTTTGACATGAATACAAAAACCTGGGCAAAGTCACCATTTTTATAGCATTAATTCAGCCAATCATAGACAGGGGAAGTGTTCCCCAATATTCAATATCACTTTTAAGTTTATTAATCATAACTCTGTAGTTCAGTTTATAAAGCAGGTCCGATTGTTTGTGGACTGTGGTTCCCAGAGACTTTATGTGATTAGTAATGCTGATTGGATCGCTGCTGAGAAATTCAGGATCTAGATCCTCAACGGTATATGGTACATCCTGATAGCTTTCCAAAGCTTTTACTAAGGTCGAGCAATGGCAGAACAGATTTCTCAGGGTGCAACAGAAACAAGATTATGTCGTCAGCATATAGTGCTATGTAATTATCAATTTTTCCTAGATGTAAAGGTTATTTCTGATGCTTACTGCTAGGGTTCAATGCACAGGGCAAACAGCAAGGGGCTCAGAGGGCAGCCTTGCCGAAAACCATGGTGAACGTTAAAAGGACGAGATCTGTCAGAGTTGGTAAGGACTGAGGCAATTGTGTGGGCGTAAAGCATCTCTACCCAAGAACCAAAATTTTCACCCAAACCATATTCTCTGATGGCTAATAGCACTCCACCTGATCAGATGCCTTGTGTGCATCAAGTGTAAGGAATACACATTTAGACTTTTTTTGTTTATTGTATACAATATTGAGTAATCTACGGACATTGAAAAAAGGAAAATCTTCTGGGAATGAAGCCCACCTGGTCTTGTGTATGGTAGTTTATATATGCTTGTTTAATCTATTAGCCAGATTTTTGGCAAACACCTTTAGGTCACTGCTAAGAAGGGTAATAGGCCAAGTCAGTCTCGTCTTTGTCTTTTTTTCTAAATTAAAGCGATATTTGCAGTGTATAGTGATTCTGACAACTTTTTATTTTTAATAAAAAAGGGGCCACATCATCAGCATATGCTTTGTCGACTTCTATGCTGAGGCCAGTTATCTTTCCACTTGGAAATTCTTTTACTGCAATGAGGACCTCCTGTAATGAAATTTCTGGGTTAAGCTCCATTTGCCCATTGGAATCTAGGTTAGGAAGGGGAAGAGAGCACAGCAATTGGAAAATATCACCCTCTCTTGCAGGACATTGGGATGTATACAGTTTCTCATATTACTAGCGTCAATCATTTATTTCAACAGGGTCTGAAGTAATAGAGCTCAGAGATGGCTTTATTTTATGAATAGCTCTGCTGGCTTATGGACCTCTCAGCTGATGTGAGTGTCTCTCCCAGTTCAAATTGTTTGTGTCTCACTTTCAGAAGTAAAGTGCTAATTTGCTGAGAAAGAATACTGTTATATTCTTGCCTTAAATTTACAAGCAAAGCAAGCTGCTGATCTATTTCTGATAATCTGTCTCTTTTTTTTTTTGTGGCTTCATATGATAGGACAAAACCCCTTATTACCACCTTGAGGGTTTCCCACAAAATTGTATCTGAAACATCACCAGTATCATCAAAAGCGAAATTCTCCTTTATTGAGGCCGAGCATTTTTCAAAGAATGATTTATCGTTAAGGAGGTTTGAGTTAAACCACCAATTGTAGTGGGGCTTTTTCCACCCAACATCAATACCTTTGGTAACAGGGCTGTGGTCTGAAATTAAAATATTGTGATATTTTGATGAGGTGGTTGCTGCTGTTAATTTAGAGTAAATTAAAAAGTAATCAACCCATGTATATGTGATATGGACTGTGTTATGGAAAGAAGGAGAATTCTTTCTCTGTGGGATGGTGGATCCTCCAGATATCGACAAGGTTCAGTGATTTCCCAAGGAATAATGCCTGTGTCTAGTGTATTTACGTACATGGAATCTATTAGTGAGTACAATTTGACCAACAAACAGCACAAAACAAAACTGTGTGGAAACGAGACATAAATCACTCACCTAATGTCATTAACATAAACATTACCCGATGAAACCTCAGTGAGGTCAGAATGCAAATAGTAACATAGTTAAAGAAGCTTCAAACATTTTTGACATTGGGTCCAGGGCAGATCTATTTCACTCATGTTGTTGATTCAAACAATGTGTTATCATTAAAAATAACACTTCTTTTGTCATTCTTTTGCTTAAAAACTGGTTAAACTATAGATATAAAATAGATTATGATTTGTCATGTTGAAGAGCAAGAGCTCTTGAATACAGCATACATGGCAGGCTGTTCTGACGGAGTAGTTGGGTTCATCTTGTGTCACATTATCACACGTTGGCAGGTTAGAGCAAACAAAGACGGGCCTCTCCTCTGTTTGCCTCGTCACTTTACAAGACATACCCACACCCCACTGCTGACCCCACTAATTTCCAGTATCACTGTACATGGCCCTGACTTGTTTGATTGTTTGAACTATTTGCCCATCCTTGTTCTGCAGAAGGCCAGATGACAGATAAGTGCGGCACTCCTAGTGTAATAGTTTTATGAGAAGCGAATGCCGTGTAACCCTGAGGTGCCGTGTTACATGACGAGGATAATAGTTTTTCAGGTGCTCTCACGGCGCATCTTTTTTGTTTGAATGCAAATATCCAGTGATATCAACTTTGATGTAATTTAGTTAGACTTCGTTCAGGTTGTTAATCTTATAAAACCAGCAGTTTGCACAATTGTGAATCTTCGTTTGAAATCAGCTTAGATTATCCTTTACAGCCTGAGGGAAATACTCAGACTTCAGGTCATGGATGTATCGTTTTTCTGTTGCTTTTTCTTGGATTTATAATAAGGAACGAATACAAATACAACTCGAGAAGGTTTACTGCATGAATTAATGCAGGGTGTGTCATGAATACCTGTACTAACAAAGGAGGAAGTCACTGTGACTTTATGTGTTTAGTGCAAACTGTGTACATCATCAGTTAAGTTAACTTACAGTTAAAGATACATTCCAAGTCTATTCTATCTTTATAGTCCAATTTCATTTATGTTTATAGCCTGACACCCTCTGTCATCGGTTTGCTTTCAGAAGGGAAAACCATGGAAGAAACATCAGGAAGAGCCACAGAGGAGGTATCCCTCATCCAGAATCAGTTTTATTTAACTCATATCCAGCTACTACAGGGAACCATCATGTTTTGTTGATTCTGGTGGCCTCTGTGGACAAAATATGATATTGAAAAAAGTAAACTTTGTTCCATTACCAACCTGGATAAGTTGGAATCTGTCCTTATACAGAAGAAGTCAGGCTTTTCACTGATGGTTAGCTCTTTATGTGTGTTATATAGAGGGTTAGTCTTAAATTGAGACTGTTTCATAACCAGCTAAACATACCTTGATGTTCCCTAATGTATGACGTAACTGTAAATTAACTTTCCTAATTCCTTTTTCTGCTTTGGTCCCTCTTTATTGGGCTTAAACAGTACAGGAACCAGCGTGAGATGGCACAAAGCAACAGTCATGATCATGTTACCTAATGAATTCTCATCTCGATGTGTAGCCAACTTTCCCAGTCAGTCAGGATAAGCCACCCGGCTTGGTCTGTGAATGTGTGTCGGAAGAACTGAGCCGTTCCCTTCATTGTATTGTACTAAATTACCTCCAAAGGTATTCCTTTCATGTGTACGTCACGTTTGCCATCTAGACTATGAACTATGCAAGGTATGTAATGCTTTGTGTGTCTGGTAGTTAATTATTACGGTAATCGTGTCATTGTCATCAGTGGAATCAGCATTCAAGTCAAAGGTGTTGAGGGTTTTGGTGGAATTAAAAAGGTCTGGGAAAAGCTTTGGCTGAAAATGTGCACAGTCTGGTTGTGACACTGTCTGGTCTGAGCGAGGATGAGCCCACTGATTCTCGGAATGTGTCGGTGAGGTAACTGTTTGGCTCGGGCACAAGTGATGAAAAGCTCCCTTCAGATGGAAACTGAGGTCTGCCTTTGGTTAAAATGCAAAAACTCAAGTTACATTCGCAAACACGACCAACAGAGACACACTACATGGCAAATAGTATGTGGACACCTAAATATTACACCCATATTTGACTATTAACCAGGGCGACCACTGATGTTGGGCAATAAGGCCTGGTTGTCAGTATGCACTCCAGTAAATCTCTTAGATGTTTGAGTCAAGTTCTACCACACCAAACTGGCAAAACCATTTCATTGAATTTATCGATCTACTGGGCTGAGATCAAACCATTAAAGCTGCCCGTAGACTAAATTACACAAACACTTTTGGCCATATAGTGTGTCCATCTCATGACATATGTCATACTGTGGTAAAGGAAAATCCCAAACTCAACTGCACAGATCAGCCCCAACAATGTGAACAATGAATGTTTACACAACAAGTGAAGTGAATAACATTGATCATCAGGGCTGGGTATTGGCAAGGACTTCATGATACGATACGCATCACAATACATGGGTCACAATACGTTTATATCTGGATACATTGCAATACGATGCATACTGTGATATTCCACATCATTCACTGAAAATGTAAAAACAGAGCTGAAATACAAGTTGCTGTGTACAATCTGGCCAGTCTTAATATCACATCACATTATGTGATAATTGAGCGGACAAATTGAGTAAAAACAATTCAATTTGAAATTTCCGTACCAAGTCATTTGATGGTAATGGATGGCATTTGATGGCAAATTTGCACAGTTGCACACTGTGTTACCGAACGCACTGATGTAGCTGCCATAACTATTTCAGTGCATTCTTACACTTTAAAGGAATCTTGGGCAGGATTTGTGAAAAAATAAACATGCCTTTTAAATTTTCTTTTAATGCTAATGGGTGATGAAGCGTTCTAAAACCAAAAAGAATGAGCCCACCCACGTATCTCTCCGTTGCCTTGAACAGGCTGTGTGCTGCATAATGTACTGCAATTCGTGGTCCGAATTTCCCGCGCAGTCCTGTGGACGTGACGTCAGATGACGCTGAATGCGCGTCTTCGACAGCTTTCGACTTGAATACAGGAAGAAGACAAGTGCAGTTGACCGAAACTAGTGTTTGGGTAGTAATGGATTCTGCTACGGCCAGAAAACGACCCAGCACCACACAAAGTCCACTTAAAAGTCATACTAAGAAGAAAAAAAAAGGTTTTGTCAGCAGCATGTCGTGAGTCAAAACGAATTTACGACCAAAGCCGGGCATGCGCCCGAAAATAAACATCTGATACGCGTTCGACTCATGGAGGCAGCTTCAACTTAAACTGGGACTGAAAACAGATGCTGACATGGCTCATTTCCTAGTGACCAGGTAAGAAAACCGTACAGGTCATGTTTAGAGCTTACATGTAGCTTAGTCCACCGCTGTGTAACACTGAATAGTTACAGACTGCACATTTTCCACGGTCCTTTAGTCTGAACCGAATAGTTAGAAATATGTCCCTTTATATATGGGACCGAAAGCCCAACCTGTTATCCGGGAGGTGGCGTTAGCAGCTGGCTGTAGCCACAGGCTAACGGTTTGTTTGTGTCTGTGTAGCAACATTAGCTGCTAACACACAGCAGTCCCGTACCAGAGACGATAATATAATGAATGCGATGAATATAACTTGACTTTGTTACCTTGGCCATGAATATTTGTGCCTGAGCCCTGTTATGATGTCTGCCCTTTGGTGCTGGCCAAGTCGCAAACAATAGGTTGAGCTTTTTCCTTAAAACCAAATGAGGCTGATGAGAGCAGTGAGACTGAACCAAAGCAGTAAAACTGGGGGAAGGAAAATCAAATCAATGAGCTGAAAAAAGTTAAAACTGTCCATATAAAGAAACTGCAAAGTTGGCTGGCGATTTCAGGTCACATTTGTCAGCACAGGTGACCCTGTTCACATCACACATTCGACACCCTGTTGAAAATATTTATTAGCACACCTTGGAAAAATAAAGTGATTATGATAATGAGTCAATCATAAATAATGAGTGTTTGAATGAGTTTGTGACAGGTAGAAATAAGTCCTGAGGGTTGCAAGGAGAGTATTCTGAAGGCTTATTATTATTGCTATTACTATCTCGCACAAATAAGTCGAGATGGCAAGTAAAAGCACATGAAACATGCTTTATCTTAGCATGGCCCCTAAAGCAGTCTGATAAGAGTTTATGTGAAGATGATCCCTTCTGTGGTTTTGGATTTAAACCACAATACCTTCCAATTCTACATAAGTGGCTTGTTAAATGATCATGTACAGACGAAATCCCCCTGGCAGTTTTTTAATAATAGTGAGAGAATGGATCAAAGCCATTTCATGTTTTGATAACAGGTGTTCCTTTTCACCTTTTGATAAAAGGTTCCTTGTGCAGAGGATCACATGAGAAACAATCAAAGGGATCCCAAGCGCCCACTCCTGAGGCGAACTCGGGCAGAGGAATGTTAAGTCGCGGAGGTCGGGCACATGAGGGAGCCGCTAAGTGTTAAACCTGTAATCTCAGCGGACTTGTTTTGTTGTCATTTCTCTTACAGGCAGTGTCCGGCTCTGAAGCCTCGATGAGTCGATGCCTGCTTCTCTCTGTAGCCCTCAGTTATATGATTCCTCTGCCCAAACACTCCTGTGAACGCAATGCGATGTAGGCTATTTCTTACATGTGGGAGGAACAGTGACATCTAAAAACAGGCTTGGTGGCATTCACTGTTTGTAGTCACAGCTGAAATCATCTGTCCCAGACGATCTGCCGGCTACGCCCTGACAGGTTTTGTTTTTCCAGGATTTTGACTAACATAATTTATCGGACCAACAGAGGGTGTGGGAGCACGATGAAGGTAAGCGTCCCGACAGTCCTGTTTGACACTCTTGGGTTTGTCAGCATGCTTTGTGCGTGTATCTGTGCGTTTAATTATTCAAATTGCATCAACATTTTTTCCTCCCACACATTTTCTCTGCTCTCAGTGGAGACTTCCTCATAATCTCTCACTCTTTCCCTCGCTTTCAATTCACCTCTGTCTCTCTCCTTGTAAACATACAGATGGATGAAAACCCACAAAAAAGCAAAACCACATAAGAAAGTCAGCTGGCTGCTCCTCCTCTGTTGTTTCTGCGCAGAGAATATCCAAGTTGAGACAGAGACAATATTTGCACAGCGCTCGGAGCAGATAGAAGTGCACGCTCAGTTGTCCGTGCTAATAATCACCACACTCTGCCTCCCGGCAAAGCAAGCTTGTTTGTCCGACAGAAAAGTAAGTCCTCAGGTTTCCAAATTGACAAAAGTAGCAGAAACACATTAGATAAGAAAAAAAAAGGAAAAAAAACATGTATCTTTTGTAATCTGATTAGAAAAGGCCACTTCAAACAAAATCAAGTTTAAAACATAAGCAATAAAACACACTGTACGTAGTTTTAATACACTTTTATTTTTGTGCTGCTTCCATTTGAATTGGTTGAGTAGCTCCAGCAGCATATGGTGGCTAGGCTAATTGTAGCTAATGTTAGCAAACTTCACATGCATATTGCTGAGAAACTGACTGCTGAGTTAGTTTACTGACTCTATTATGACTTATTTCTCTACTGTTGAGGCCCATCTGCCCATCAGGCAAATCTTTTGTGACAGGTCCAACTTTGCAATCGGTCGACAGCGCCAATTTGTGGTTCCCCAAACTCGTTCCAGTTTAAGTATAAAGTTTCAATTCTTGGCAGAAAAGCATGAAATAAGACATATGAACGTATTTGACGTCAGTTGGCAGACAGAGGTGTCATCACAGGTCATGTTCATAATGAGTTTCATTATCACATTAGCCCTATCAGAAAGCATCAGTAAATTATTCTCTGCATTAATTGACCTGTCAATCATTGAGGGGCCACACCGGGTAATGTTTTGAACTTTTTATATTTTGTTTCTATGACGGCGAGCCAACCTGTTTGCCTATACCACACCTTTAGCTTAACTTGACATAGATCTTATCTCAAAGGTGCTATTTGTGAGAAAAGTGGATTTGACGAGTTGGGAATGAGACTCAAAAATCAACTTTTCTTACAAATGGCACTTTTAACACCTTCAATATTGTCAGTACAGCTGAAACAATGTCATACAGTCATTAGAGCCAAAGCCTCTGTGTGCTGAAACATTATTGGCTGCAGCTGTGGCAGATCTGCAAACTTTGCTCCCAAGGAAATATTGGAGCTACATTATTACATTTGGAAGATGAAACCTTTGGCCCAGACAGACACAAACACTCAGTCTTTCCCTGAAAGCGGCCAAGACTGTTTGTGAGCGAGAGGTAACTCTGCAGAAAGTGTGTATTACTTGACGTCAGACACAGATATCACCTTAATTATAGCACATGTATAGGCAACCTCTTATTAAAGCACCACTCGAACCCACACATGGACTGTCACTGTGTCTCCCTGAACATTCCCTCCACAGCTTGTGTTGCTGCCTGTTTGAAAGCGGCTCAGTAATCCTGGATCAGAGAGTACAAAGGGCCCCAGAGTGCTGGTGATGTAAGCACTGTGCCCAGTGCTAACCCCACCGCTCTCCCCACTCCCGAATGCTGCCTGGGGGGGGGCTAGGTGGGACACAGAGGAACATCCCAATTGTGGCTGACCCCCTAACCCACTGAAGACTGCACATTAACACACACTGCGATACTGGCGGGCTAATGACAGCCTGTGTGCTCTGTCTCAAGGGCCCGCTGCCGATGACCTGGTGCACAGTGGGAAGGAGAAACTGTTGACCAGCCCGCTGTAGAAGAATGTGGCTAAGCCGCGGGGAGTGGTGGATCGGCTCTGTGTGACCAGGCAGGACTTTCGCTACCTCTACTACTCTCACAGCGCCTTATATCTTGGAAGGCCACGTTGCATCAGGTGAGTATCGCTGGGTAAACATTTACCTAGTGAACGCCTCTGGCTGCATGTGATCTCAGATGGGTGGTAGGCTGTTTGCCTTGGAAGTTGTAACTTTATACCTCCATGTACGCACGCTGCGGGAAACATATTATGTCGTGAAACCCTTCAGCTGTCACAGGCTACCTTCAGCTGTGTTGTTTCATTTGACTGTATGGAAATATCGCCAGCTGGTTGTGTGTGTGTCTGTGAAACTTGCGTGTGCACTCTCTCAGGTCTCCATGGACTTGCTGCAGGACGCCGGTCGCAGCATGCCGGGCCTGGACGCCCGGCTGAGGGGCTTCCTGGAGCAGGTGAACAGGCTGCAGGAGGCCAACCGGCGGCTGGAGGCTCAGATAGCCGACTGGGGCGTCAGGAGCACCTCGCGCACCCACGACTGGTCCCAGCAGGAGCAGACTGTTCACGAGCTCCGTGCCCAGGTCAGACTTTTGTTGAGATTTCCAATTATGCAGACTATTAAAAGTGTTCGAAACTGCGGGAAAAGAGGCGTGATAATGTCGTCCTACAGTCTTATTTCCACTCAGTCTTTATGATTGTGCTCCACTGCATCAGTTCAGGGCTGCGTTGGCCGGCAGACAACAGGAGCAGGTGTGCATGCTCAAACAGCCAGTCAAAACAGAGACGCGGTATGCGACATCATGTGAACAGCCTCAAACACACGTTCCCTTTTTAAGAGCAGGTAGAGAGCTTTAATGGCAGCGGTGCCACCCATGATGGGAGACAGTCGCTCCAGCGCCGGCTGGGTTACGCAGCGACTTCACTCATTAAAGGTGACGATGTCACGAGAGCAGAGTTTATGGCGGCTAAATACGGGTGTGAGGCTGTAAACGTTGCAAATTGCTGTTGATTATTGATCTTTTTCATGTTTTTACTGCAGCTGGCGTGAAGGATCAGCAAACCTCTTCTTCATGTATAAAAAACAAGAACCATACTGACACGCGTTTGTCTTCCAGCTAATAAAATGTTTTTTCTCAGTCCTGTAATCGACAGCCAGGGAAACATGGCAAACATTTAATCATGAACGGTGACGTGCTTATTTTCGTGGCGTTTAAAAACGGATTGAATTAATCATAAAGATTTCCATTCGAAATGGTGAGAGGCGACTACACATCAAACGAGCGTGCTACAGAGGATTAGAGGCAGGTATGTGTGTCATTACTGCTGGATCAGAGCCAGAGAGATTCCACACACAACACCAGCTGACACTCACACCAAGAATGCAGAACTCTTTTGATTATTTTAAAGGCCGGGCCACTTAGTAGTCCATAAACGTGAACCGACTTGATGTAGGTTGTAGCATCACTTTCTGCGTGAGCTTGAATGTCACTGACTGACATTTTAATGGCTCTTTTGTTTCCCGTTGCAAAAGACTTCCATCCAACTCGTCTCCAAATTTTGGCTAGCGTTCCCATGACTATGACACAAACTCTGCTCACGTCATTGTTCGCTGATCCAGGTAATAACTTCACATTAACATACAGGATTACTTTGCTAAGTAATTACTTGACTTGAAGTATTAATCCTTGTATTTACAGGAAACACTCAAAGATGGGCAATCATCTAGTAAGACATTAAGTAGGAGATATTATCAGTAGACTGATTCACCCGAATCGCTGTGGCTCATCAACATCCCCACGAGTGTATTTTAGAGTTTAAGGGATAAATGTTTTGGAAAATTCCATGTTGTCTTTGGGTTTACTTCAACATGGGTGTGTCTCCTTCCAAAGTGTTGTACAAAGGGAAATAAGGGTGTGTTAGCATTAATATGTATGTGATAAAAGACAAGAAGCCACTTTTTGTTTATCCAGACAGCTCTTCAGGCTAGACAGTGAGGTTCAAATGAAACTGTAAAAGCCTGGCAGAAGCCTTTGTACAGTATATCCATTCTTAATGCTCAATGGTTTGTTGGTTGTGTTGGCTTTATTTCATGTACAGTATGGGTTCAGCTCGTGCATACCATAGCAATGATTGGCTTTTTGTGCCCAGAGGTGAGGTGTTGAGTGAAGAGATATACGCCACACAAAACACTTGTTTTGTTATAAACACATGTACAATTAGTTCTTGTTACACTTTCAGTTTTAGTCTCCACAAAAGTTTAAACAGCATTGTGTCATGGCCAATTTGTTGTGCTATAAACCACAATAATTATTTCTGGAGTACATAACCCGGAGTGATTTGTTTTCTAAAAGGAGAACAAGTTGTTCCAACGGCTGAATGCCCAGCGGCAGCCTTATTCAGAGATGCTCTGACGATGCTCCGATGAAGGCCACGAGGGCGAAACGCTAGCATATTGGTTGACGTGGCTATCATACATTTGTGAAATTGAGATTAGCAAATGTTTTCCTGAAGATCGTGTGTGTGCTACCTTGGTATTTTTTGGTGTTGAGCAGTTGGAATATACGACTTTGGTTTAGCACTAGGAAATAAAACCCTGGGACGGTGTATCCTTCAAAGATTAAAGGTGCAAAATGTAAGAACTGGCCACCTGTCGAAATCCTACTCAAAACAAACAGCGGACTGGGTATCACCAGTGTAACTGCTGCTTTCTGTAGCTGCCATTAGCCACGTAGCTCAGTTAGCCGTTCATCTGTTTACACACCGCTAGCAGAGGAGCTTTGTAAAATTCGTACATATTGCACCTTTAACAATTAGACCAAGTTGTTATTTCAGTTTATATTTAGCAGACCGTACCTGTAAATCATGGTTGTACCATTATAATATTTTCTGCTTAGTCAGAGAATAAAAATATTATGTATGACACTGCATAAATTCTTGATTTTAACACAAAAGTTGTGGTCATAGCCTCATTGTTAATGTGGCAGTCAGATGTCTAAGGTTTAATGATGGACACCATGGTCATTTATGATAATAATAATAATAATAATAATAATAATGATAATGATAATAATAATAAAGGATACCAAAAGTATTGAATCGGACTGAACGAGTGTGCCTTGGTGTGAGGCATGTTTACTTGTCAAAACATGTTAAATCAGTAAAAGTTTTTTTTTCGAATGTTTAATTTTGCCTTTATTTGCTTTTGATGTGGTCTGAATGTGGATGTCCAGTGGCGGCTGTGGCTCAGGGGTAGAGCCAGTGTCTTGTTATCGGAATGTCGCTGGTTTGATTCCCCTGGTCTGCATGTCGAAGTGTCCTTGGGCAAGATACTGAACCCCAAACTGCTCCTGATGTGCTGGTCGGCACCTTGCATGGCAGTCACCGCCATCAGTGTATGAATGTATGTACGAATTACTGTAAGTCGCTTTGGACAAAAGCGTCTCCAAAAATGCCCCTAAAAAAAGACATAATTGACCCTCATTCATGAGTGAGGCTATACCAGGAAACTCTGGTCCCCCTTTAAGTAATAAGCCAATAATAGGTCCATTTGGTCCTCAAAATGGAAATCTAACTGTGACTGAATATACAAGCTTGAAGCACTCAGCAGGAATTGTTCAAATGAACTATACAATAGAAAAAGTCACCAACCCTTTTCTTTATATATAAGCTTCAAAAGATATTATTGTAAAAAACACAACACAGAATCATCGCTGTTGTCCTTCCAGTTGACCTTTTCACAGCAGACATTCTGACTTGTTGACCAATAATGTTAACAATCCATTTTTATTAAGTGTCATAGTAAGTCACGTCAGTGAGTGAGCGCGCACAATACCAGAACCCTGGAACGAGCACAGCTAAATGGAATGCTTTTCCTCCTTTGACAAGTCAAACTGCCTGCTGTGAAAACGGGTCTATTGTTCACGCTGACTCATGTCAGAGTGTCATGGTTAGCTGTGACAGATTCATTACCATTCATTAATGTTTTAGCATTACCTGTCTTTTTCTACTATGACAAGGCACAATGTATGCTGTGGTTTATTATGTAGGGTCCTACTAACAATCATTCAGGTTGTCACTGAAAACATCATCTAATACAGTGTATAATGTGATTTAACTACTACAAACTTATGGTATCTGCAAGTATTGATGTCGGACGAGCAGTACAAAATATTAGTCATTGCTTAAAAATATTCAATATTCCAGACAAAGTCTTTTACTTTTTAGTAGGCCTCACCCAAATGAATCATAGACAATAATCCAACTGCCAGATGTAGAATTGCATGTTGTTTCTGCACACTGATCTGATCTAATGTCAGTGTGTTTTGTCTCTGTCAGGTTGGTAAACTACTGATGGAGAACGCCCAGCTGGCTCTACAGTCTGACAGCATGAAGTCCAGAGCTGCTGCCATCCAGGCCAGGTCAGCTGTATTCAGCTGTAGTGTTCCTAAAAACCCTACCACTCCTCTCCCTCCATCAGGACAGTCTAAGGCTTATTTATTAGTGTTAGGCATGAGATCGCATCCCATAAACACATTACACTCATTCATACAGTGTATGTCCGTAGTGATCAGCTGCAGTGGAGAAAAATGCAGATTTGTGTGTATGTTTATTGGTAACTTAGTATTAGATGCTCATAGATAATGTGAGAATATCATTATTGGCCCATAAAAGCATCACAAAATACCACACTTAGATGCAGAAAGACTTCCTGTTTATCCTGCTGCAATCCTTTCCAGTCCTCTGTTATCTAACTCAGGCCAGTTCCCGCTCCAGTGAGCCAACCTGCATACAAATCCAGGCCGGGCTTTGTGCCGCGTCGGCACTTTCACTTATGTATTGATGCAGAGTGACACTGAGTCACCCCACCCACCCACCCACCCACCTCTCTCAACACACATACACACACACGGACACACCACCCCTCCACTGTCGGCCATTAACCCCTGAAGGACAGCGACTACACGCTTCAGCTGGAAATAAATATACCTGTTCTATTTATAGCTTTTACTGTTTCTATTTATAGTGCGTCTGTGAGACTCTGGACTCTGTTTATGACGCACTTTAATGGTGTCGAGGTCTTTCTGGTCCTTTTTTACTTGAAGTCATGGTTTCTGCCACACCCCCACCTTCACTGTCAGCCACCAAAATGGGATTGTTCAGCTGAAGCCACATCTTCGACCTTCTTAATGGATAGTCACTAATGATTGTTAGAAACTCCTTTTAAATGAAGCCAAACTGGGTATTTGGCAAGACTGAGGAATGTGTCAATACTTCAGGTAAATACGAAAATTCCACCTGACTTTGATCTGTCGCTCTGGAATTTGATTAAATGTGTTTTCTCCGGCCATTTCATTGTTAAAATCAGGTCCTTTAAGTCACCTATGAATGCTGTGGTGGAATGATTAACAGTATTCACCGAATGGGTCTCAATGAATAACGCTGGCTGATGACATCATATCACAGATGCGAGACGGAGGAGAGGAACACCGAGTGTCTGGAGCAACAGGTGGTTCTGCTCAGGCAGTCAAAGAGGGACGCAGATCAGAGCTGCATGACGCTGCAGGCGGACCTCCGGCACTCCGCGGCAGAGCTGCAGGAGATGCACCAGGAGTTTGAGGTCAATAAATGCACTTCGGATGCCCGTCATGGCATCTTTTTTTCTTCTTCTTTTTGTTTTGCTTCCATCCAACACTCTGTCCGTCTGCTTCACTGTGCCTTCCTCTTTCTGTCTGCCTGTCAATCTTTCTGTCTGATGGTGCTTATCCTTCTGTATGCACAGTCTCACATTACAACCTTTTTTGATGTTGATGTACCCTTTATTCATCCGGGCAATAAAGATAAAATTCAACTTCACAATGACATGTCTCCTCATAAGGCTGAAAATTGGAATACTATTACGAATAAGAATCAATTATTAGCTTGGTGGAGGTTCGGTGTTAGCAGGAAGCTATGCTATTGGTATGGTTACAGAAGAGAGGGGCCAAAAAATCAATGATCCATCTAACTGGTTCATGAAGATCAGGTTAAACCTTGCAAGCGAACAGCTGGTTGGGTAACCCAACAACTGTAAGACAAAGTTTAGAGGTCAAATACAGTGTCTCTGGGCAAGATGGAACATGGACTGAGGTGTGGGTGTGGACATTTGTACCTGTAATTAGAAGATCCTTTGTGAAGTTGGCTGGAAGGTGAGAGGTACCGACATCACTGAACGCACTTAGCATCGGCTCTGGAACCAAACTCCTGTTGGAAGAATTGGTTTCTCTTTCTGCTTACACAGAATGATGGTCACTCACAAGAGCTGCCTAGTTGTGACATCTAACAGCAGTTTGAAGGATTCAGTCTTCTTGGGAAGAGTGCATCAGGTTTTGGAGAGGGCGAGAACCACTTGGTGTCTGAAACACTAATGTGGGCAATGACTAGATCACCTGGAGGATATTGGGCGGCCAGGAATGATTTCTTTTGACCAAATTTAGGTGGTGAGGAGTCTCAGAGCTTGTGTTAATCTAGCCACTGCTAACACAAATAGTGGCGCAGTTTGGACTTGAACAGTTTGAACAAAAGGTCAGTGATGGACTTTGGATAGGTGTCATCAGAGCTGAGGTAACCCAGTATGTTCGTCACTGTGGTAATGTAAGGCGCTGAGATGGTTAACCAGCAGCTGATAGTGAGTTGGACTGCGAGTTTTAACAGCTGTATATACTACTAACCCTGTACGGATCTGATATGATTGCTATCATTGTCGTATGGCCTGGCTCAGGTTAAACCTTGCAGAGAATGATCGCCATCCGACATTCTTTTATCATCTATTTTGACAGTCAGTCATAACCGAATAGAACAATTAAAGAAATCTAGGAATAAATAACAGTTCCTTTCAAAACTGTTAAAGTGCAGCCATTTATTTCTCAATAGAACAGTTTAAAACAGTGCAACAGCAACTTAAATAAATCTAGGAATAAGTAATTCCCTTAAAACGTACTCATGGAACTAGTTTGCTTGGGGCGAGTTGGAGCAGTTTCGTCGTGCTCTTTCGCCTGATGTTTTATGAGGCCGCTGGTGTTGAAATTGGCAACAGTCATGCCACCCCTCCAAATTACAGCCTGGCATACAGAACATGTGGCCGTTTCACTGGTGGGTTTTTCCAGAGAAACATATTGCCAAATAGCTGACATGTTGCTGACACATCTTCACCGCTCTGACAGGAGTTGCCAGGGGCGGCATAGCGCCACTTCCGTTGCCAGACTTGAAAGTACCAGGGTCCCGTTTCTAAATTACGTGGTTTCGGATCGGTGCATAGACTCATGTACTCGTCGTTACCAATACCTGCATTTTTGGTAGTATCAGTGGCATTTCTGGTACTGGTATCGGAATCGGAACAACTCTAATTTATTACTTATGCATTAGTTTTAAAAAAAAAAGCTCATTTCTAACTCTTTTATATAAGGCTGCAGCTATCTTTTATGATAGCTGCTGATTATTTTTACAATTAATATTGATTGGCTTGAAAGAAGTCCTGTCGCTGTTACCTTAAAGCCTAAAGTGACACCTTCACATTGCTTGTTTCGCTCAACAGTCTGAACCTCAAAATTATTGTTTTTTTCTTTTAAGCAACAAATAGTTTGGAATTGTTTTCATGAAAAATGACTAAACAGTGACTGATGATCAGCTGTACCATACTCTTCAACAGAAGAGAGGATAAAATGATGCAGTGTGTAGCATGCTGTATTTAAACATGGAACTAGTTACCATTGGTACAATGTTGCCATGTTATTACGTACATAACAAGTAGCCTCTTGCACTTTCACTTGCATCATAGTCCTGCCGTGTGTGTGTGTGTGTGTGTGTGTGTGTGTGTGTGTGTGTGTGTGTGTGTGTGCTTTGATTTGATCATTTGTGAGTTAAGCTTCACCGCATCTAACGATCCCTCGTCCTCTCGCTCTGACCTCATCCACCCCTCCCCTCTCCTCACTCTCCTACCTCCTTCCCTCGGTTTTCTCATTCCTGCTGACTAATACCCCCACCCCACACACACACACCCACCCCACCCCTTCCAGTGTCTTTTTCTGCATGTATACACCGACACATGCTCACTCACACACACACACACACACACACACACAGACAGACACACACACACACGTAGGCACATATGTTGGACTCAATCACTGATTCTTCTTTTCCTCTTGCCTCTGCATTGCGTGGACTCTCTCACAGCCTGCTGTCCCATACACACAAGGACACACACCCACACACACACACACACACACACTCACACATTGCTCTTACACTTTTTTTTGCAGACTTTGCATCCATTCACCTAATCATTTCCACTTATCTCCCTCTTGTCTTGTTCCTTTTCTCTTGTAATTCTCACTCTTTACATCATTCACTCTGTCCTCACCTTTTCTCTCTCTCTCTCTCTCTCTCTCTCTCTCCCTCTCTCTCCCCCTCCCTCCCCCTCCCTGCTCCCTCTGGTTGTGCAGGCAGCCCGGGCTCTACAGCTGCAGCGGGCCAGCTCCTGCGATGCTCTGTTAGTGACAGCCACAGCAGCAGCAGCAGCAGGACAGGAGGTGGAGGATGGCACAGGGATGGAGCTCACCCAGCTCCTCGACCAAATCAGAGCGCAGTGCGATCAGAGCCGACTTCCCGGCCCGGGAGAGAGACACCTCGGCCTGGGCGCCGTGTCAAATCCACTCCCCAGCCTGGTCGGGCCTAGCCGAGCCGGAGCAGCAGCGTCGTCCAGAACACACAGAGGAGCTCTCAGCGAGGTACGCATCCACTCCTGCATCTTCTCTTTTTTTATCTTGTGCCTCTGTCACGTTGTCCTGGCACACTGCCAGCCAGACACACCCTCACACTCCGGGCCGTCTCAGAACAAAGACAGACTGATGTACATATGCTCAGCTGGAGTTGAATGTTAGCAGGGTGTTTGTTGACTGTGGTGAAAGCGTTCAGGACTCACCATGTCTCTCCCACCATGTGTGTGTCTCTGTATTTTCCCTCTCAAAGATTTGTTTATGTTTTTGCATGTGTGTGTCCTCATTTCCTTTACCTTCTCATATCTACACACATTTACAGTAGTGTGCTACAACTTATCAGTTACTACTCTGAGTAAATGATCTCTTGCCATCATTAAATATTCATGAGCTACATTCTAACCTAAACACTATCATCTATCTCGCAGATTTGTATCCTTTGTGCATTAATGGCAGCAATTTGTATTGCAGAGCTGGAGCTTTTCTGCAGTTATAATAGATTTGTTTTATCTGTCCTCTTTTTTGTTATAATGGGAACGAGTGCAGTGTGGATGCCTTTTATTATCCCAGTGTTCCTGTGCCACGGCAGATGACTTTGGTCTGTCAGCTGAAATGAAGCAGGTTTTATGAAATGTTGTTGTTTACATCAGACCTTCTCTGTCTGTGCCACTGAAGTAACTGTTACACAATGCTGCAGTCAAAAGACTGGACGATGTCCATAGTTTTTATGGGTGAATTTTCTAATAATGCAGTCTTTTGAAGCAGGAAGTGCTGTACAGGACATATCAACATGTAGTCAGTGGGAAATGTATTGTTGTTGTATATATTGTACACCTATAAACCTGTGCTTCCTGGAAAGGGTTGCATTTTTTACAGCCCTGGAGTGTAAAGTACAGTGAGGAGTCAAAGCTGTGATGCAGGCACCCAAACTACGTGACATCTATTATAATTTTCAGTGAAGCCTTAAAGTGGAGACTTAAATTCTGCAGCCAATACCGAAAAAATATTGAAATATCAGCTGATCTACTCATTTTTTTTCTCCCTAGAATGTGATTGTGTGACTACCTTAATGAAACAGTACACTTCACTGGGAATGTAATAATTCAACTTTATCCCCTTTTCTGGCATTATAATCTAAAAAAAAAAGTTTTTATATCAGAGCATATCAGGCAACAATATGGCCATATCAATATACTGTGATCGGAGAATATAACCAATAAATCAGTCAGTCACTCATTTTCAGTGGCCCCTTTTAAACTTCAAGGTGCCATGTGAAGTATTTAAATTCTGCCTTATTTATGTCCATGTTTTGCTCCCTTGTCAACTTCTCCCCTGCCTTTGTTGGCACATGGCTGCATTTCGTAACATCTTACTGGTATCAAAGCTGTGGATTCTTTTTTTTTAAGATAGTAATTTTCCTTCTTTCTTCCCCCTAACTGAGAGGGTGTGTTGTTGGTTGCGTTGATGATGGATTTTATTTGTTGGTAGTGGATGAACTGGTCTCTCCCAACACCAGACTTCTGGATTAGTGTGTTAAATGATATGAATTGGTTGTTTTGGGATAGGTGATACAGGTGAGGGATTCCCTTTTGTTGCCATGCTAAAAAGTAAATCGGGGTTTTCTGTAGCTGGAAGTCCAGATTATGCCAAATCGGGGTGAATCTACATGGAATCAGTGACGACATGGTGTTTTTATGTGTTTTCAACCAGGCTGACAGAGTTGAGGAGATAGTGATATTCTTGTGGTACTCCTGTTTCTTGATTGATTGTGGTAGGAAGTTGTGCAAGTGAAGTGTTTTTACATTGATTTTGTTCTAAACCTAGCCATGGGTTATTGTAGTTTTTTGGGTCCATTTGAATAAATATTTTCGTTTATTTGTTTCCTGTAGCATGTTACAGTTACACTAGTGCTGTACTTTATTTAAAGGTACATTTCTTGAATATCATCACTTGATGCTACTTTGCATTTGTGCTTCACTATATTTCAGAGACAAATATTGTACTATTGACTCACAATGTTTACCTTTCTGTGACAACTATAGTTTATAGTTTAAGATGCAAAATATATAAGTGATGGATGGATGTATTGAGTCTATTAAGTAGTTTAAATTAGCAGCTGCACCAACCACAACAGAAAAATCCTACTCACAGACTGTGTTAATCTAATGATATAGTAAAAAATAATATAACATAGTGAAAGTAGCCATTCTGCATAATAAGTACTTTCTTTATATTACTTTATATTACATACATACTAAAAGTACCTTTACAGTAATACCTGATGTAGGATAATCTCTGACTTAATTTGCTTATTACATTTTTTATTGTATTAATTGAAACAGACTTCATGCACAGGAACAGAAAATGAATTATTATTGAAGACAGAAATAAACATTATAACTTACATAACTTGAGTCATCTCAAGTCAGTCTTTTTACTGTCAAAACAACTTGTCATAACTGTGTTAAGACAGCTTCACTGCTTCACTGCATTCGAAGCCGGTTGAGGACAGAGGGTGTGAAGCGCCTCACAGCTGTACACTGTGTCAACACAGCTAGTTCAGTTGTGTTGACACGCAGGCCTCAGCTGTCTGTTTGCCTAAACTGACACACCTCTGAATGTCTGACTGGGAAAGGGAAAGGTATAGGTTACGTTTTAACCGCGGTTCTCTGAGACTATTTCTCCACCCAGATCCATATTCCATACGTACAGGGACTGTCCCCACCTGACAGATGACGTGGATAATTATTAAAGACACACTAGGTGTACTGGAACGCACAGGTATATATGACGCAGGTGTGCATGATCACTCTGATTTTATTTGATCGACACATCAAAGATTCTGACCGATATCGAAGTGGAGAGATAGTCTCTTCACTCAGAGAACCACAGTTACAACGTAACCTACAATTCTCTTTTGTATTGAGACTATCTCCCCACCCAGCTACATATTCCATATGTACAGGGACTCTGTAAGACACCTTGTGAAGAACAGAAACAGACTCAGGGTCCCAAACCCATCACAGGTGCTCAACCCACAGACAAACTGATGGGCTTAGGCCCATGCTATAAATTAAGTATGACGACCAATATGTACAAACCCCTGAGCCAGTAGGACACCCAGATGCTGTCTGCTGCCACTGTCTGCTTAGGTGCAAAACACTACCTAAAGCCAAGGCCAAGGCCAGTGACTACAGCGGTGAATGGGCCATCTAGTCTGCCAGACGCAAGGCTAACTGACTGATTTAAGTGGCCTCCCAAACAGAGTTGGACCAGCTGTTGGGGAGCCATAGGCAGTACCCACTACTGGGTAGCCCACAAAACCAACTCCCCAAAGGGAGTGGATACAGCCACGTCTAGCTTGTAGAATCTGGTGAATGTAAAACAGTAACTGCCAAGCAGATATCTGCCAGAGATTCTCCTTTTCACATTACCAGGAGGTCACAACTCCATGGGTTGAGTTTGCCTGTACTTCAGGTGGTACTGGCACTCCTGCCCCCCTGTATGACTGCTGAAACACATCCATGATCCAGTGGGATAGTTTAGCCTTTGACAAGAGTCTACCCAGACACTCATGCATGAAGCACACTAAGAGTTGGTCTGGTAACTTGTGGGCCTGTGTGGCCCCTCAATCACCTGATGGAGTTGTAAATCTAAGAGAACCTTGGGGAGGAGGGCCGGGTCGCGGCATCGCACAACTCCCCCCGCCATCTTGCCTGCCGCGTCATAACTAAAGCAACCTTCAACAGTATAAAGGTTGCTGCTCTCGTGGATGGGGCTAGTGCCTCTCGCCTACCTTTCAGGTGGCACGAGTCCCATCCGCACCATGTGTGGCGGGCCCGTTTCGAGGAGGTCGGTCTTTCCAGAGGACTTGGAGGACTTGGAGGGGAAAATGCGTACAGAAGGCCTTGGAGCCAATGATGGGCTAAGGCATCTGTTCCGAGGGGCTGGTCATCTCACCCCCAGGAGAAGGACTGGGAGCAACTCTTCTCTTATGGGTTACAGATCTGTCCCAAAGCAATGCAAGATCTCTGCTATCACATGTGGGTGGAGCCTTCATTCTCCTGGGCTGGGCTACATGGCAGCGACCCTGATCTCATGTCCAGGCCCATACCAGCTAATCGTGCAGGCAGTTTAGAATTCTGAGTCCTTCTCGCGTCACAGGCCCACAGGCTGCATCCATGCTCCTGTCTTTTCCATGAGATGCCTGAGGCCAGCGAGATCTCCTCCATCTCAAAGGGGGAGGAGTCCTAAACCAAGAGGCACCTTGCCTCCCTGGTATGATAAAGCAATTCATGCAGGAGGCAGGAGGCAGGAGCCTCACAGGTTGTCATCTCCTGCAGACACAACTGCACATGGGGGACCTCTTGCAATTTCCATCTTCTACTTTTTATTTTATTTATTTATTATTTCAGATCATGGGCTGTGTGTATTTCATATACACATATCCTCACACTCTTACATTGCAGACAAACAGTAGACAGCTGTTTACCTTACTTTTTTCCTTTGTTTTTTAGCAATGTCAGTGGAAAAGTGAGGAGATGCACACGCAGAAGCATGCAAATTCTATATGGTGCACACCTACTCTTGGGAAGGTGAGGAGACATAAACTCTGCGGCTTCCACCAAACAACACTGGTCTCTTTCGCTCATGAGATTATGTGTCTGAGTGTACTCGAACATTTGTGTGGGTGTGTACGCGTGGGTTAGTACAGAAAGAGAAAGAGAAAAAGAGCTCACACTTGGTGCGCAGGAAGGAGGAGGAAACAGCCGTGGAGAACACAATACTCGCCTTCCTGTCACTCAGCAGCCGGTGAACAAACTTAGACTTCAATCATCTTCCGGTAGTTCTTGTTCCTTGACAGAAATGTGGCTTATTGTGTGCTCACACAGCGGCAAAGCTAACACTTAACTCCACAAAGTGGAGAGGCTCAAATCAGCTTGTGATGAGCACAAAGAAAAGCAAACAGCCAACACAAAGTTTTAAAGTGTAAAACAGTAGCAAATCAGATTCTACAGTCCGCAAACTCACAATGTAGCTAAAAAGCATACAAAACACGCTATAAATCTCCCTAGTCTGCCCAGACACTTAATGAGCCTCACTTCTGACCAAACTGGTGGCAGTTAGCATGTGTCCATCTGCCTCATTAATCCAGCTTGGTTTGTCGATGTGGATGAATGGCATCGGCCGCTGCAGCATCCTGCTAGCGGGCTAACGGTGGGTGTGCTCGGCGTTGTAGCGGAAGAAACAGCAGAGTCGACACTGGCAAAGAAACAGGACTCAGCAGTCTGCTGAGAGGAAATCTTCCTTCTGCAGGGATGAGAGGTTGCTTTGGGCAGCGTCTCCCCTGTATCTGGGATATGTTTGGTTAACACGACGCCGTCTGTTGCTCGTCCAAAGAGGTAAAAGTCTGTGACCTGGGTGAAGGTATAATCCAAATTTTTGATTGGTCCCTCTTAGTCACAACTGGGCCGGCGGAAGCTACAGCTTCCAGCAACACGTTACAATGGGACTGCAGTGAGTTGAGCAGGCAGCTGTGCGTCACGCTGAAACTGACCATGTATTTAGGTGCGCTTCCAGCCAATGGGAGAATGGGAGTTTCAAACCTGGGGAACTGTAGCAGCCAGGTGTTACTTACTGGACACTTGGGTTGCACTCCTTTGTTTACAGTCTTTGTTAGTGCATGGGGGTTGCATGCAGGCCTCTCTACTGTAAGGACCATGTGGTGAGATCCCAACACCATTTTCACCTCAATTAGAGACTTTTGATAGCTATCCACAATCTTCTGGTAGTCCTCTAGCTGAATTTTTAACTGTCCCTATTGACAAAATCGGTGAAGTTCAACTACATTTGTTAGCTTCCTAGCACAGACCTTTTTCTCCAGCATGGTCCACATGTTCTCGATCGGGTTCCAGTCAGGACTTGGGAAGGCCATTCAAAAACCTCAGTCCTAGCCTGATTAAGCCATTCCTTTACCACTTTGTGTGTGGGATCATTGTCCTGTTGGAACACCCAGCTGGGCCCAAGACCCAATCTCCTGGCTGATGATTTTAGGTTTTCCTGAATGATTTGGAGATATACCTCCTTTTTCCATTTACTTTCTTTAGAGCACCAGATCTACTGGCAGCAAAACAGCCCCACAGAATAACACTACCACCACCATGCTTGACAGTAGGTATGGTGTTTTGGGGTTAAAGGCATCCACCTCTTGACTCCAAACATATTGCTGGTCATTGTAGCCAGACAACTCCGTCTTTCTTCAAGGGCGTCTTTCTTGCATGGCAGCCTCTCAGCCAATGGTGATGCAAAACAGTCATGACTGTGGACTCTGACACCTGCGTTCTAGCAGCTTCTTATTCATTGCAGACCTTCTTTTTGGTGGTTTTTGGTTGACTCCTGACCATCCTGACCAATTTTCTCTCAACAGCAGGTGATAGTTTGTGTTTTCTTCCTGATTATGGCAGTGACACAACTGAGCCATACACGTAATACTTTTAAACAATTGTTTGCACAGTTGATCTTGGGACCTGTAACTGCTTTGAAATGTTTTCAAGAAACTTTAGACTTTTTTTCATCCCACATTAGGGAAATTCACTTAGCAGGTAGACAGACAGAGACAAGTACAGACATTAAACAAGTAGACTTAAAAATACTAAAAGAAAAAAACACGACCCGATTTAGATTTACGAGAAAGAAAGATACAGTATAAAAGGACTATACGCTATGTGCTTTATATACACTTTCCTGCCTTTTTTAAATAATGCACTCATTCAGATCAAGGCTGAGCTCTTAGATTTTCCCATTGTAGTGTTTGTGGCTCAGTCTGTTGGGTGTATCAAACAAGCCCTTTTTAAATGCACCCAGAAAAGTCACCAGTCATATCAGTCATAACCACTCAGAAGTGAAGAGGCCATGCTACAGAGCAGATCTGGTCTACACAACTGTATACAACACCAAAATCGCTCATTCACTTTGTTGTATGTATATTTTTGACCCAGCAGATTTGATCACTTTTTCAGAAGACCTATAATAGAATTAATTATTGAACGAAACGTCATGGATGTTTTTTGAGACAAAGTAGTATCTGTATCTGTAAACTTTTGACCATGACTGTACCATCAGTGAAGGTGCTAACATTAAAACATTTATTTGGATCTGTGTACTGGATGAGTAGAAGCTAAAATGAGTAAGATTGTTTGTGGTTTGGTGTGTGTACCTGGATGAAATGGTGGCAGTGTTGGTGGTGATGGGGTTCTTGCCCCTTTTTAAATAACAAGTCCTTGTCATGTCATCCAGGAGGAGGCAGCGTGGGCGCAGGTGAGCCTCGGCACCACTGCCTTGAGGGAGGCCCGGGCCGAGCTAGCTGAAGCCAGGAAGCAGTGGCACTCCCTGCAGGTGGAGATTGAGACTCTACATGCCTTGGTAAGGAAACACACATATTCACATATCACCACAGCCAACTCCCAGTCTATCACACTGATAAAATGTTTTCCATAGTAAGTGGCATATTGCGTGTGTTGACTTTGTAGAAGTGATAAGATAATGAAAACTATGATATTAGTAACAGAGAATATAGCTTCTACTGCATGTTTAGATCAAAGCTTATCAAGGGATTTTACCTTCTGATCATGTTCTTTTACAGTTTACTCTAGATTCAAATTAAATAGGGTTGCACAATATTGGAAATATAATGACATTGATATATTTTGTTTTTTCTGCAATTATTATTGTGATTGAAAATACATGAATTTTCAACACATAACTTGAATATCTCAATAGAGGCTATGCATGTGATGTTATAATAGGTGGAAGTCACCATGGTTACATCCACCAAGTAACAAAAAGACTACTGAGTGGCAACACTTAATACTTATCAAGTGCTGAATCTAAATAAGCATCTTGAATGCCACAAGAACGACATAAAAACACATCTTAGATGTGACAGAGGTGAGTTAATTTGCAGACTGTTGTGCACATTGTGATGTAGATGCTTTAACAATATATTATAAATAATAATTATAATTATATCATAATAAAGTGATAACATGGTAAGTCTGTACATGGTTCTTTAAATTCAACATGGGGTTATTTTCAAAAGATAATGACATCTGTGTAGTCATTATCATAAAAGCTTCTCTCCTCTTGCTTTTCAGGAGAAGGGCCTTGAGAACTCCCTGCAGAACACCCAGCAGCTGTACTCCAGCCAGCTGCAGGACCTTTCTCAGGTGATTGCTGGGCTGGAGAATGAGCTGGAGCAGGTGAGGAGCGGACTGGCCACCCAGCGCCAGCGCCACGGCCAGCTCCTCAACACCAAGATGAGGCTGGAGCGAGAGATCACGACTTACCGACGTCTCCTGGAGAGTGAAGAGGGCAGGTGAGAACAAAAGGGAATCGGGATGGAATGGAATCCTTCAAGGAAGCAGAAAGGAGTGGTTGAGTTGGAATTTTGTGGTTTCAGCATTAACCAGGAAGTTATTTTGACTTCCCAGAACACTGGTGCATCATGTTTCGTCCCCAAACGTGTGCCAAGGAACAGTGGAGAATGAATGCAAGAAAAACAAAATACCACAGAAACAAAACATTTTATGATGTATTTATGCAAATTCGGTATTTAGAACACAGATTTTACACGTGTTCAATGACATGACTCAGACAGAAATCTCATCCTTAGCACTTGAGCACAAAGTCAACATGGTTTCCTTTATATAGCTGTCAAACTGATCATTCCAGATGATGGCATTTTCAGTCAGGTCAAAGCCCACAATTCTCTAATGGATTATGTAGAATCTATCTGTAGTGAAACTGAAAATCCACGATAATTGCAGGGTGAGACATACATGGGCTGTAGAGTAAGGCCACGCATCATAGACATGTAACAACAACAGTTACTGCGTATGTATGATTTAGTTAAGGTGAACTTTCTACCCCTGATTCATAACCTAAACATCCAGATCTGTCTTTCATCAGACAAGATTATATAACAGTCCACCCGTCTTTGTCCAGTCTCTTAACTTAGTCTTAGTCAGCGTCAAGCAGTTTTACCAAGGAATATTCCATTTGGCGTGGTATCTTGAAAGAGAAAATTGGGATATTAGAGTTAACCTGCTTGGACAGCCTGCCTACATGTACCAGGATGCATTGCATGCTACCTCCTGAAGCTCCACCCCCAAATACTTTCTAAGCCTGCCCAGCATGTGAAGGTGGGCATTTTTTAAATGGGGCTGTGTACAAAAACACATCTAAAATAAGTTACATCATTGCTAGTAAAGAGCAGGAAGAGAAAGAATGTGACGAGAACATCATAGTTTTCATTGTGATAGCACTACATAGACTATATATTTGTTTAGATTTGGAAGTGTCGTCCAGTGACAAAAATATTAATTGATAACATTGTTCACAATAAAAACTGTGAAGCGATGTTGTAAAACTACAACAGAAACAATAACCCACAGTCATTTCAGGTCGTATTTCAAGCCACATTAAATGCAAAATGTGCATGAATGTCGCATGATCACCTGACCACTGTATGTATTATCTTGTGGTATTAATAATGACTCAAAATAACGATCAAAACAACGGGACTCAACATGTACATCGCTAATGTCATTATGCAGCTTTGAGTATGAGGAATATTACATGCCAGGTTCATTGCCTGTGGTCTGTCTGCTGAGAAGAAATTTCCAGTGCCTCATGGAAGTTCTATTTTTGAGAAATCAGTTTAAAATTCAGTAAAGTAAGCAATTTGGTGTTTTTAAAGCCACTCTATGAAGCCGAGGCAGATTATTCTGTTAGCGCTCAGAGGCTGCTGTGAGCTGTCTGTAATTCTTCGGTTACCGTTTTCATCAGGCCGGTCCCTCTCCTCTCCTCCTCTGGCCTGGAGCAGGTTCGGTGGTCAGAGAGATGGCCGGCTGTAGGTTTTCAGGTTGGACTCGCTGCCACCTGTTGGAGCTGCAGCCCTGTGCGCTCTCAGAGATGCTGCTTGGCTCTGTGCCTCTTCTGATTCCGCTCGTGATGAGCCCTCTCCGATCACTACACTTGTTCAGCCTCGGCCTCCTCATACTGATGGCTAAGGAACAGACGTTCAACACGTCCTTTTTGCGTAGTGCTTTGAATGAAGTTGTGTTTATTAATTACAATAAGCTTTAGTGCGTGTTTTCCACAGGCCCTCACACAAACAGCTGTTGCATACGGTAAACTGTACGTCAAGATATTTTCGAAATATATTCAAAACATTGCATTAGACGAAAGAATATTCACTCACTGGTCATCTTTCCTCTTGGCCCTGCTGGTCTTGTTTTATGAAGAAGGTCTCTTGCTCGCTTCTACGCAAACCAGAAGTGAACTTTCATGTATCGTCACTGGTACTCAGAAGTAGGCCAGATTTTCCAGCTCAATTCAAATAGATTAAGGTTGAAAATGAGTGAAGTTACCCCTAAAGTACATTTCCCTTCCAACTCAAGTCGGCATTACAACTTTCAGCATTACAGAACATAAACATCGGACAATGGAGGTCAGGTAAAAGTAATCTCTGAGCTCTCCTGCCTGATGTCTGACTCCAGACCAGACCCTCCCCTCCAGTGCTGGCTGGGCCTGATCAGCTGACCAGCAGCTCTGTACCCTCTGCTCCACTATACCCTTCACACCTAACACTCGGCAAACATCTTTCGTCTTGTTTTATTAGAAAGACCCCTAGCAGCAGAAATTAGCCATGCTAGTAGTTGGGAGGCTAAAATATGCTTTGATCTTAATGTTAACGCCTGCATGCTAACATGCTCATAATGACAGTGTAGACACCTTCACGTAATGGTTTTATGTGATGGCATGCTAACGTTTGCTCATTAGCACTAACCACAATATACAGCCGATGAATCATTTGGACGTGATGATGGTGCTAGATAAAAAAAAAGTCAGCCGACAATCAAAGTTACAAATTACAACTCAACCTCACGGAAACACGTCTGAACTGCAGACAAGCCATCTAGTTGTCGAGACATTTCAATAAATGTAAAACCACATCGAGGCACCAGAGGAAATGTGAGATAAAAGAAGATCAACGCCACACGGATGTCTGTGAGATATGAAACTACAGTGTTTGCTGATCTGCATCGGCTTAGCCTATTCTCAGGACTGGAAATATAAGCAAACAGCTCGCTGTGGTTTCACAACTCGGTTTTACACGCTGGTTTTTGTTGGCATGAAGCACGCGTTAATCATGCGGCTATAGAGGTGCTGCTGGGCACATTTTTTTGTTACCTTCAAACAGAGCCCGAGCTAGCTCCCTTTCCTGTCTCAATGCTACGCCAAGTCGACTATCTCATTGTTGTAGCTTTCCATAAAGACACAACAGAGGTAACGATCTTCTCATCTAACGCTCAGCAAGAAGGGAACAAGTATATATTGCATAAAATGACTGTCGCATGCATGTATACATCCACACTGTCCACAGTCCTCCGTACGCTGCCCTCCTTCCTGCAGGTACATGGGCCGTAGTGGGCAGCCAATGAGTCTGCGGCCCTGGAGGTCTTCTGTGGAGGAGCCGAAGGAGAACGGGCTGGAGAACGGCTTCAGTGACCCTGCTGTCACTCCGGACGAACCCAAGTCAGAGCCCCTGCCTGAAATCCCTTCACTCTTCCCTGCAGACAGTGGAGTAAAGAAGAGCATACTGCATAGGCAGCAAAGCCTTGTGATCCTCACAGGTAAGACACACACACACACACACACTCACTCACTACAGTCACATCTTGTTATGATTTGTCATTGGTATCTTCTCACAGAGCCAGAGCAAGATAAAGACTTGCCAATCTCCACTGTGAAGACTCAGGAGATTCTTCAGGGCAACGTGGTGCGAGAGAGCGCAGAGGGTCACGGCACCATTGAGTAAGTATTGATCATGTTGCCCCCCGCTGGGCTGTAGTCAGCACCTTTGGCTCAGCCTGACATGTAGGCATTTTCTAATGGCGAGCACTAAGAGCATCACGTGAGAGCCATCTGTTACGTTGCCCAGATGAATGCCTTTTCTAGCACGAAACGACATTTGTTTCTTGCTTGATCTCCTGAGGGCTTCACACCTATTTTATTGAGTCATTAGTTTATAATGACGCAGTAATCCATGTCCTCCCCACCCCGGCGACGTCTGGTCCGGCAGACGAGATGTGCAGACTCTCAAAGGAATTATCATTACACGTCAAACGAGTTACAAAGGGTAAAACGTTAGTAGTTGGCTGCGAAGGTTCCCATGAGTAATTCATCACAGAGCTTCATGGGAATTTTCCTCCGTTAATGGCTTGTGTTTGATGTAGAGATACCCGCCTGGTGGGGAGGCCCCAGGGCGTGGCACCTGTTATTGTTGGACGGGTTCTTTGTTCCTGCTTCGTTGTTACCTGCCCCACACACACGCACACACGCACAGCGTCCACAGAGAGACACACACATCCAGTCCATCTGCCAGAATATTCATCTGTCTGAGCTGTGATCAGCAGACAGCGCGAGTCACTCTGTCACTTTACAGATTCTCCACTGTCATCAAGCGACTTTGTTGGCCAGACGACTACATTTTTGTCACCTGAATGCTCCTCGAATACTTCCGGAATAAGTTCTGCCTCTGAGAGAAGCGTTATATTGTGGAAAAATACTGCACTGCGCTTGATGCCTTCAAATTAATTCCTTTTGACTACTGCATTGTTAGGTAATGGTCC
Source organism: Lagodon rhomboides (assembly GCA_039737535.1). Lineage (NCBI taxonomy): Eukaryota > Metazoa > Chordata > Actinopteri > Spariformes > Sparidae > Lagodon > Lagodon rhomboides. The sequence continues at coordinate 6,479,442 of CM077786.1, forward strand.
ATTATGAAGGCACCTATCTGTAATTACTGATGGAACCACTCTTTGTCAGCTGAATGTTCTCATAACCTGCACAACTAGCTTACAGGCCTATAGTGTTAAAAACATTCATACTGTATATATCTTCACTTCTCAACATTATGATCACCTGAAACTATTTTGTCGGTTGGGCTGTACGTTTCTTAGGGCTCTATCAATTAGATGGTGAAACGTAATCAACATTAACCTGGTTAGTACTTCAAAGGTATTCTTTTATTTGGTAAGGATGGCTAAATACACATTTTTTCAAGTTGAAAAGTTGATCAAGTTGAAACGACTTGAATTGAATCTTTTAAGGTGGAATCATGAGGGGTGTAGAGATTCTATATTTACACTGGATATTAGTAAGTTTCAAATGTTTTGCTTTGGTTCACACTTAGTGTTTTTTGTCGCAGCAGGCATCTACTCTAATAAACAGATATTTCGGTCACATGGGGATCAAAACTGGGCTTAAAGGAGATGGAATATTGGACTTACAGTGCATACATAGTTGAGTTTAGTAGTGTTGCTCTGTGTTTGCTGAATGCATTAACAGGCAACTGCTTGCTAACTTTGTAATGTTGACAATATGTCAGCGTTGTGTTTACAGTGTGTTGTACCGCCCCCAGGTGGCCAAGATAGCAATTACCAGTCCAGTGTTTGGGTACATTTATTATTAGCTTTGAGGCACTGCCCCTAAAAGCCCAACAAATAGATGGTACTTAAATGTTCCCCTTTCACAGTCAAAGTCATCAATTAGAGTGTGAGGTTACCCACACGTGCATGGACACCTACGTGACATTACCTCTTCTGCAGACACATGGTCTGATGCAGAGACTTGCATCATGTAGTTCGCTTGAAACAGCAAAGATCCGAGATCCTGATCCTCAGTGGGACTACTCAGTGACGGACTGGTTGCATGTTAATATAAATGAGGTGCTTGATTCTGTTAGACAGTGTTATAGGGCTCTTACACCAGCTCACAGCTGAGGCAGGTCAAGTGCTGCCCCCTGGTGTTACTCTGCAATGAGGTGTTTTTAAAATTATTTATGAATGATATAATTTATTATTTATTACATTATTAACATTTTTCCCTGTTCTTGTCATATTATATCCTATGGAAATGACCCATCCCGCATGGAATTACATAACATACAGTACTACAATCTAATAAATAGACTTCCAGCAGTTGAGGTCTACATTCAATTTAAGACGAATTAGTGTTTTGTACCCAAAAAGTTGTGATACTGTGTAAAAAAGAATAAGACAGATGTGATCAGTTGCTAATCCTTTTTGAAATATAATCAATTGTAAACAGTGTCTCAAGGAAATTGAATCGAACGCAACTGGATTTGGTTTTTGTCTTTGAAGAAGTTTCACCTCTCATCCAAGAGGCTTTATCAGTTCCTGCTCGCTTGACTAGGCTGGGACTAGTCCCACTAGTCCTAGTCACTAGGACTAGTGGGACTATGTAAACATATGCTTATTCTGAATTTGATGGCAGCAACGCAACAGTTCGTTGAGGGGCAACAAAAGACTGGGAAAGTGTTCCCAAAGCACATTCCACAGGCAAACAGCTTCAGAGGTAACAGGTGATAGTGTCATGACCGGGCATGAACGGGTCATCCTCGATCAAGGACGGGGTGAGGTGAACCACATTCTTTTTTTTTAATTTTCGTTTTACACAGCATCCCAACTTTGTGGTCATCAGGATTGTATGAATGCTCCTGAACACAAGAAAACATGTTTGACACATAAGCAGGATAGAGACCACCAACAAGAAAACAATCCACTGAAAAAAGTTTCAATGCAAATAATCAGATGAAGCAAATGTCAAGTGACCATCACGTGTCGTCTTCATCATCACCACCTTTTATCGCCACCACATCTAACCTCTCTCCTACCAGGACGGAGAAGATTGACAAGGTGATAAAGCAGTGGGAGGGCTCTTTCTTCAGAGGGAACCCCAAGCTGCGGAAGAAGTCGGTGTCGCTGCGCTTCGACCTGCACATGGCCGCGGCGGACGAGGGCTGCTCCCAGACCAAACAGGACAGCCTCCCGGACGTGGAGGTGCGTCTCATCATGAAGAGATCTCGCAGCATCCCCACCATCACACCGTAATGTCGCCGCTTCGCCAGAGTCAGCATTGGTTTGCAGCTGTTCATGGTAACACCGGCGATGTTGAAGCTACAGATGTAACATCTGTGTCATTGACATCCGCAATATTAGCGTCCATGACCATCAGTGCTTAATGAATTTCGAATGACAGCATTCATTGAACTTTGTGTCACAGCTGATGACTGAAACTACGATTTCTCTCATCAAATCTTGACTCTGGCAGGATAAGAAATATCTATGGGGCCATTTTATAGTGTCAGATCAGTTAGATCAGACCTACATTACAGAGACAACAATTTAATATGTCACCATCTTTCTTCTACATCAGCCTCGATGAAGAAAAAGCATCTCTCAGCACTGTCATTATTTTAGTATGAGGTCACTGGACAGAAGAGATTAAACCGACCATATGACTCTGCTTACCTCCAGAAATGCTGGAGTTTTAATGAGCGCTTGGTGCAGGAGGCTGAGCGCGCAGATCGTCGGAGATAAACGGAGTCGCAGGTCACTGTGAGCTGCCGTGAACTATTTAAGGATGGATTATTTCATATTTATTCTTTTAGATACTGTACAAAAATCATTTGGGCAAAGGGGGGTTCAGAAGGAGGGGAATTCTGACTTTATTTCAGTATTTGAATATTATCTCTCCAGTCAGCACTTGAATTATCACTGTCCAAAAGCAGTTCCCACCTGGACTTTATGCGTTACTCATACACAACAGCAGCGTTGTAAAAGTCATACTTGAGTGAAAGTAAAGATAACGTGCTAAAATATTACTCTGGCAAAAGTGCAAGTAATCCATGTGATTAGTACTGTAAGATTAAGAGTACAAGTACTAAAGGATTTGATTTCTAATTTACTCAAGTACCAGAAGTAATTTTCTGTAGTATCAATAGAACAAGGAAAAGTAAATTAAAAAGTATATTTACATGATTATACAGTATATGCTGTATACTAGGGGTTAACATTATTCAGCATTGTTCTGATCATCTGTATCTGTGTTTTCTAATCTAATTGCCGATAAGATACATTCATCTTAAAATGTGCTACTTTGGCTCTGATGCAGTTTGCCATCTGCCAAGTGATAGTAACTTAAGTGATCAAATAAACGTAGTGGTGTAAAAAGTACAATATTTGCCTCCTAAATTAAGTGGAGTAGTATAAGTATAAAATAGCCGAAAAATGGAAAGTAGAAGTAAAGAAAAAATTGCACACAAGTACAGTGCTGAAGTAAAAGTACTTAGTTACATTCCACCACTGCTCAACAGGAGGAAGAACTGCAGTAAAATGTGTAAAAGCGACTAGACCTTTGTCATATGTCTTGTTGAGCTGTGTACTTACATCATCTCAGATGCTTCCAAGAATGTTAAACCCTAGAGGAACAACAAGTTTGTTTAAATTATTTCATTAGGTCGCCTGTCGCTACACCTTCTGGGTAAACATCAGATAGTGAGGAAGGACGCAGGAATTAAACTTTAATACACTAACACATCCGGGAACATTCCTGCCTGGTTGTAATCTGCAGTGGTGGGTGTTTGAGAATATTCAGAAACACACACAATTATTTTGTTCACCATATTTTGGGGGAAAATTGCCAATCCACTTTGATCAGTATGTGGAAATTATATTTCCATTAAGATATATATTCCAAAATTTGAAATTCTTAATGCACTCTTAGCTATTAGAGGCAAAATGACAACAGCAATTTAATGGTGATATTTTACTGTACGAGTATTTCGGAGGGTGTTGCAGTTTTTCTTTTAGTCAAGGGGAGGGTCCATTGAAAATGTTGTAAACACTGGAGACTGACACGCTTTTCAAAAAATGTTATCTCAAGGAAATTGAATCGAACGCAACTGGATTTGGTTTTTTGAAAAAAACAAAAAAAACAAATCCAGTTGCATTCGATTCAATTTCCTTGAGATAACTATGACCTGGATGAATGAGAATATTCACAGACTTTTCAAAAAATGCGAAACGCAATGATCTTCAGACCCTAATAATTTCTGTACAGTCCCTAAACGCTTTGCACTGCAGACACATATAGCACTTAACACTGAAGGTACTCCGTCACTGCAGCACATTCTCCACGTGGAGAGAAGAAGAAAAACAATGCCTTGCAACTCAAAATGATAATGCAGCTGTATTTTATGATGCATTATCTCTAAAATCTTGTCACTGTGATATTTAGCAGTGAGCGCTCAGCGTGTGTCTCAGTGGATTTAGATTCCCTGTCTTAACCAGAGGAGGGCAGTATTTGTAAATAGGTCACACTGCAGTGTGTCTTCAGTACTCAGCAGGGGTTGTGTAGCACATGCTATCTGTTATACCTTAGATCAAGAGTTTTTATGCTAAGTTTCTTTGAGTTGGCACCAAAGATATTACACATGAAGGAAAAAGGACCGTTGTGCGTTGCGTTTGGGTGCCTCGGAATATGTTGAGAATATTTAAAGACATTATCTATGCAGTTCTGTGCTTGATTTTGCTTTGCTTCATGAAGCACACTCTTCATTTTGGGAGCTTTGTAACTTCAAAAAATTAAGCGTTATGCCTTTATCTAACAATTTATCATTTCAAATAAAAAATGAATTATGTGCAGACTGGTGTGTGTTTTTTTTTTTTTTTTTGTCAAACGTTGACCATAATCCTGTTTCGATTTATTAGAAGGCACAAAACCATGAACCAAAATGCATTCTATGATTCTAGATAAGCTTTGATGGCGAGCTAATGTAGAAGATAAAGCTCTCTCTCGATTTCATTCTTTACCGCACGCTGCCAGACTCCCTCTCTCTCTGACACATAAACATTTGTTCAGCTGTTGGACATGTTTATTTTTCATCACAACAATTTTTAAAAAATACATGAATATACACAGAAGAGATTGTTTACAGGATATTATAATAAATATATCATAAACTATACAACTAAGTTATCTAGCCTTGAAATGAAAGGACACGACAGTATGTTTTTCTAGTCTATGCTAGTCTATCTACAGAGCCTTCAAATTCCCCCATCGCTGTATGTTACAACATAAGCTAATGCACATTTCATATACATAGGAAACGTTCTGGGTCAAGATATAAGACACATCACCTGCTTTACCTTGGCCTAAGCTATACATAAGCTGCTAGTTTCTAACATTTTATACAAACAAATTTAGACTGATGTATATTTATTACCATTATATTGTTGAGTTTGATTCGGCTTTCTTACCAACTGGTTAGATATTATGTCACGTTGCCATTTATCTACAATTATTGTACACGATGCTGCCTTTAATGTCTGTTACTGTATGTCTTGTTTGACAGCTGTTTAGTCTTGTATATCTTCATATATGCCAGTTACAACTGTCTTTTCAATACGACTTTAATCATCTGACCATGGGACAAGTCTGGGGACGTGCCTGGGAAGGACTTTTAATTCAGATTTTACTGGTATTGTACTATGGCAGATACAGTACATTTCCCAGTTTAACAACAGCAGCAGATGACCTCCATACTGAATAGGTTACTTCACAAAAGTACAGCAGACAGACAGTGGAACATGTCATCTCAGTCCTTATGTGTCTATGGCTTGGCTACTGAGAGCTGAATAACCTCAATGACTTTGTTGCACGGCTGGAGGGGGTCATACTCTGCAAACACGTGGCACACATTCTCCATGCCCGCCTCTACACCTTTCGCCACAAAGCCAAACATCCTGTCGAAACAAAGAAAAAACAGGTATGAAGTACAAGACGAAGTGTTCTTTAGACTGAAGTCTGCAAGATATGTGCTGCAGGTGAGCCTGAGACCTGTCAGGGGTTATTATGTGTCCTCACATGAGCAACAAATAGAATTTACAGCTAGATACAAAACATAATTATCATTTTGTAAGTAGGGAAAGTTCAAAATTACCTTGCACCAAAACTGGAACCTCTCTCCCACCTGTCAGGATAAAAAATACAAAGTGTAAGTTTACATGTGTGGTCTACTGTCATGGGTTTTTTTTCTTTGTGAACAAAATGTTAGTTTTGTTAAAAAAAAAAAAAAAAGTGAGTTTTTCACTGCTGATATTTTGACGGTACAGCAGGAATATCACAGGTGTAATTTATAATTCAAATGTGCTATTTCCAGCACCCTGGCACTGTCCATGCTGGCTCACTGTCAAGGCCGACGGGGAAAACAAAATGGAACTAAGCCCGCACGAATGATTTAATTATTTAAGGAAAAAAAAGGGCACGAGTCAGGTGATTTATCAGCTCTGCGTATCTAGTTACCTAATAGAAAAAGAATGTAACCATGGTGAATGTTACATAATATTTTTCCAACACAAGTATGAACCACGCTCAAAATGAATCCCATTTCGTAACACGCTGCCGTATACTCACAGTCGATTGTCTGGATCTTCACCGCCGTAGCTGAGCAGGTGAGCGGGGTAATGGCGCCTGAAGAAGAGCCTGTGAAGAAATGAAGCGGCCGTTAGATATGAGACGTTGCAAACGAACACACAGACCACCATGATTTGTCGTGTGCTCGAAGTCAAATCTCGGCAGCAGGTTGACTGGAGGTGTCATTTCTTACTTCCTGTTGATGTCTGTGAGTGTAACACCCTTCAGAGACACCTTCAGGTTGACTATGGTTGGTGTGAAGGAGCCCGAGGGCTTCTTGAGGGTGGAGGACACCGCCTTCTGCACTGCACAGGGGCCCGTCAGCGTCTCCGTGGGGACAGCGTTTAGGTAGACGAAATTGCAAGCTTTGCAAAAGACAAACAATGTGATGGTTTGATTAGAAATAAAGGCAGGATACAAATGGCAGTAAGCATGTAGGGTAGTAAACTGAGCTCCCTCCAACTCCCTCTTAGATTGATAGCTGATAAACCCCTTTTGTCCCTCCTCATAGGAACAAAAGACATATTTTAGATCATGAGGACATGTCATGGCAGAAGACAAAGTGATGGAAGCTGCCTTTTTCTCGACACAGTTCTGAAATGCGGGTCCATTTCTTTTTTTATTTTCATCAAGACACATTTATAGATATAAATACTCAGAACATAATGGACATATTGATTTCCTCTCATATCATTTCAGATGTGAATGAATTGTACTTTCTACCCCACATTTATTTGACGGATAGTTACAGGTAAGATTTTATAATATAAAACAATACAATCATATCAGTCAACAATAATGAGCAATTATGTTGAATAGACTAGCCATCACAGAATATCATTATTTCTTTCACCTCACCTCAATTAGCACAACGTAGAATACTGCAAGTAACAATAATCCAATAATTAAATATAACAAGAGGCCTAATAAGCACGTTTTGTACAGCAGATACTGTAATACCGTATCTCTACTTGAATGCTGGACTGGTAGAGGAGTATGTAACGTATGTAAGCCACATCCTACATAAGAACAGGACTGGTGTACGTTACTGACTCACCTGAATGAAACGCACCTGCTGTAAGTAACGTCATTAATTAAACCTGTGTGCTCTATTTCTGCCATGATAATTCAGTATTAGCTGCCATGAAGGTCAATTAGGTAATTTGGAAGACGTTTTTCTGTTTTTGACTTTAAGCTAGCGAAGTGGACTTAAAACTGGACCTTTTTTTTTTTTTTTTTTTTTTTGACTGAATTTCAGTCCGAAACACGAAAAGCTAATGTTAGCCTTTAAAAGCTAACTAATTAGCTAGCTTTAGGTTAGCAGCTAACTTAACCTTGGTTAGCCAAATTGTATTAGCTATCTGCCATGAAGGTCAATTAGCTAATTTGGAAGACGTTCTTCTGTTTTTGACTTTAAGCTAGCGAAGTGCACTTAAAACTGGACCTTTTTTTTTGACTGAATTTCAGAGGAGTCCAAAACCCATAAAGCTAATGTTAGCCTTTAAAAGCTAACTAATTAGCTAGCATTAGGTTAGCAGCTAACTCAAGCTTGGTTAGCCAAATTGCTGTGGAGACGCAGCTGTTAGCCTTTCCTACATGGCTGCGAAACAATGTTAATGACTGCTGAAGAATTAAGGGTAAGAACATATATATTGTTTAATGGAGTTACAGCTACTTTTATTACTTGAATGTTCATGTCTTGCTTATTATTTAGTTTATTTTTTTCCTTAGCCCACTGACACTGGAAACTGTAGCTCTAGCTTACCTTTCTCTACTTTTTATTCTTTCTTCTGCTGCTCCTTGATTTTTTTGCACTCTGTAAGTGTCACTTGAGTGTAAGTGCTACTAAACACTACAGTATAACCTTGTTTTACATGCTCATGTAAATTTATCGAATATAACGTTATGCTTTTTATTGTGCATTTGTCCCACCTGCTTTACTGTTGTCCTCGGATGCTTTTTTGTCATTAGCCCTGTCTTCTGCTGCGCCCAGATCTGTGTCGGCAAAGAAGAGAGGAGTTTTTCATTTTTCTACCTTCGCACCTCACACACACACACATCACACACACACACACCTCACACATACACCACAAAAAAACGTCGTCGTGCAAGTGGGGCCTACCTTGGGAGTGGAGCAGTAATCTGCAGGGTAAAGCATAAGCAGAAATGGTGTGCTGGTAGACCAGGGCAGACAGACTCCCTGCAGAGCGAACAGAAAGTCACAGCAAAGCCCACATGATTAAAACATCATTTGCATTATGTGGAATGCGAATGTGGAAACTTTTTAAGTGTGTCTAAATCCATTGGCCTGCTCTAGGATCAATTCCACCTTGAAATATTCTTGACATTGTTGTCATAATATAAAGACTTTTTGGCGAAATTGAAATCAATCTGAGTAAATCGGGTGCAGTGTCCTTTTTTTGCTATTTGTGGCTTTTACAGAGCTGCCATAGTAAAGATAGAATTCTGTGGAAGCACAAACATCAGAGCGTGTGTCATATTCCTCACACCCTCAGGCTCTGATAAGCCCCACAATACATTTTGATAGTAGAACTGTGGGTGTGACGACACACCCCATGAACTCATACCTTCGAATAAAGAACAAGATCCACCCACGTCCTAACGGGCCAGACGTGGCTGACTAAGTCCTGATGTGCCAGACAGTGCCAGCGTGAATTCAGAAGACAGTTGATCACTTTTAGATGAGCAATAAAGCTGTAGTTGACTTCAACTTACCAAAGTATGGTTCCTGAGAAGAGCCTCTGATGCGTACGCCCTTAGGCGATGATTCAATGAGGAAGTTTCTGACGAGATCCGTGCTGCTCTCTTCTGTTTTGATGACAAATGTTAGGAAAGACCAGATTTACATGCAGCCAGTGGAGTTAATGTATGATATATATAAATATAAAAGTTTTAAAGAAGCAGTCGCTGTTATTTCATACGGATCATGGCTGATCTTTTATACAAATGTATTACTTATAATTTTTTTAACTTATTTATTTTCAGCATCCTGTCCCACTTGGTGCCCAGCTCACATAAGCTTACAATCCTCTAGGCAAATCAAAATGTACAGACCCACAAATGACAAAGACAAGATTTCAAATGACATAGTTTTAGTGTCCTACAACAGGATTTGCTGTAACCTATTATGGAGGGTCCAAGGTACTTTAAGCTGCCACACATTTTCTATTAATCTCACCTAAACAAACTTCTTAAAAAGGCAACTCAATATAACCGTCAGGAGGGTAAAAATGAATCAGAATTCATGAACTGAATTTGTTCAAAAAACTGAGTCCTGTCACGACTCCTGTACTGGAATTACAAATTTAAACACCACCATCATCAGCTGGCAGTGTCACGATTGTCCAAATCCACAACTAAACTCGGCTACATAGTGTCAGGTGAGATACAACACATGAATGCTGCTCTGCAGGACTGCCTTTATATCTGTCCACCCCATCCGCAAGGGATGATGTAGCAGTTTGTAGTAAGCATAAAAAAGCTCGACCCTCTCTTTATTTATCTAGGTTACATTTGATGTGAGGTTCAGTGCAGTTTTTCTTTTTTCATCTGAATGTAATTTCTAAGTGTTGACTTGCAGATGCCCTCCTTCCAACATTCCTTGTTAATCTTTTCATAACTTTGTTTGTCTTTATTTATACTACGCTGGTAATCGTTCCTGAGAAACAACACTGAAGCCAGCAGAGGAATCACAGAACAGACAGCACACGACGAGCGTGCACAGTGAACTGATGACGGCGTCTGACACAGCGCTCACATGTCTTTCATATCCTACATTCCTGGAAGAGTTGAACAAACACAAATCTGCAAAATGAAGCGAGCCTCAAAGTTGTTTTGAGAGTAAGTCAGGTCAAGTTTTCCTTTACCTCTACTGTTTGCTTACAGCGCCATAAACAGCGGCGTTTCTTTTGTGTGTACACAGTGTTTACTGCGGATGGAAAAAATGACAGCGCCGTCTCCTGCCTCGCCGCACATAGCTGGATGTCATCAGACTCGCCCGTTCCTATCAGCAGAGCTGGGTGAGTGGTGCCTACGCCTTTCAGGTCTCATGGCAGCGGCAGTGTGCTAGACTCTGTTCAAATTGTTTTTCTGCGATTGTGGTAACTGTGGCATTCGAGACTGCATGTTTCCTGTATCTGCCCGAACGCCGCTGCGACTTTTCAGAATTGCACATGATTTCAAAGGGAGTCAATAGCTCCGGATTGTCGCTTCCACTAGCGAAAGGTTTACCTGGGTGGTTGTTAGCTGTGAGGACGACAGAGGTCTGGTCAACCTTCATGACCAGACCAAAGCTGCCCTTGTAGGAGGTGCTGTCCCTCACCACAAATGTTCCCGGTTCCTTGTCCTTCACCAAGGCCTCGGCTAGAATCAATTAAACACCACAGAAAATGCTTAGAGACATTATAACTTTTGTTTATCACTGTATCTGTGCTGCAAAGGAATCGTATACAACTCAGGGGAAAAAAAACACTAGATCCGGCGAGATGAATCAACTTCAAAGCTTGATAGAGCTGTTATGTATTCAGTTAGTCCTCTTTTAAATGATGTCTGGAGATTCTCACCTTCTGCTCTGCTGATATGTGGACGGAACCAAAACTTTGAAGTGTCCATGACAAATTTCATTGAGGGCTGACTGCCACTGAAATGGGCTTGGAAACCTGAAGAGCAATAAAAATATGTCAGTGGGGTCATTAAAAATGTGATAACTGCCAGCAGAAGATACGACTGTGACACATGCAACTCACTGTGAGGTGAACACGGCTTTGAGTTGGACACAGGGATGGTCTGGATCAAGTCCATCTCTGGTGCGGGAGACTGGGTGTACAGGTCCGGCTGTGGTGCACCGTTGATGAGCAGCACAGGGATGTCGGTCAAGGACCCAGCAAGCGAAGCAGGACTGCTCTGCGCTCCTTTGCTGTAAGGCTCCTGCAGATGTCCTTGCTTTGTCAGCGAGGGCTTCTCTGGGCTCTGTCTCATTCTGGAGCCATCGCCGTAGGAGCCGGATGTCCAAGTAAGGATGGACTCTGGAGAGTCAGCATCTTCACTGGCCAGGGACAGGTTGCTGTGTAGAGAGGAAGCCGATATGTTTCAGATGTACAGCACCCTGTATTCTTTTGCTTATGACAGTTAACATTAACTCAGATTTCACAGAAAAGCAGTAACCCTTCTCTTGTTGTATCATTTGTAACATTAGAATGAAATTTTAAGAAAAGATATTGCCACATCCTTTTGGGAACGCTTTTAAAATGTTCCAGTTTCAGATTGTTATTACTGCCGTAAACCTTTGTTCTGCTGCAAAATCACAAATATGTATCAGTCCAGTAAGTCAGCTCGCGAACAGGCCCTCACCAGCCTGTTAACGCGGCGGGGTGAAGGGTCTGCAGCATATTTACAACTTGCAGCATGTAAAAAAAAGATGCATTTTTAAGACTTCTTTTGTGGCACATGTTGCTTTGATCGTGAGTTTTACCTGCCAAGGATGTAGCTGGTGTCTGAGCACGTTGACATGGAGTGCAGCGAGGCAGCACTGTTTCTGTTGGAGTGCGACAAGCGCAGGGATCCCTGGGAGCAGGCTATGTCCTGCCTCGGTGAGGGATTTCGTCGGGGTACGCTTCCACATGGTAGCGGAGGCAGACAGGAAGTAGGGGAGCTGGAGAACACCAGTGTGCCGTTGGGACTGCAGCTGAGACTGTTCTGTGAAGGGATGGTTACACTGGGCGACACACACCGTATTACGGTGGGCGAGGAGCGTGGAGGGCATCCTCTAGGGACCAACACACAGTGGGAGACATCTTCGTCTGAGCAGGAGTCATCTGAGGAGGGAGGAGGAAGTGTTGACAGAGGATTGTGAAATCATATGAAGGATGTGAAACAGACAGCATTTCCATGTTTCCCTGACTTCATGCTTTGGCCGTCTGTTAGAAAAATGGGCTTGGTCTCCACATGCAAACACCCAGACGCTGCTGAAACACGCCTGATAAAGACATTCTCATTTTTAATGCAGGTACCTGCTTGCAGAGCTCAGGCAATTCCTTCCAGGCTAAACGCTTTGAATTGTGCATTCCTGCTGTTGCGATGACACCCGATCAACTCAGGGTCACAACTTGTTCTTGTGCACTCGAGGATCTGTTTGCCTCACCGTGTTGCTGGGCACGGAGTGAGTTCATGCCCTCAGGACGCCGTAACCTGTGGTCAATGGCTGGGCTAGACATGACTTTTGCAACCAGAGTTACATAACAATGACTAACGTTCATCCAGAGATAGAAAAGCTGTCTGTTTGTGTGGGCAAGTGCTGCGGTGAGTGTTTTTACAAGGGGAAATTCTGTAGTTTTCAACAATAGGAAAAGAGTACTCATCAACACAGCGCATGGATTGTCATCGTTTTAACGTGATGAAATAGCTGCTGGATTGTCTGATTTCTCATCACTGTTGATCAGCTTCCTTAAAACCACCACAACACATCGCCAGTTTCATAAACACACAACCGAACATCTTTTAAGAAGAAGTTAGCAGGAAATCCATTTCTATGACTCTTGTGCACACTTTCATCAAAGCAGGCAGTGAAGACACTGCCGGTACCACCCTCACGTGTGACTCGCTGGTGAGCCTCTCTGTGTCTGTAGCCTCACATGTGCAGGGTGTGGTGCTAGTCTGGGCAGTAATCCCAGAACAGCTGAAGTGGTGCAATTACCCATGATTAAAAGCAATAAACAGTCTCAGAAAGGGAGGCTAAATCTCCCAAGCCCCAGGTTATGTGTACTGTTTGTTTCATAAGAGTGAGAAGAGTTTAACTGTGCTCTGTGTCACACCTCTGCAGGGAGGAGGCTGTCCCTTTTTTTACTTCGCTGATGTGTTTAAGTAAGAAGGAGCTGTAAGAGAGCCGTTATAATAGTGGTGAATCAAAAGAATGCACTGCAGAGCGGCTTCACAGTCGTACTGTACCTGTAGCAGGGCTGGTGCATGGGGGGCTTTTGTTGACCTGAAGGGGTTCAAATGTCGGATCCAGTTCCAGGATGAGCTGGTTGAGATTATCCAGGGAAACGTCAAGATCAGCGTCGCCTTTGTCACCACTGGGTTCCCTGAGGAAGGGGTGCTGACGGACTGTCTCCTGCGAGTCCATACGGATAGTCTGACCCACTCTTAGAACGTGATTGGGCATCACGTGGCACATGCCTTTCGCTGCAGGCATCATGTTAGGGCTCCACAGTCTGCTGGATGGACCACAGGAGGAGATACAATGGAGAAGGATCAGTTACAGTGTCACTTACTGGAATGACGCGCTCGCTTTTGTCCCCTCTGCACAACAGGCCCATTCTAGTTTTTTACCTCCAGATTCTCATAATCATGGACATTTTTGCGATTGGCCACTGTCATGCACTGAACTTAACCACCTCTCTTAAGCTTTTCATTGTTGTTTTCAATGATGCTACCTGATGCTACAATGCACTCACTGCACTTGACGGCAATCAATAACTTGAAAGTGGTTGTGGCTGATAATAAGGGAAATGAACAGTGTTCGTCCCAGACAGTATACGTTGCTAAAGTGTTTCCACATATTTCTCAATTCATGCATTAAACCACACACTGAAGAATGACACAAGCTGAGTAGATGGCTTACTTCAGCGCTGATATCAGCATGAATAACTGCTGGAGATGGGTGTGTCATACAGGGGATGATCAGCTAACAGTGTCTCCCTCTGTGCGATTGAAGCGAGGCGTGGCGCTCATTGAGTCACCCAGGTGACTACGTGTTACCATGACTACGCTAGTGTTGTTTTCCTACAACAGCCACAACTTTTAGGGTTGAACGTGGTATTTTCTACAGTCAACAGGCAAAATTCTGCTTCTTCTTTTCAAAACTTCAGATCATTCAAAGCATTTTTTTACTCTTGTGAAGCCTGATTGAGCTTCACAAAGCTTCATGTTGGTTAGTAACATTCTGGCCATGCATTGTGAATGCCATATGAGCTGTTATGCAGCTTTTGAGTTATACACAATTTCATCTTAGAAACTGAGAACATACAGGAAAGGCGTGCTATAATTTGCTTTTATCTCTTCTATGTCCCTGCTAAGACTGCTTGACTAACAGTACACCAGTTTTAAAACTACATTAGAAATAGACCGGCGGCAGTACAATAAAACTTGAGCACTGTTGATTCAAAGCTGATGTCTTAATATATCTTAAAAAGTGGCAAATAAAGATTGACTTACCTTATTTTCTTTTGGTCAGGGATCTACTGTTGCAATGCTGTTCGGCTCTCCCACTCTTTTTACTTTGACATTTAGCGTGTCGCATGCTTTTATTAATCAAATCCCAGCCCTTTTCTCTGAAAGCCTATCAGCAGCGAGGCTCACTAATCCCCGCGGCTCCCACTGATGATGTCATCTTGGCAGTGTAAAGTTTATGGCTGGAGGGGTGGTGTTTTTTTTTTTCGTTTTTTTTTCAGCAATAAAGTCAGATAGGCACACAGTGATATGACGTTAACCATCCTATAGGAGTGGGGTGTCATTCCACGGTAGTGTTTGTCATGTTGTTCGACCTTGCGTGTACACTTCCTCAGAACAGTGAAAACTTCAGCATGACTAATAATTGGGCTGGTGGGTGCATTTAAAGTAACAGTGGTACAGTAGTAAGATAAATCAACCAATCCTGTGTGCTGTATTATAATCTATCATCCTTTCCAGACTCAGATTATCACATTTCTCTGATTGTACTGTTGATGTTGGGTTGGAGCTTTAGGATTTTACGAAGCCTGTATGAGTTTGTTCATGCTACTAATGAATTTAATTGTATTCACTATGGAAAGACTGTAGCTTCACCTTCAACTTCCTGAATGCTTTTACTACATATAAAAAGTACAATTTCCTTTTTAGTCAGCCACTGTACATGTGTTTAAAATGAATTCTCTTTATTAGCACACCCTCAGTCAAGGGCGAGGAACATTTTGCTCTCTTTCTCTGTCCATAAAATATTAACACAGCCACAGCCTCCGTTTTAGCACTTAACTTAGCTTCAGTATGAAATAGTTTGAGAAAGGGATGGCTGCAGGAAGCTTGGCGTCCGGAAAACCTCGCAGTGAGATTTTTGACAAGTTCTTGTTGGATGTCTGGTGACAGGGCAGAGACAGTTCTACCCAGAGACTCAAATAACATCCAGATTTGTTTCGAGTAAGACACTTAAAATTCCCCTAGATCTAAGGGAAGCTTTTGACCTGGATTTCTTGTGAAGTGCGGTTTACTCAAATCAAGTTGAATCAGCTTCTAAATGACTAAAAGCTTTTTCAGTTAAAGCTGAACTTAAAGTGATGGAGATGTCAAAAAATGTGAAACGTTTCCTGGCTGGTTGCTAGGATATTTGTATCCCTAGCTGAACCTTGACAAGCATATTAAAAGGGCGCTATGTAGTTTTGGAGAAGTAATTTTATTATACAGTATTAATGAGGTAATAATACAAACTCATAGATATGTATCCTTTCCATAACTGAATACACAAGCTGTTCCCGGAGGAAAATATGTCCCCAGAGCACTGTTTGAAGTGGCAAATATGAACAAAGGAAAACAGTATGAAACTGTTGTCAGGTAAGGTCAGTTTGTGTATTCAATTCAGTTTGTTTAAGTATAAAATATCTGTCACTGAAGATCTTTCTCTTCTGATAAAGTTAAAGTAAAGTAAGAAATGATCTCGAATGCAGCTTCTGCAAAATTCTGTTGTGAGATTACTAATTAAACCTCAGCGATTCTATAATTTCCCTTCTCTGCAGTTTACAACACTGGCTTTCAGTCATTTTGGGATTTAATTTTAAATTCTTCTCATCACATATACTCCTTACTTACATAGAACTTTCTTTTATTATTTAATGCAGTCAGTAATAATGAAATCTTGATTCAGTGAATTTAATCTTATTTATTAAAATGTATTTAGTAAAAAAATAAAAACAGTATGTATCAGTTGTTTGTTCAGTTGGTAAAATCACGTAAAACATTTTTCATCAACATTGTATATTTCTTGAAATTCAACTGTACACTACATTCAATACAACAATATCACCAAAGCTTAAAGAGAATACACAAACAAAGGGACAGAAACAAAAAGAACGACAAAGAAATGGTAAAAGCCCACATAACTGTCAATTATATGATAACATCCGCTATGTACATGGAAAATATATTGAGACTTTTATCCTGATGTCCATCAGTTGGCTGTGAAGGTGTGAATCGACTGTTATCCGTGCTGACGGAGCTTTAAGGAGAGAACGTGGTGGTTGTCTCGGTGTCGGTGGCTCCTGAGCTCCTCCTCCTGCCGCAGGTATACCTGAAGAACCTCTCCTGGCTCATGCAGCCCCAGTCCTTTAGCAGCTTCAGGAGGTCATGACGAAACTTCACACCGATGAAGGCGTAGACAAAGGGGTTCAGGCAGCACCTCATGAAGGCCACGCACTGGGTGACATCAGTGGCGTAGAGGAGCCTGTTCTCATAGCTGCAGTCCTCAGTTCCTCCTTGTGCTGTGAGCACTGTGGTCCAAAAGAGGACCAAGTTATAGGGCACCTGGCTTACCAGGAAGACGGTGACCACAGCGAGAATCACCTTGATGGCCTTATTACGTTCAAAGTTACGAGCCTGGCAAAGGGTCTGCACAATGCTGCTGTAACAGAAGCACATGATCAGGAACGGGAGGACAAAAGCCAAAAGTATCTGGCCTGACTGGATGGGTACACGGAGCAGGTCAGCAGTGCTCGAGAAAGTGGTGCATGTGTTGTTGACGATGGCGGTGTACTTCATTTCCGGTATGGCGAAGATCAGCGCAAACACCCAGATGACGACCGATGACACCTTGCTGAGAAACATCGCTTGGGAGCGGTGGCGGTGAGCAGACACGGCCTTGGCGACGGCGAAGTAGCGGTCGACGCTGATGAAGCAGAGAAGCAACATGCTGCTGTAGAGGCTGACCTTGTAAACAGTGTGAATGGCCTTGCACACCCACAGGCCCAGCACCCATTCTGCCATAGAGCTCGCTGCCCAGAAGGGGAGAGACAGAGCAAACAGCAGATCTGCAAAGGCCAGGTTGAGCAGGAACACATCTGTCATGGTCTTGAGACGCTTGAAGTAGAAGAAGGTGAGGATGACCAGTAGGTTTCCTGCCAGGCCCAGAAAGCAGATGATGGAGAAGAAGATTGGCATGAACCAGAGGCGGAACAGGCGGTTGGAATCTTTCGTACAAATCGAGACAAAATCGTCGTAATTCACACTGGGGATCTCATAGTCGTAGTTCACGGTGGTTGTATTGTTTACTTGCTGAGACAAGCAGGACTGTAAAAGACAGATTAAATCATCAAATAAAAGCAAGTAAGAACAATCACATGTACATCAGAAAAAACGAAGATACCTGCTGTTCACTGAACCCTCCCACCCACAACCCCCAACCCCCAACCCCCAACCCCGACATTTTGTTTTTGGTATACCTTTAGCATCCACTTCCTTAGAAGAAATTGTTCTCGTGAGGGGAAGGTTGTGGTTTGTTCGTTACTTTTTGTTTTCACCTCAAAGTGGATACAAATTGCTACAAACATTCGTCAACATCTTGTTATCTTTCAATGTCTACAACTGTAATAAGAGCTCCTGCACTCGTGTGTTTCTCTTACCTTGACATTCATCAACCATATCAGCACAGCTGGCAGAAGCTTTCGGAGATCTGAAAAACAGACGGAGTGAATTTTTCAGAAGATTAAGTGTTGCAGAATGATGATAATATCCTTAGTACGTATTTCATTGTGCGGACAATCATTCTGTGTGATAGAAGGCGGAACTTCGATTAGGTACCGCAGTCACAACAGATTATAATAGAAGGGTCAAAACTGAGGCGGCAAAAAGCCAAAATATCTTGAATTTTATTAGTATAAAAGTAAACCCATAGCATCTTTCATTAAACTCTACCTGCTTGGTAATTGCCTACACCTTTCAAACCCTTTAACCCCAGGTTGTAACCCAGTCTTGCTGTTACTAAGGTGCAGTCTCCAAGCTGAAACTGAGAATCTGATGACATTTTCAGGGTTCTTTTTCTTAGACTTCACAAAAGCCACAAAAGACTGAAGTGTTTTCACATACTCCTCATTACTAGTTAACCTGTAAATGGAAAATTGGTGGACTTCCCCTTGTCTTATTTCACTGTTGTAAATGGGTTTTTTTTGAAAATGCTGATATTAACATTCTTATTTTCAGCAGTAATGAGCTTCCTGTTAAACCATAGTTAACGTGAATTCAAATCAGCTCATTGGCGAAAAGGATTAGTTTTGTATTTTTGACGAAGCTCACAGTAGCAGTCATTAGTCCCAGTGTTAATGTTAAATGTTGCCATTTTATTAAAGTGCACCATTAATCAGATAACTTATATATTGATAATAAATCCTATTTGTGTTTATTTTATTTTTTATTTTTATTTTTTACACAGTCTCTCTAGTTGCAAATGAGGTCAGACAGAAACCTTTTTTAAAAAACTACCTTTGTTAGTTATTATTTATTGCAGTTGTAATATTAAATATTATCATTCAGTAGTGACAGCGGTTGGCAGACTTTGGCTACATCAAAAACAAGCTTGGCTGATATATGGCTACACTTCTGACTGATTCACGGCTACATGGAGTGAACCACACCGCACCGAATGTGTCTGTGGTGCCACGTTGTGTGCACATAAATCATTTGGAGCACGTTGAAGCACAGCTTAAATGTAGCTGGTTTAACAGGTAACATACTGTTTTCACTCCCTCGTAGCAAAATACATTGTCATTGATTATTTTGATACCAGAAGTATATACAATTACTTTTTTTCAGATTTGCACTTTAAAATATTAAAACTAACTTTTGCCTTCATGAGGTTATCTTATTAAACACAATCTTTCTGATGGCTTTTTTATATGCATTCATTCACAACTACTCACACAACATCCTCTTAAATGTCGTAGTTAAACTCTGATAAGGTACTCACCGCTGACAGAAGTCATGTTGACTGAGAGTAGTACGCTGTAGGTAAGCCACTCAACACAGATGAGATGTCTGCGTGTGGTCGTGGTTTCCCCTTGCTGAAATGAAAAAAAAAAAAAAAACTGCCTTACTGAAACTTTTTTTCATCAGGGCTCAAGTGTCATGTGAGAAAACCACACAACTAAAATGTGTACAAAAAAGAAGCTATTTTTTCAGTTGGTGAATCTGCAATGTACTGTTTATTAAAAATGTAAATTAGATCAGTTCAAACTACAATGATGTCTATCATTACACAATGATATAAAACTCTCTTTGACTCAACTTTGACATTAAAATGTAGTACGGAGACCACTGGCAGCTGTGACTCGAAAGATAAAAATATAACCACTTCCTGTTATAAAAGTCCCTTTGTTAATAATCTGTGTGAGGGGCAACATTATATTTATACTAACATGGAAAAAGTCAGATTTTGGCAGAATCTACTCTTCAAGACATCTGATGTTTCCATGGTACTACCTGAGAAGCAGTCGGGGTTGAGGAATAAAGGATTGTATGCAAATGAGATATCGCAGGCTTTCAGTTAGTGAAACTATGATTGTTCAGAGCCGCACTATGCAGTCAGTAGATATTAATCAGACACTTGATTGTGGGCAGTGCTTTGTGTGTGCAAAGGTGCCAAGTACCATAGGCTAATATGCATTCATCTTTTTTGAAGATTGTTCATCAGACTATAAACACTGAGCCAACGTAGAATGCAAGGTATTTATTAAAATTTTAATGTTGACAAGACATGTTGCTTTTTTTTAGAGAGATTATTTAGTGTGTTGGGAGAAATGCAGTTGTATTTGCTTTTTCTGTTGGTGACTGTTTTGGTCACGGACAGTAAACTTACCCTTTAGCCCACTCGTTCACAGGATCTGTACAGCTCCTGCACACCTGTAGCTCTGCGGTTGTGGTTTGTAGCTTTCACTTGAGGCAGTGCTAACCACATGGTACAAACGTGGCAAACTGCAATGCTGCGGACATCTTTGACATTTAAACAAAAGCACTGCGAAATCTGATCATTAAAGCCATGTCATGAGAGGTTGCATCGAGACAATGTCGAGCATAAAGCATTAATCACCTGTCTGAGTGTGAGTCCTTCAGGCTTTGATGCGGAACTGTGTTCCATGCACAACTGAACATTCAAGAAGAATGCTAGTTCTGCACTTAAAAAACAGGAAATCAGAAAGATTCCCTCTCATCTTACCCACTTCCCTTACCTGTACTGTGCAAAGGACAAATATGCTCTGTGCGAGCACGATATGCAACAATGAATGTTTGACACAAGCCTCAGCCAACCTTTATACGCTGATTAGATCATTTGTGAATCAAAGATTAAAGGTTTTCATTAATCTGTTAAAATCCCCTTCATGCATTTTAAATGATGCACATTTGTACCATACGTTTTGATTCATATTCATTTATACTAAAAATGAGACATTTTTTCAGGGTAGAAAAGTTTATTGGTATAAATATGCAAAAGGAAATTCATTTTAAGACTGCATGTTTATGACTGTTCTTCAAGCTGTTTTACAACATGTAAATCCATGTTTAAGCAAACCTCGTTACACTGTGTACACAATTACGGTACATTTAAAAGTCTGAAAATTGCAATATTGATCATAACACTAATGTTCTAAGCGTACTGCTTTTGATTTGATTGACAGCGAGCAAACTTGAGAACACTGGTAGTTGAGCATTGTACAGCATTTATGATCATATGATGTATCTATTGGATGGACAAGTCTGATAAAAATGCTTATAATAAATAACAAAAGTAACTACTACTAATGACTACAAACTCCTGAGACAATACTGTCACTGTAATACTGATACAGAGAGTAAACAAATATTCTCCTGACAAGGAGATGGTCACCCAGCTCCACTCTTCACAAGTATGCAAACTTATTTCAAAACAATTGCAACATGCAAAAATAACAATAAAAGCAACAATGACACTACAATACAAAGGACAACTTTAAATATAACACTGAGCAATGTTTGTTTTATGTGACAGCTTTTTTCATAGAGCAAGTCTTAATTTGTGACGATCTGGGAACTGCCAGACATAGTGCTAGAGATATGTATCAATATGTGCTGAAGAGGGCCTGGATGGGTTCTTCGGTGCTTTCACATGGGCTTATGTGGCACTTATTTTTCGACAGGACCATTGCTTTGTCGGCTTCAAGTGCTTTGCATTTCATTCATTTATTTGTATTCAGCGCATGTCTGTGAGTCTTAGGCTTTCAAACTCAACCTACATTTCGTCATTGCCTCAAGCTTGTTAAACCCTACGCCCATCCGAACACTTTGACAAACTGAGATGATACTGTGCAATATATGTTCTCAGAGGATGATATCAGAGCCTAGCAGACGTAATGACAGCCTCACAATTCACAGACAGTCAGGTGTTGAACTCAGTTGACCGCTCTTGCTTTGCTTGGCCCCTCTGATGGCTCACTAGTCGGGGCATCTTCTGTCTGAGCAGAGGTGGTCTCTGAGCCTGTGTTACTGTCGCTGGTTCCCTCCTCCATCGCTCCCTCTGGGACGCTCTCCTTGTCCTCTGACGCCCCCTCCTCACTGCCTAGGTGAACCTCAGGCTCCTCTGAGGCCTTGGGCTTCCCTGAGTCAAAGAAAAAACACAAGACTTTTCACTTTTTATACCATTCAGCCCTCTAACTTCCACGCCAAAACGAAGCCCCTCTTTTTTTTCTTATTTCTCAAATTTTTCTCCCAACCAACGCTTGCTTTTTTTGCAATGAACTCAAAAGGCGCCAAGTCGAGCAAAAACGAAGATGCCAGCATAACACTGGAGGCAATCATGCTTGAGCAACACTGCGATGCGCTAGTAAACGTGTTCAAAACATAATTTAGCCTGCTTGACTCAAAGTTAGATGAAACGTGGCCCACAGTCAAGGTGTGGCCAACGTGGCCTCTGAATGTTATTACGTTTCAATTTAAGTTTGCACTGTGAGCTCTCAAAATGTCAGTGTAACAACTAGTCCACCTTTTAAGCTGAAACCTGCATTTTAAAAGACGGTGGTGGTGGTTATGTCACTGCCAGTAATGTACTGAACACTGGTACATAGATGGACGCAAATATAGCATCTTAATCCATAAAGTAAAAAACAAAGGGGTTTCAATGTTTATCAGTCAAAATATTTCCTTTGAACCACACAACGTGATCGCTGATTAGTTCCTTTGATATGTTATTGTCTCTGGAAAATTATATAATATACTGGTAGTAGTTGTAAACGTGTACGCCCCTAACTCAGGTAATGTACGTTTTTTGAAACGGTTGCTTTCATTGTTGCCAGGCCTCAACACATATTCTCTCATACTTGGTGGTGATTTCAAATGTTGGCTAGACCCCGTTTAAGATCCTCCTCGATCCTCTACTAACCCCAGCACAGTTTCATTCACAACAGCCTCTTTCATTCAAGCCTTGCTCTCTGACTACGTTGTCTATGATGTGTGGCGCTCTCTACATCCAAACGAAAGGGAATACTCACTCTTCTCGCATTTCAATCACTCATACACGAGAATTGATTATTTTGTCATAGATAACCAACTTGTCCCGCTGGTTCAGTCCTGTGTTTATCAGAGAATCGTCATTTCTGACCAAGCTCCTGTTGTTTTAACCAAGTCGCTGGCTTCCCACTGAGGAATAGGCACTGGCGGTTTAATTCAACTCTGCTGTCAGATGATAATTTTGTGAAATTTATGGAGAAAGAGTTTTTTTTATACTAATATATCCCCTGAAACTTCTAGCCTAATTGTACCAGATGTCCTTAAAGTTTGCCCTAGGGGCAGGATCAACGAAAATCCTATGAAGAATGATCAGATTTGGCCCACCATATCAGAGAGATTGACAAGCAATATGCTCGAACTCAAAACCCGAAAAACAAATTTGACCTGCTTACAACTAGTTCAAGTGACCACTCCCTTTTAAAAAATAAGGGCCTTATTTTACATACTGTATATGGAGACAAATCTGAAAAACTGCTTGCTAACCAACTTCGCTCTAACGCAAAGCAAATTATTTTTAAGATCTGAATGCCAAATAGCCACATAGAGTCTCAAACTGATTTTAATGCAATGCTTGACTTCTTAAAGGGATATTCCGGTGTAGATTTAATCCATGGTCTAACACACCTTGACACCGAGTAAGAGTCCCCCTCGAGAGGTCAAGTTTGCTGGCCGCAAGCTTAGCTAGTTTTAGCAACCTCAGAAAAGACCACACGAAAACAATACACTGCCGTTTACGCCTCCAATTACAAACCGCCATCAAAAAGCCATTCATAGCCACAATTAATGGTCAGAACAGCACCAAACTTCAGCAACAGTACATGTACAGTCCCAGCACACAGTACGAAGCATCAAACATCTGCTAGCTTAGCCGGATTTGTATGAAAAACACAGCACAACTCACCCTCTCCTCCAGCAGCCTGCCTGCGTGGGGAAGCCCTGATGAGTCGATAATCATACATTTTCATCTACTGCATCTACTACCGAGTGCAGTAGATTTCCGCAGCTCAAGGATGAAAATGTATGATTATCGACTCATCAGGGCTTCCCCACGCAGGCAGGCTGCTGGAGGAGAGGGTGAGTTGTGCTGTGTTTTTAATTCTAATTAATTCTAATCTTCTTATTAGAGGCATAAGCGGCAGTGTATTGTTTTTCGTGTGGTCTTTTCTGAGGTTGCTAAAACTAGCTAAGCTAGCGGTCAGCAAACTTGACCTCTCGAGGGGGAGTCTTACTCGGTGTCAAGGTGTGTTAGATCATGGATTAAATTTACAACAGAATATCACTTTAAGCAATATTTCCAAACTTGCATAAGACTTCAGGAAGAGGTTGGAAGAACCCATATCTTAGGCAGAACTGTTATAGCCTATCTCTTCCTTAAAAAAGGACACTAAGATCTTAGCTAAGGTCCTAGCTCGGAGACATGAGAACGTCCTCCCTACATTTATATCCAATGGCGTATCAACTCAGTTAAGACTATCCTACCTAAATTTTTTAACTATTTCCTCCTATATATGGCAGAGTAAGCATCCTTGTCTTAACAAGGCCACCTTCACAAAAACGTCTAGCGGTGGACTGGCTCTTTACAATTGTAATTTCTATTACTGGTCCGCTAACTTGTGCTGTTATACATTTTGGTCTTTCTTTTACAGCCACCCTGACAGCCCTGACTCAGTTGTGGTGGAACTACACTCAGACGATAATCTGTCGATTCTTGCATTGCTTGGTTACTAATTTCCGCTCCCTTCAATTAAATCAGAAATCTGGTGGTTAAACACTCCTTAAGGATATGGGCTAAATTTAGCAAGTACTTTGGCATTGTACAGCTTTTTTCTTCTAAGCCCGATTGCATCAAACCATCTTTTCAAACCATCTGCTCAGGACTCTGTTTTTCAAGAATCGCAAAGGAAAGGTATTGTAGGTTTCAAAGATTTGTTTATAGATAACACTTCTGCATTATTTGAGCAGCTCAGCGAAAAATTCAGTCATCCTAGGTCCAATTTTTTAGGTATCTGCAAGCAAGACACACTGTGCTCTCTCAGTTGTCCGGTTCTCCTGTATCAGCAGACACAACCACTGTTGACACGGTCCCTTCTTTAAATCCATCTCACAAAAGGTCTGGCATGGTGTCAGACCTCAAGTGTGCCCCCATGGCCAAACTCAGAGCAGCATGGGAGGAGGTGTTAGGACTCGCTCTATCAGAATATACATGGAATTCCATACTTAAACGGGTTAATTCAATAACTGCTTAATACATAGTGTAAACTTAAAGTGGTACATAGGGATTTTATTCCAAAAGCCAAGCTATTTCTGCATGGATCCTGAGGTTCGGCCCCACTGTGGTAAATGCAAAAGTGCTGAAGCCTCCCTCATCTATATGTACTGGTCATGCCTCAGCGTTAACAAGTTTTGAATGGAGATCTTTTACACTCTTGCTCAGGTACTACAGTGAATGTAGAATTGGAACCAAACCCTCTGGCCCTGTTTGGGGAGACGCTGTTAACTGTGGAAAAACAACGTACTTTATCCTTTGTTTCCCTTCTGGCTCGTCAAGCAATCCTGCTCAGGTGGAGGGACACTGTCCCGCCCGCTCACACACAGCGGTTGGGGAACATCATTTCCTGCTTAAAACTTGAGAAAATCAAGATACTCACTTCAATATTCGAACCGGAAATTCCAGAAAGCATGGGGGCTTTTTTAACTACATTCCAGACCCTGTAAATGTTTGATTTTTAAGTACACATTACCTACATTACACACTCATTCACCGCAAGTCCTCGGTCTGGCAGGTAGATATTAGTATGTATAGCTCACTTGTAGTGACTGGGTAGGGATTGTTTTATTGTTTGTTTCATATACAGTATACAGTACATCCTTTGGTTTGTTTTATTTTGTTTATGTTCATGTTCACTGACATTGTGTTTATATGTTGACATTGGTGCCAGCTGCTGTTATTATATCCTCACACTTGTTTCACACTTCTCTTCAATGACTGAACAGCACTGCACTTTTGTTATTCCCTGCAGAACCTGCAGAAAAAAAACAAAAAAACAGTAATATAGCAGAAGGCACAAACAATGTCCAGTATTGCTCACCTGGTGTGTCAGTGGTGCTGGATTCTGTGTCCTCTCCTTCCTTGTTGATACTCTCGCTGAGAGAGTTCTGCTGGGACTTGTTGCCATGTGTTGCACAAATGTGTTTTTCTTCCTCTGCTAAGACACAGGTCGGGGCCTCTCTTGCACCTCGGTCTCCTGCATCCTTCTCTCGCTCTGCCATCCGTTTGCGGGCTGCCTCTTCTGCTGCAGCAATCTCTGCAGAAATCTTCTCCATGTCCACTTCCACCTTCATACAACACAGCTTAAGAGAAACGTCATGGGGGATTTAATGTAGAAGGGTAAAAACAATTGCTGCACTCTGAGCATGCTCTAATTCAAATTTTTTAAACTTAATGCACCAAATGAGCAGATATTTCTATTATTAACTACAATTTAATTCAGTGAATGGATGCTGTAAGAAGCTCTGTAAAAGGATAAATGGCGCCATCTGTTGTGCACAACAGACCGTGCATTCAAATGCACAGTGCTGCGTCTCATTTCAGAACAACAGTTATTATGGGGGCTACAAATTGTAAACGATGACAGATATATGATTGCCAGAACATGTGGATGGAGTTAGCAGCAGCTGGTAGCTGTAAGGCAGGCGTAGGCTGGCACATAACCAGAGCTGCACACGGTACAGCCACACATGCAAAATTAAGCTCGCGTGCGAGTAAGCAATGACCAAACTCCATGTAAGAGACGCCGTACCCTTTTGAGCTCGTTTGTAAATGACTCTGTGGCATCGATGAATTTTCTTTTCTTGTCCTGGTGGCGGTCTTCAATCTGAAGCAACTCTGCCTCCAACTTTCTCTGTCACAAAAGACACACAGACACCATTATTAACCCCCAAAACACAAAGGTTTCTGTTAAATGCCACTGTCATGTGAACATTAGAAGGCCATAACTTGATCGTACCTGATGAACCATTAAAGACTGGACCTGGCGTTTCAGGACCTGCATGCGAGCAGTTGTAACAACTGAGCGCACATCTGGGACGACGCTCTCACTCAGGATCTCACTGATCAGACGGTGGTTGCGTTGGAAACGAGATGCAGCTGAGTGCTTTATAGAAAACCCGTCGTCGTAATCTGAAGACATGAAAAACATCTGATTTGTTAGTATTTTCCAAGGAAATATATTTTTACACACCTGTCAAAGGGCAAAGAGCAGAGATTTGTCAAACAGTCATCAACACCGAGTATGAAAGACTTCTGCAAACTATGGCACAAATTATACAAAACATATGATGCAAATACTGCTGTATCAAGACACTATAAACAAAAGAGGATATTGCTCAATATTTATATACAGAGTTAGAGTTAAATATAGACCATTATGTCAAAATACATCCTTAGCCAAAGCGGAACCGTTATTGTTAGGTGAATTGGACAAGCGGTTAATTACAACCCACTTTATGTGGACAGATTTAGTCTGCAATTTTCATTCGTCAGAAAATGTTCTTCTTTGTCTTAAATGTATACTCCTCTGCCATTTAAATACTGTGCTTTCATACAATAATCACCCCTAGTTACTTTTTCCACACTAAAGAATTAAGTCCAGATGGATTCAAATAGCATCTTAAATATATATAGATATATTTTTTGTTTGCTTGTTTGTTTTGTTTGTTTGTTTTTCGCTGATGCAATCAGAATAAAATTCAAAACTAGAACATCTTTAACAGTGATTATAGATTTGGATCTGCCTGAATTTGGGAATTATCGTTGATGATTGACAATCCTCCTTTGTTTCAGCTTTGTTCAGATGTATGAAGATAACAGTATCTGTTTACACCAATCCTCAAGTCACTGAATAGATTTTTAATGCCATCACATACATGGCACTCTTTCGGCTTTGTTGTGGCTGAACTCAGCTGAACCCTTTGTGTGATGAAACAAGAGCTCAAAGTGGATATCACCTGAACGTACGGGTGCTGTGCACACATGTGTGCACGCTCGAAACTTTCCGGAGAGCAGAAATGAATCTCATGTGCCATGTTGAAAGTATTGAAGGTGCTCACATAGGTTGTTTGACACCAAACAGGAAACAGTCAGAGACGGTTATACATTCTGAAGGCAGTATATGAGAATGAAGCTTCTTTCAAGTTCACAAATTCACAATTCTGCAGGATTAATGTGATTGCAGGTTATTTTGACTGACAGAATTGAAGTAAAACAATGGTGCTTCCTGAATTTCTAATATTACCTTGATTACATTACAAACACAAACTTTCAACATATATAACTAATTTAAGTTCATTTAGTTTTGCTAGTTTGTTCTACTGCCAGAAATAATCAAAATACAGACTTCTCACAAATGCATTTCAAATCAGAGCATGATAGATCTGTCCTTTGCTTTAGACTGTGTGTCTCTAGCAGGCACTTTATCTCTGCGAGCTGCTCTGATGCTGTTGAGAATGGGAGACGTGGGGATATGATAGCAGCTTAGAGTCACATTTCTGACAGACTTTATTTATTACTAAAGCACAATCTCTAAATGTGTAGCCACCAGGAGATTTAAATCTTATTTAATCATTGACGTACGTGCAGTCTGTAGAGAACATAACCCACTGGGATACCAGCTCTGACATTTTTATGGTCTGGGGTGTTTCTAAATAGCAATTGGTTTTATCTGTAGTTTTCCTGTACATCATTATCTTCTACTGTAACCCAGCCAGACACCGACAAGCATCATTTCCTTGAGGTGGGTGTAACTCTAACGTCTCCTTCTGGCTTTTGTGTCTAACATGTGTGTTTGTGTGTGCGTGTGTGTCTTTAAAACAACAGAGAAAAGAATGTAAATTTTGCAATTATGTCTAAACCAATGGCAAGAATATCTTCAAAATGTAAACAGTTGTGCAAAACAAAGACACACTTTGTTTCATTTTGCAGCTTCAAGGCAGAAGTGGCATTTCAAAGGTAGCATTACCAAAAATGTGGATGGTTGTAGCAGTGTAGGAGGAGGGGAAAAGATAACAGTCTCTGGGTGTGCGGACTGGTAACTCTGTGTGGTCGTGCTACAGTAATTACAGCTCTGTCACAGTGCTCTAAACCTTGGGAGACAAAGCATTTAGCTGAGTGGCCTTACCATCTGGATCCTCCGCTGGCTGAATGCTCATGTAAGGCTCTCCCTTGTCCAGTCTGGACTGCCTCTGGCGGCTCTCCTCTTCCAGAGCTGCCTCGGCCCGGCTTTTTGCATTGACATAGGCCAGGTAGGCTGGCGAATTGTGATAGGCCTTCATGCTCTCATTATACTCAATCTACGGTGGAAAAGATGACAGGAATGACGAAGAAACAGAGAAGGCAAGCAGACACTACATGTGGACCCCTTGTTCAATCAACTAGGACAACATAAGGAAAGAGGTTTACTGAGGACTGTTAGGAAGGAAAGAAGGGTGACTGGAGGGACCCACAACTCTGGGAGACACATCTAATGGTCACCCATCAGAAAAAAAACCCATAAACACCCCCTTTGTAAAACAACCAACCTTCTCTGCTTCGTAGTCATTCAAATAATCCTGTTTCTCCTCATCAGTGAGGTCCCTCCACATGCCACCGATTATCTTCCCAATTTCCCATAGCTTCAGATCAGGATTGGAGGCTTTTACTTGATCCCAAACCTGGTGATGAGAACCAGACATGGGTGTGGGGTTGGGTTGGGTTGGAGGGGCATTAAGTGGTTATCTCTTTGCAGAGAGGTCACAAACCAGAGGAGGCCGTGTGCTTTAAGCTCCATCTCCAAGTTGATAAATCCCACTATGTGGTGTGGACAATCCTAGCTAAGTCTTGACTTAATATGGCTTCACACCTACCTCCATAAACAACTACTAGTGTTTCAAACAAAATGCATGTCTTACTAACTCTGAGCTGATAGAATAGCTTAATAGCAAACATCCCTTTCCTCCAACACAGCACATGATGATGCAAAAGGTGGCAATTATACACTGTGCACTTACCTTCCGACTATATCTCATATATGGCATCAGTGGCTTATCAGGTGGCTTCGGTGGCTTTGGGATATTTATTCCAGAGGAATTCTGGTAAACAAAGAAAAGTCACCTTAAGGCATGGTTGCTGTTGAGTGATCAGACAACCATTCAAACACTCTTGCTAAGCTAGGCTGAGAACATCTTGTGAAACTATGTGCAGGTGCATAGTTAGCTATTTTGTTATAAAACTATATATAAATCAAAAATGAGACTTAGAAATCAAATACAATATGCATCAAAGTAAATTTGTGAAATTAAAATATTTAATTAATGTCAGTTTGAGGCCACACATAAGTCAGGAACCCCACAGAGTACAATGGAATAGCGCTTACTGTGAAAAAAAATCTCACTTAAGCAGAGATTTGCCCATAATGCCATTATCAGAATCAGCCAACCACAGCTTGCATGCAGTGACTAAATTACTGCTCAGCAGCCAGAGCCATGCTGAGCTGCGAGTTTGTAATACCATGGCAACACTGATGGCATGGGTTACTTAGGCTGTCAGAAATGCAGACTTTGAAAGGCAGGTGGTATTTGAATACACACAGATGGACTTTTGGCCAGTCTGCACTGCGATGGAGGTAGCAGAAGGAGTTTGGAATGACACTCATTTCAGATTCAGTCTCAGTCATGGATTAATGTTAGGCTTCGTATACTGACTATTCTGTAGTATCTGCTATTTGAATGATGGAAGCGCAAAAATGCGTCTAATGTCATTTGCTCTAAGCAAAGTTTAACTTGTGAAAAGCTCCAATGCAACCGATGCTTGCTAGGCTTATCAAGTGTCTTACTTTGCCAAACTTAACTTATGGATTTTAATTTCTCTGCCGAACATTTTCAGTCACTTAGTTTACTTTATGTTAATATTCATACCGTTACCCGACTGTTGCTGCTTTGGCTCCCTCCCAGTCTGTAGTTGTTGTAGGCAAGGTGGCTGTATGGGTTGTACCCCACAAACCCGATAGTGTTGGGCATTTGCTGATGGAAACAAATGAGACAGAAATACGGATGAGA
The DNA here is from genome assembly GCA_039737535.1 of Lagodon rhomboides. NCBI lineage: Eukaryota > Metazoa > Chordata > Actinopteri > Spariformes > Sparidae > Lagodon > Lagodon rhomboides. The sequence continues at coordinate 6,510,604 of CM077786.1, forward strand.
AATGACATAAAAGAAGAAGGACGGGGTGCCAATAAATAATAAGCTGGGAAATGCAAAATAAAGAAACTTGCATTCATGCTAGGGCTATAAGAAAATGATCTCTTCAGAAGCAGTGGTGTATAAGCACATCAGTTTGTGTTAATAACGGTTGCGGATTCAACAAAAAAAACTGATCTTTTTGAAGAAATATATTCTTATAAAGAACCTGCTGTGCTAAATTTAAGTCTCCAAACAGCAACATTAACTGAACTTTGGGTACCCGGATAACATTTGGTGCAACAGTCATACTTACAGTTGTAGGGGCAGGGGGAGGGGGAGGGGCATAAGATGGTCTCTCTGTTGAGAAACAAAAGGTCCAAATCAAACATCAGCCTTGGTCAAGTGAACCAACAGACAATTTCCAATCCTTATTTAACCATTAAGGTTACCATATGCGATTATGTTAACAACAAATGATCTCTTTCTATATGAAATAAAACCATCAATTACAAACTAGGCCTATATCAGGGGGATTCTGTTTTAACCATTAATACACTTCTGATATTTAAGTTCTATGGTTATAAGGAAATGTATCTGAATATGCATGCATTTTGATACCATCACCTACAAAGAATTTAATATGAGAACTAACGAAAACACTCCCTTCTTACTTGACATCTTTGTAATGAGGAGTGGGTATCAGTCTACTCCGGTCATTGGCTCTGCAATAAACACATTTAGAGTGGGACAGTGGGAGTCAGCATCGTATTGATGAGGTTAGTTGTGTTGACAGGGTGGTTCATACATCGCACAAAACAAAGAGATGCCGATGATGCATATCGGACGATAAGGCTGGCTAACGCTGGTTTGCATTCGATGGTACCTTAGCTTAGAGTTAGCTAAATGTGAACACTGACACAGTCCATGAAGACTGTTGGATATAACGTGCCATTCCATTCCATTTCTTCATGTTGCATAAAACGCCAAAGGAATTATGATTATCTGTTTAGTAAAATATATGAAAGTGCACTGGTAGTTGATTTTAGGACGGGCTGGTCTCCACCGTTCATCTATCCACCTTGTGCTACACCTTTGCGGGATCAAATAAACAAGAAGTAACGCTAACTTAGCTAGCAAGCTAGCGATAGCATGCTAACGTAGATACAGTCATTTTTTTGTATGTGCAAAGCTAGTTAATTTAGTCAGGAGCGGACGCCAGTATGGACGGCGCGTTTGGTTAAATGACTTAACGCTACCTGTAATTATACTGTTAGGACAGTAGACATACGATAATAATGCAATGTGTTTAGCCTGGCTCGTCAGCTTAATCAACGTTAAGGTTAGATGGTCTGAATAACCAGCAGGCTGACGGCTAGCTGGCTGCGTAGCTTAGCTGCCTAAGCTAAATGAAAAGAAAAATGACATCTCTGTGAAATTAGCATGCATCGTTAAGTCCGACCAACGCATCTAGAGATAAATTCCCATGGATTCTGATGGTAGCAAGCAAGCATGTATACTAAAGTACTGGCCAGAAAACTCACCCTAAAACCTTTAGTCCAAACCACAGAATGTACGTTGTGACTTTGACAGGGAGGGCTAACCACCTAGCTCAGAGAAAGAGTCCCCACAATAAACGAATGAAATGGGGTCCACTCATAAGATTCCTGCAGAATCTTCCAGAATTGCACCCCCACCCTCTCCTCATTACAGCTGTTCCTTGCTTCGATGCTGATGCTCATCGCGCTCAGCTGTCACCGCTGCAGCTCTGATTACCGCAGAAACATGTTAATTCTGGGGAGTAGTCATTCCATTCAAAGAAAAGGACATGGTACCACAACAGCGCAGCTAAATAGGATGCCACATTTTACCTTCATGGCTTCATCTTGACGGTGCAGATGTAATTATAATAAGACCTGTCAGAGACATAATGTAGCCTGTTTCTTCTGAGAGGCATAGAAGCAGCTGACCTAGTTACCCTGGCTGCAAAATTCTATTTAAAAAAAGAAAAGAAAAACCTGTGCCATGCCAGTCCAGTTTACACCTGCTCTTGTTTTTGACAATATAATAATCTCAGTCTATATTAACACAAAATCAGTTTAAATGATTTATTATGCCACCAAAACGTAAGTTGCATTAGGAACACTTCGCAAGCTACTAGCTTATGAGAGAATCGAGGTTGGCCCATTCACTGCTCCTTTGTTTTGAGAACTGAAATACCTTGCATTCTTGTTCACATTGTTCGACAGCCGCCCGGGTCAATAGATGTAATAGTGTGTTCCCTAAAGATAACAGTCCAAATCCTGTAGGATTTAGCTTGCATCTCTGTCCATTCAACCCGAGTAGTACTTGTTTTGGGTTTGTTAATTGATTGTGTTCATTGTTACCCTGTTACTTTCTGTTTACACTGCACACTTTAGAGCTTATTCTATTTCTGCTTGACCTGCCTCCTGTATAATATGCATACGGACACTGTTGTGATCTCACCTGCAGGTGTGCTGCTTCGTCTTCTTTTCACGCATCAGGCAATGGCCAGAAAGCTGGATGGATGGAATGGGGGACCGCATTCTACACAAGGCATGGCCAGGACCTTGTTGAGCAGTGGACACCTGTGATGGAGTTCATCAGAAGGTAGGGTGGAGGTCACATGCCTCCTGTAAGCTACTGGGCAGGCTTAACACAGACACTCGCACAGGGCCTCCCAGGCACAGCTGTGGGATTGTGGATGCCCAGAGGCAGAACAGGTCCTGTGACATTTTGAATCAATCAGAGGGAAACCCGTAAAGCTGTTCTTGTGATGCAGATTCAGACCCACTTCTTAAGCCTGTAGAGCTCTCCAAAATAGACTCAGGCAGTGGAACTAAGCAGACTTGAAAGTTTACTCTGGTGGTAGACGGTGGAGGTATTTTTAGACACTGCCCGACTCTATTATCTCTCTATTATGATGATGTATCATTCCAAGGGTATTCCTTGGACAAATACCTTGAGTATTATCATTTACCTTTCTGTCTAACTAGCATTCACAATAGAAACATCTGTATATTATTTCAATGTTTAAAAAAATGAAGAGATTGACATTGCTAATGACATTGTCCTGCTGACTTGGTTAGATGAATACATTCATAAAAGCCGTCTGTGAATGTTTCGTTTCCTGCCTTTGGCTTGGAGGCAACAACTTGACCTTTTTACCATCTGATGAAGCAAACAGGTAGACTGATGAGCTTTGAAGTATTCTCACAAATATTGATCACCATAAATTTGGACCTACAGTACCTACAGTCTTTTATTCAAAGGTTTATTTCCTATTGGATTTTAGCACATTATGTGGAGAGCTGCTATGGCTACTGATTTGGAGCTCAGAAGAGGAGACTGATGAACTTCACTTGGCTAACAAACCACATGTAAGCATTTAGAAATAAGCACAAATCAGTGCTTCCTCCCATAACACTACTGCTGCCATTGCTACAGCTACCTTTTCTAGAGCCTGTCAAATACTGGATTTTTGTGGCAGATACCAGTATTTGAGCATTTTAAAATTCTTATGACAAAATGTCATCCTATATTTTTCAACATAAACGCATTACATAAACTATTATTTTTGATAAGGATCTGTGATTTAGATATTCAATATTTCTCTTTACATCTTACTTTTAAAAGATTAAATTGCATCAAAGTCAAACAGCAAATACAGCTTGCTGATTCTGAAAATGGCATTATGGGCAAAAAGCTTAGAGTTTTAAACACTAAGCTTTAAGTTATAGCTGTAAGGTTTGAAAAGAGCTCGACAGATACTGCATTTTTTGGGCCCAGTGCTGATTATTAGGGAGTAGAAAATTCCAATATCGATATATCTCTTGAAATTGTTAAAATACACTGAATATATACACAATTGCAGTGGTCCCTCAAATGTGATTATCAAACACTTGTGACAAAATTACAAAGGAGGCAGTATATTTTACAATTTAACAATAAACTTTTTCAAAAATGCCATCAGTGGATTAAAATAGTAAACTTCACTGGGAATTTAATAGTAATAAGTTACACCAGCATCTTTTTCTTTATTATGTTTTGTCAAGAATACCGGTTTTTATATCGGCACATATCAGACAACATAAATGCCGATACCGATATATATATGTGATAGGCCAATATCAGCCGAGCGATAGATCGGTCAGGCTCGAGTTTTGAACAATAAGCTTGAAATAAGTTACCCTAGTAATAACTGAAAAAAAACGACACAGACACATCAAAACTGTATTGCAGTTTAGGTAAGATAAGCAGGACTCTAATACCTCAAAACAATCCGCCATTAAAACTCAAAACAATACACTATACTGGAGTATAATAGACATTAAGAAAGTGTGGGCAACCCAATATTATGAAGGGTTGATGGTATTTTTCTGTCACAAATTACTTGTTCATCTTTCTGTACTAATTAATTCTTCATTTATGTGTGCTGTTTTTTAGTTTTGTTTCTGTGATACAGGCTGCTATAAAGGAAAACATCTTCCAACCATTATTCATGTCAACACAATAAACTTTAGTCAACACCACCTTTTAATACTATCTTTCATACCATAATTGCAGTGTGGCATCTCCATGCTGCAACTTCTACTAACTTAATGGCCAACATATATGCTGGCACCAATACTGTATATCTGTGATAAGTGAAAATCCTCCAATGCCACTAACAATATTACATCTGCTGTGAATAATAACAACAACATTGTAGGTAAGTGTTTTAATTAATGTATTACAATGTGTACATTTCATCAGGTAAACATTTACAATGTAAGTGACCATTTAAGTATTGAAACTCTATATTTCAGTTCTTTGATCACTTCAGTGTTTGAATACAACAGCCCTGTTCTGGACAAGATACACAAGAACTTCAGCTGTTTCCAACCACAGTCCGTTGTATGCATGCAAACATTATTTCATATCTTCTACACATTAATAGATAATATCAAAGGCAAACAGAAACAGTCTATTTTCGAGAAATGCAATTACAGTTCAGTACAGCAAAGTTAGAGATCAAGCAACGTACTATAGCTTAAATTAACTGTTTATGTAGTAAGAAGGCCTTTTTAAAATCAAAGCCAAAACCTTTTGTCACTTTTCTCAAAGATTGTGATTATTTAGCAGAGAAATGTTATGTTAATTATTAGTTAATGAATGATAAGATAGGATTTTGCTGGAACATTTTTGCTTGCATGCATTTCACTGAATGAGTATTGACGTCTCCAGATACTTTGCCTGTAGTCTTTGGAATTTTTTTAGGATATTTGGTTTTTTACATTATTAAGCTGTAGCATTCTCCACCCATACCCTGTTCTATCTATCTATCTATCTATCTGTCTGTGTTTTGGTGAACTTCTTTTGGATTGTTTCTTTAGTGACAAGTAAAAGTGGTCATCGTGTAGCAGTGCACTGTTTCCAGAAAAGGTTAGCCTATAGATTCACCATTGGCTTCAGTGATTAGATTAAATACCTCACAGTATGTAGTGTTATTAGTAACTGGGGACCAAAAGTGTGGAATACTGTCTGATATTATCTATGGCAGAATAACTTGGCCAACACACAGACAAGAAAATAAGTTACCTTTAATCTTTTTTTTTTTAATAACTCATTATGATAAACCATATCAGATGTGAATCTATGGAAAATGTAAGGTAAATCTATCTAGGTATTTTATTCCAATTTTATAAGTGAATTTTGTAGCTAGATTATAGAAGACAAAGCGCACTTAAACACTCCCTCCAAGTTTTCATGTGTATAAATTGTAGACGGATTGTTTTCATCTGCAGAATTTCCCCCTGAAGTACCTTCAGGTTGCACTGAACATAGATCAGACAAACATCCAGTCTGATGATAAGGGACTGAATTTGTTAGACTTTGGGAACGGGCTTGCCCATATCAGCAGTCCCTAGCTAGCTGGGCTGGAGGGTTATTGGGGGGAGGGCAACTGTTGTCCATTCCCAATGGTTATGTTGTACTGCCCTGCATGATAAATGAGTGAGAGAAGCTCCATAAGAAGAGCATTTGACTTTTCAGACTCTGTGTATGTGTGCATATACTAATGCATTTCTTGAAAAACGGGATAGACCAAATTTAACATGGAAAAATGTGCAAAAAAATGCTTAATAATAATAAAAACAATAATGATAATAGTATTCATGGCACTTTCATTTCTGTGAAGACATAGAAATAACCAAAAATCCATTGTTTTACAGTAACTGAATATCTGTCTAATTAGGATCTTTTTTTCTTTTCAACGTATTTGATATGACTGCACTGTAATCTAAGCACCAATGATTTTTTAAAGGTTGACATTTATGTTGTTCTGTAGGAATGACCTGGGGCTCTCTCTCTGGACCTGCTGCACTCTTCTCTAGTGAACCAATAATGACAGACTATCCACACAAGATTAATATTTGCTTGAGCCAATAATAACTCAAGTTTCCCATGGAACAGATTGAGCAGGCTGTCCATATCTGGTGGCAACAAACACCAGTGTTAGCTTAAACCTGCTACTCTGCACTGAACTCATAATGCACAAAAACAGTACAATCAAATTGCTATAAGAATAATACCAGCCTCGTCTACGGTATCTAAAATATTTGCTAAGTAATGTCACTTGCGCTGGTAATATACTCTTTTAATTATTAGTGTGTTGCCCTACAGACAATATGATAACTGAACACTCGTGTTGTCAGATTACCATGGAGATTCTGGTTTCAACATTATCATTCTTTTATCTTTACTGCTACACCTCCATTCAAAGCATCATGTTAACTAGGAGTTACTATGCTCCTGGGAGCTTTATCAATACAACGTATTACACCCTGCTTTTGTATTAAAAACATATCACGTCTGCTTTTTACAACATGACTGATGAATAATTCAGCCAGTTTTCTCCAATGTGAGATATTACTTTTTATATTTGAACAATAACATTGAACAAAACCACATGGAAAGCCTTTGTCAATAGCTAGTGCAAATGGTCACACATTCAGGTGATCCTTACACTTGCTGATGCTAATTGCTCCACTTCCTGAAAATCCCTGTCTTCTGTTTAAACAATGCCCGAAAAGTGCAGAAGCCATTTTTGTTTTGTGTTTTGGCACATTCAGTATATAGCACCACCAAGGTTCTGCCAAGCAGTCTGTTTGGAGAGAAATCCTCTATGTTGAAGCTTATTCATACGAGAGTCACACTGGCGTCTTAACACCAGCTGCAGAAATAAGATTATCCTATCAGCAGTGTACAGAGTTTCTAGCCCAGCTGATCTGCCAGTCCTTCTGGACCACAATGCTGGAGAGAGCAAAGAGAGGAAGATGCAGAGTTAACCACAGTGTGATGAAGAAAATCTTTTCTGGCCTTTCAGAGATACAGTTATTCAAACTGATCTCACGTTTCACTTTGGTCTTGATGTTGTCAAAAATGGCTTAGCCACTCAAGGCAGATGATGGATGCATTCCTTTGTTACTTCAAAATGAAAGAAAAAACCTATTGTTTCTTTTTTCATTTTATCTGGTGTGCTCATTCCATCTTTTATTGCTACTCTTGTATTGTTGCTGAACTAGACTTTGTGATTGCAAACACATTTTATGGTTTGTTTGATCCTACTTACTAGATGGGTGGGTATTTCACAACATATAGGACTGTAGAATAACAGCCGCACGTTACAACCAATTACAAACATAATGTGAAAAATTAGTACACAGTCCTTTAATTGATAATCTTTCTGCATTGTCCTGACGCAGTAATTCCAACTAGTGCTGCAGAAAGAATAAAACAGATGCTACAGCTGCTGTTGTATCTCAGGTCTGATTATCTGGTGGGGCTGATGCATTTTCTTACTTTCTTACTCTACTCAAGTTAGACTAGAGAAAACAACACATTTTGCACTCTTAGAAAGATCATAACTACAACCAGTCTTAAGTTCACAAAGTAAAAACAATAAACAACAAGTGCTCAAAAACTCAGACTCTCACACACAGAAACGAAATTGCAAAAGAACTCAATTCAATGGTTTCCTTTTTGTTGCACAAGCTCAAGTACTGTTGGCCTCAGGTGAAGCGAGGCTTTAGAGCAAAGTCCTTTCCTCATGTAGTTCTACTAATAAGCACCAGTAGAGTTCAGCTGGTCCTACACCTCCACTGCCACACCTCACTCCTCAATCCCTCAGGGTAGCAGTCATTAACTGGTGGCAGTCCAGATCCCCTCGCAGCTCAAGCGGCCCTGGCAGCCTCATGCCAGTCTTCTGATCCACGCACCAGCACTTCCCCCGCTGGCCGTCACGTGCTGGATGACACTGTGGGCATAAAATACTGTAGAATATTCAAGTTGCATATAACACCATCTTCAACAGCTTCTACAGGTACAAATATTAAAGGAGCACTATGTACTTTTAGAGAAGAAATTCAAACTCAGAATTTTAATCTTTTCAATATTAATGAGGTACTAATACAAATTCAGAAATTCTAATTTTTTCCGTAACTGAATAAACAAGCTGATCTCAGAGGTAAATAAGCTGCCCCACCAGTTGATACTAGAAAGGTGGCAGGGTGCACCAAATATAAACAAAAAAAACAGCATGAAATTGTGTTGTCCTTTAAGGCCATTTTGTTATTATGTAGTTTATTCAGTCATGAATGAACTCAAATGATGAGTTTCTTTTTGACATAAAAAAAAAATCAGTTAATGATAATATTTCTCTTCTGATTAAGATTTGTTCCCCAAAACTACATAGTGCCCATTTAAAGGTGCTCTGATGAATATATATCTATTTTGACCTCACTCAGACCATCTTTACCTTCAATGATGCCATCATCTACCTATCCTCGGGACCATATATAAACAGAGTTTTGTGACTGACCTTAGGATGCTTGGCTCGCCGCCCGTAAAGCCTCCAGATGAGCACGTCTACTCCTCTTAGCCTCATTCACCTCATCTGAGATCCGTAGGTACGTTGTGTTTGTTTGGGACTCCACTATAAACAATCTGTCATGGTGGTGCAGGTGCCTTGTGTCCCTGAGGATTGTATGTGGTTTCTTCCCCTTCTATGTTTTTGGGGGTTTAAATAGCAGAGGGTTATACTGCTCGTGTTAACCTTGTTTTTTTGCTACAGGTAGCCTAATTTGTTGCACCCAGTGGTAAGCAATTTAAGTAGCCTGCAGCGTCTGGAAAGTGCTGTTAATCTCATATTGATTGGTTTAAACTGTTTTTTCCTCAATATATTAGGGGTAAGGTGTGATCATGATGTTATCTCTCCCCATAATAATTTGAGAAGTTAATCTCCCCGTTTACTCACTGTCCGCAATAAGTGGGGTTTTTTGGGGTTTTTGCTACCCCCTTTGCTAGTATGTACATATGATGATGTACATTTATTTTGATTCGAGTGATTGTGGCCAGCTTTGAGTGGTCTACTTATTTGTTTCCTTTTTGCAGCTGTCCATAGCTGTTGGGCACTGCTGATTGTTTTTTGTTCAAGCAGAGTAATAGTTTCTCACATATTTTTTCACTCTTCTGCCGGGGTGTCATGGACCCCTATGATGGCCATCAAGAATGCCCTTCCTGTTTGGGTATGCCCCATTTATTGGGGAATATTGAGAACCCATGTTAGGCAGCGGTTGAGCTACCTATGGAGGAGTGCATTCAGGAGGCCAGACAGGTACAGCAATCTGCCCCTACTAGAGCAGTGCAGCCTCCACCCACCAATCTTGGTACTGAGGGCCGCTTTCTCAGGAAACACTCCCCTAAGCGCAACCGGAACACACCCCTGAGCGCAGGCACAGGTGGGGCCCAAGACACTTGCTCCACAGCCTTCACATAGCCCAGTCGGTTGTCATGGAGACAAGAGTCACCAACATGATACTCAAGTACAAATCCTGGCCGCCATACGTGGTCTGTCAGAGAGGTGGGTTAGAGTTGAAGCCCAGTGGCCTGCGACATCAGCCACAGCAGAGCTCTAGGGGATCCTCCCCTGACAGGTTAACATCTTACCAGGAGGAGAGTGTTGATCAACCTGATGTTCTCTCTCTCTATGCTCTACACTCCCCTTTTGATAGTAGTGAGTATATGTTGTTGTTGCTGCATGAGGGCAGCCTAAGTCTTTGGGGGGATGTCCAACCCTAGCATTGCAGGTGACAGTGAGTCCTCAGCCATGTCATCTCTAAGGTGATGAATGTGGCAAAAACTATGGGACTTTTATTGGTGTTTTCCAATTAAGGATCCTACCCCAATGGATGGGGTTTGGGCAGGTTTCTTTAAGCCCCAGCAATCGGTCCCTGATCCTGTGGCTGAGGATTATCCACTGATGCTCCGAAGGTCATGTAACGCCCCTAGTGGGGTGCCTCAATTTAATGGATGCTACCAGAGGCTGGCAAAGGTCCAGTATGCCCCTGAGACTGAGATGGGGGGTATGTCCCTGGTTAAGCGAGAGATGGCAGGTTTGACGTCTCTGGGTCCAGAGCAGTTGACAGCCCTCAGTCCCAGCTTACAAGGGATTTTGGTGCAGCTATGTCATCAGCCATGATGTCACAAAGGCACATTTGGTTGGCATAGACATCTCTGCAGGAGAACATCAGGAAAGAGCTTAGTAACATACTGACTGTACCAGCATGTGTGTTTCACCCTGACTCCCAGGGTATGTTGGATAAGGCTGAACAGTCTCAGCGTACAAGAGATTGTCTTCAGTGCTTATTAAGCAGAGCTTCTATTGCCAGGTATGAACTGAGGGGCTCCACACTAACTCCCTTGGGCTTGTCAGGAGCCGTGGGTGCATTGCAGGCAATAGGGCTCAGGGTTTTCAGCCACTGGTGCTGGCAACAGACAGCCATCACACCGTCGGCAGGGATTCCAGTCTTGTCCTTCCCCATAAGATACGTCCCAGAAGCGGCATTCCCCCAAAGGTCGAGTGCTCCTTAGGGGAGGGGGGGGTTGTCTGCCAAAAATAATTTCTGGCTATGCCTGGGCAGCTGGGAAGTAAAAGTGTTGGATCGGTCAGTACTGGCTACAGTATCAAAGGGGAGCAGAATTCATTTGGCCTTTCCCTCTCTCCGAGGGTGTTTACCAGAGTGGTGGGGGCTGACATGTCTCCTCTCCAGTAGTCGCGATAAAGATCTTCCCATACTTGAATGACTGGCTAATATGCGCTCCAACTTACAGCCAAGTCGCGGAGCACACTCAAGAGGTGATTTCACATATCAAGTCCTTGGGTTTCAATGTGAACACAAAGAAAAGCAACCTTTAGACAAGGCAGTAGGCAATCTTTGATGGGACTTAGCTTGGACTGTCTCAAAATGTCAGCATCCCTCACTCTTCAGAGAGGAATGAAACTTCTCTCCCTCCTGGACAAATGCAAGTGCAATTTCAAAAACTATTGAGCATGACTTCAGCAGTAATTGCAGTTGTTCCTCTGGGCTCTCTCGGAGTTGGCAACTCCAGAGGTGGCTGAATGCTGTCAACAGCCACCCGAAGTGGGACAGACCCATTTGTGTCAGCAGAGACATCCCATTGCAGGGTGTGGTCCTCCCTGACAGATCAAGGAGGTCCCCTGGGCTTTAAAATCACTGTCTCAAGAGTGGCCCGAAGGGATATTGTACGCTTTCTCTCCATTCCCTTTGCTTCCCCAGGTACTTCTCAGGATCAACCTCGGCCATTACAGGGTCCTGTTAGTAGCCACAGAGGCACTGGTTTCCTGCTGCTTCTTTGATCGGTTCACAGTCAGCTTGGGCCTTTCCAGTCAGGGTGGACCTTCTCTCCCAGTTAAAAGGTCAGATATGGCACCCCAACCCAGCTGTCCTGCAGCTGTGGGCGTGGCCTCTTCTCAGTCCCTCTCTCAGGGGCGAGATGAGGCTGTCCTAAGGACCATAAGCAATGCCAGGACTCTCTCCATTCATGCTAACCATGGTTAGAAGTGGAGAGTATTCTCATCATTGTGCAAGAATAGGCAGGGTGATCCAGCCACTTGCTCCATCCAACTGGTTGTCTGTTTTCTGCAGTCTCTCTTGGACTTAGAAAGAGCAGCCAGAACAATTAAGGTGTACATGGCCGCCATGTCTTTCTTCCACGACACAGTTGGGGGTGTTACAGTGGGGAGACGCCCCTGGCATGGGATCTCCTTTGGCGCTTAGATCCCTGACTCCATATGGCCCTATAGAGCAATCTGACCTAAAGTTTCTTTTTCAAAAAAACAGCTTTCCTATTGGTAATTTCTTCAGCGAAAAGGGTGGGTAAGCTACATGCTCTGTCCGTAAGTGAGGGCTGATTCTGATGGAAGGCTGATGACATAGGCATGTCTCTGGCCAAATCCCTCATTTTTACCTAAGGTGGTAAACCCTCAGACAGTAAACCAGGTGGTTGAGATCAGTGCATTTCAACCCAGTCCTGATCTCATACAGGGGGACCCTGGCCTGCTGACTCCTGTGTGCTTATATTGCTTAGACTCAGTATCTGAGGGGCTCACATTCCCAGCTGTTTGTCTGCTTCAGTGAGAAGAAATTGGGGCTCCTAGTGTCTAAACAGTGTTTATCCCACTGGATTGTCAACACTATCTCTGATGTCTATTCTGGGCAGAACTTCCAAGCCACAAGTAATCTGGTAGCTCACTCCACTAGAGTTTAGCCACCTCTTGGGCGGCTTTAAAAGGGGTTTATTCATCAGAAATCTTTGCAACAGCTTCATGGAATGCTATCCTTGTACCTTTTCCAGTTTCTACCTTCCCCTGCACCATTGGGTTCTGCTGTCCTGCTTGTGGAATGGAGTGGAGTCCTCTGTTCCTCGCGACATTGATAGTACAATTTATCCAAGGTAAAGACTGTTGTGACAGTTGGAGTGAGGTCGAAATAGATTGTAAGTTATGACTATAACTGTGGATCTATGAGACCGAAGGATGACTGTCACCATCTCTTGTCGCTCAGAATGGGCTGAGGCGTGCCCAGCAAGAGGAGAATGACTCCATATAACAACAGGGTCACATGACCCTGTTGTTATATGGAGTCGAAGATAGGCAGATGATGGCATCATTCAAGGTAAAGACTGTGACCGCCATTGTTCGGTCTCATAGATCCAGAGTTATAGTAATAACTTAAGTTATATTAAAGGTGTCGTGTAGTTGTAAAGCCAACCCAGGCTGTCAGATATCAAGGTTTTACAAGGCATTGAAGCTTGTATGTACATCCAAGGAATGTCAGGAATCAGTCTGATTACTGTCAATGCAGCACTGAGACGAAAAAAGGGGGGGACAATGAAGTATATTGTACTGTATTTAGGGATGAGTTAAAAAAAGCGATTCTCATATGAATCGTGGTTCATAGCTCCTAAAGTCAGTCACATGACTCAGTTGTTATATGGTCTCGGGGATACGTAGATGATGGCATCATTCAAGATAAAGTCTGTTGTGACGTTCATCGTTCAGTCTCATAGATCCATTGTTATAGTCATAATATATGTTATATAAAAGGTGCATGTGTTGTTGAAAAGCCAACCTAGGCTGTCAAAAAGGGGGACAACGAAGTATATTGTACTGTATTTAGGGGTGGGTTAAAAAATCTATTATCATATGAATCCTGGTTCATAACTCCCATGACTCAAAATCGGTTCACAAAAATAGATTTTCTGAATGTTAATTATTAGCCTGATGTTGTCAGAACGAAACTGCGAGGGTACCCAGACGATTTGCAACACACAAGTGCTGGAGTTTTGTTTAAGTTTATCTTCTAACAAGGAAGGGACTGGATAATTACATACAAGCATGTATGCATTAAAATGAAAGGATACAGATCATTTATCTTAATTTCGAATTGTGTGTCATATTGTATTTCAGCAGATTAAGGACCCCAATTAATGGCACACAGTAAGATTCAGTAAAAAGCTGAAAATAGCGCCCCCTTTTCTATTCATTGAATTTATAATCAATTTTGAATCGAGAATCTTTTCTAATTGAGAATCGATTCTGAATCGGATCAGCAACCAAAAAATCAAATCAAATTGATAATATTTATATATTTATAACATTCACAAGGTGCAAATGTTTCAGTGTTGTGTACAGCTTGTAGTGCTGCCCCAAAGAATCAATGAACGTAGCCTCATATAATACTGAGCACTAGGTAAGAGGTTACAGACTTGTTTGATTGTCTTGAAAGAGTAGATAATGCACTGTTGGCAGGGCCACAGCTCTTTCAGATGGCTTTTAAAACTTCAAACAATGCGTCAGTCATGTATGAAGGAAAAGCTAAGAGCAGCAAAATAATGGAGTTTTGTGTAACACAATTTAATCACTAGACCACATTTAATCGAATATTGTCTGCATACCCAAGAATCGTTAATAAATGCAAATTACACCCAGCTGATACCTAAAGTTGCATTTACTGTAACAAACTGTTAGAAATATTTCAAGTAATTTGATTATTTAATTCAAAGTCTCAGACATTCCTTCTGTGAAATTACAGTTTAAAAAGCCCTCAAGACCAGTTAACGATCTCAGAACAACCCTACCATGAAATGACTCCCAGTTGTCACTCATGACCTGTGCTTTACTTCCCAATAGGTTTTTATCACAGTGCAGTTTTAGTTAAACAGTAAACAGATGCCTGTGAGTCTGCGCAGACAGAGATACTTTAACCATGTTACACAATCGACATAACTCCGACTCTTGATGACTGGTGCCTTAGCAAAGAGCTTTCCCTTTATCACTGACTCAGTGTCTGCTGCTGTGATTGCATATACAGCTCAGAGCTCTCTTATCTGTGTTTTTATGTCCTGTGAGTTTCTCAGTCTTATCTGTAGTTGCCCAAACTTGCAAAGGCAACACAACAAGAAACTGCATCCAAAATTTAATTGCACCCATCACAGCGATAAAGCAATTATTATGGTGGGGAAACCACTTTATGCATGCATCCTGGGAGTAAATCACTTTTCAAATGTGCTTAGCAAAATAAGGTTTTGGTGTACTTGGCATGACAGTCTTCTTGGAGACACTTTGTGTTGATCTTGATCTAGTAAGACTAGTAATATTTCATCTGCTGCAGGCATGTTCTGTGTTGGCTTACAGATTGCTGATGTGGTTTGAAGTATAAAGATAGGCATTTTTATTTGTGTTGGCTTAAGACTGACAAGCTTAAGACCCACAGTTTACCCGTATACATGGCCAAATAGTGGTCTGCTCAGTAATTTTATAAAGCTCATGAAATCACAGACCTGTTTCGCGTGGAAATCTCCGTTCCTGTCACAGTTGGGTATGGGGATTGTGAAGAGATCATCATGTGTGCGGGTGTTTGATGCCAATCTATCCAACGCCCGCTGTAGCTCAGCACGACATGGAGCCTGTAGGACAAATGGTTTTTGACTTGTTTGTTCACATCGCATAAGAAAACTGCTTTGTTAAAGAGAAATGCCACATTATTATTTATAATTATCAAAATGGCGAAAATCATGATCAAGATTAAAATCTAAAAACAACCACCAGAAGTTAAGATGTCATTTCAGTTTGTCATAACAAGTAATGGAGAATAAATCTGCAATGAAATACTTGTGACAATTGACGCACATTGGTATTTCAATCATATTACAGTTTATTGAAATCAAGTGTTGTTGTAGGCTAAACTCATCACCACATGGTTTTTAATTTGAAAAAAAATGTCAACACGCTTACATTGTGCATGTTTCTGCGAATAGCACTGAGAGTCGGCTGCAATGAGTTCACAAGCCAACTAATGATTGCATATGCATGCATCCTTGTGACAGTTTTTTAATCAACCTGCAAAGCCAATCTAACAGCATGCCCATTAAGACGTTGAAAACATTAAGAAATACATTGAAAATGTAACTATCCAGAACAAAAGGTGAAACTATCTGGGTCTTAGTCTTAGTAAATCTTTATGTGTATCTACAGTGTTTGTCTGATTGTGTGGGATTCATGTAACATGTCTGTTTTAAATGAATGTAGTAAAATGTGGTAAAAGCAGCCCATTACTGACTAATAGGGATGTTATCATCCTGCTCTTGCCCATGTTAAAACAGTAAATTGCATGCTGATGTCAATGTGCACCTGTACTTTATTTCGCAAGACCGCAATTAAATGTTACGGTCCGTAAATAACTAATTTGTACAATTTATAACCTGACTGTTACGCTTGTGGCTTTGGAACTATAAAGCCTTAATGTAAAACACCTGGTTTGGCTGAGGCATGTGTTGCAGAGGGGATATCCTGTTTTCGGTGAAAATGATAAGATATCAAGATGTCATTTTACTCACCAGCACCGCCTTGGTCTCCTCCCTGGCGGTGTTGCTTCTCTGGTTCGTGGATTTGGGAGGGTGTCGTGCCAGGGTCTTCTGTATGCAGCGCTTGTCCTGTGGACTGCACCTGATATTGCTGTTGTTTGGGTGCTCAGGGATGATCTCATCCTGCCGGTCCATTGCTAAAGGACAGGGAATAGTGCTTTTGTTCCTTAAATTCAACAACAAGGTGAACAGTGCCTTACCAGAGATATTGCATGGAAATTATAACATTTGTTGGGTTTATGTTGCAGAATTGTTACAAAATGACAAATTAACATCATGATTTAATGATATGAACGTGTTTTAGTGAAAGTCCATTATTTGAATAATTTGCTTGGGTGTCAGATACAGAACAGGAGCTGCTCTCCCCATCTTCCTTGACCTTCTACATAACATCCCATCCAGCTGAACGTGGTGAGATGTAGGCTAAAAATGAGGCCAGGTTAACCTCAAGGACAGAGCCATGTTCCCGCTCTGGGGGGTAATCTGTAGCTCAGCGTCTGCCCTGTTACTTTTCAACTGCTCCACCACAGCCACGCCACGAGCTCTGAGGCTTTTTAAACTGTACCACCCCTGTTCTGCCACCCTCTGAACATTGTGGTCTGTGCCACATTCACCTTTGCATCCCTATAATCCTGCAGTTCTTGCGGCCCTGCAGGCAGCCAGCTGCTTCCTCAGGAAATGCCCCCCTCTCTCTTCTTTCTCCACCCCTCCACAACAACCCCAGTCTGTGCCAGATGGAGGTTGTTAAAGGGCATTTGCAATGTCACAAGTGGGCACAAGTCTGTGTGTGTGCGCGCATGTGTGTGTGTGTACGTGCATTTGCTTGCGTACGTGTGTTAGTTAACAGTTGGGGCAAAAGATGGCTAAAATGAGGGATAAAGGTTGTGTGTGTCTTTGATTGTGCACATGCGTGTTGACTTTCACCTGTGGTCCTAAGACTTGGCAGTGTTTTATGCTCTCTGCTTAAAACCTATGGCATTTTACAGATTGGCATTAGAATCAAAGGACTTTAAACTGCGGTTTTACCATTTTCAAGCTGTTTTAGCTCTGATCATTGAAACAGATCTGAGCTCTGGTTAATATCTGCATTCACCGAGTCCAGTTAATTGCTGTCGGCAAAAAAGGTAATGAAGGTGGGTCAGTAGTAGCCTCTTTAATCTTGTGCAATGTGCAGGCTTTTCTCATGTCTACAGTGCATGAAGGCACACACACACACATACACACACAATGAGACCAAACTGTTCTTTGCACTGCTATTGTAGTTCTCGAGCTAGTCCTGGCCCTGCTGTATTCAAGATATTGATCCTGGACCTTTTTCTGGTGATGACCTACATTTTTATTACTGCTCAGCAACAGTTGGAAGGTGACCATGTTCCTTTAAACTTCAGAGACAGTCATCTTGCTTGGCTTGGCTTGTCAGGGGGGGGAAGTGTCTCTTGGCTGTTTGTATTTTTAGTCATGTTGCTGTTAAGCCCTGCTCATCAGCACTTTCTTCCACAAGAGCCAACAGCGTTTCAGCTATTTCCTTCGTTCCAAGTTGTTCTTTCTCTTCTTTTGCCAGTTCACACTTTTCCGATTCCACGCTCTTTCGTAGGGTGAGCCAAAGTGATCTAGAAGTGGGTCAGGGGTGGCATGTCCTGTTTGCTACCACTGCTGTTTTCCATGGAGGAAGTTGCCACTTCTCTGTGCGGTTTCATTTGATTTGGATCAGCAGCTCTTGACTTTTGAAATATAATTGCAGTGCATTATCAGCTGTGCATTATCAGCTGTGAAGCTCATATATTTGAGGGCATTTCCATTTATAGGTGCAGAGCAAAGATAGAGAAAGGGCTTAAGTAAACATATGACCATACTTAGAATCAGGAACAGACTTCCTCATTCTATTTGGTCTTCGGTTACATTATAATATGTCAAAACTAAGAAATTCACTGAAACATAGACAAAAACTGCTGCCTGTCCATTAGTATTCAGGTTTAATTCATTGTCATCATATTCATTAAATTGATAGCCTAGTGTGAAGACAATACAGCATGTGATTTAGCAGGTGGTCACATAGTTAGTTATATAATCACTATGATACAGCACTGATCATAGAGCGAACACAAAGCTCCATTTTGTCAGCACTTAACCAACAAATTCCAACTCTATTACACAACAAACTACACTGCTTGCACAATCTAGTTCTTAGTTAAATATTTGTTGTCACGTATCAGCTGACGACTTGCAAATGTATTCGTCACACTGGCCCCCACACGTGTGAGCATCATTCATGATGGGATGAGAGATAGCAGTCTGATTGGCAGGCAGTCTCCCTCTGATGAATACTTTTTTCTGTTTGGGGAAACATCATTGTCTTCGCAGTTAAATCATTTGATCTATTTCATGACAAGACATGTTATGTCTTCTGTTTATATATTTGTATTTTCTTTGCAATCCGCAGGACACTGACGTAGGGAGCTAAAGGACATTGTTTTCAAATTCTGCTGTCAGTGGCTTTAAGGCTGAACTTGTGAACCTCGAAGACAAATATCCAACTCAAATAAATATTTAGTTATGCTGCGAGAGATTGGCGGTGTACTTTCCTACAGTTTATAAATCCACAAACTTAGATCTTGGATCGAAACCTCAACCACAATGTGAGACATTCGTAGAAAATACTGCACCCCTCTGAGCAACTTCCTTGAAGTGTAAAGAGCCCGACTGGTATAGGAGCCAGTATTAGCTTATCTGGCTTATATGCATATGTTACTGCCAATGAGTAACAAGAAATGCAGACATATAGTCGGGGTCAACAGTTTACATACTCTTGTGAAGAACATGTATATCATGGCAGTTTTCAGTTCCAGTGTTTTCTACAGCTCTCATTTTTCTGTAAAGGAATGGATGAAACACAAACTACTTTGTCACAAAGAACAGTCATGAAGTTTGGTTCAATAATGGATTTATTATAGGTCTTCTGAAAATATGACCAAATCTGCTAGTTCAAAAATATACATGTATATAATTATGATATTAAGTTAAATGTCCCTTGACCATTTTCATCTCAATTAGGTGCTTTTGATAGCCATCCACAAGCTTCTGGTAGTCCTGTGGCTGAATTTGTTGGCTTCCTGTCACAGGCTTGTTTCTTCAGCACGGTTCAAAACCTCAATTCTAGCCTGATTTAGCCATTCCTTTACCACGTTTGATGTGTGTTTGGGATCATTGTCCTGTTGGAACACCCAACTGCACCCAAGAGCCAATCTTCTGGCTGATGATTTAAAGTTTTTCCTGAAGATTTGGAGATAATCCTCCTCCTTCATTATTATTCCATTGACTTTCTTTAGAGCAGCAGATCCACTGGCAGCAAAACAGCTCCACAGCATAACACTACCAGCACCATGCTTGACAGTAGGTATGGCGTTCTTGGGGTTAAAGGCCTCACCTTCCCACTGAGTTTTCCTCCAGGTGGTTTTTTCTTTGTCCATGTGACCAGCAGCAAACGTCTGTCGAGCTTTAAGGTGCTGCGTCTGGATCAAGGGCTTCTTGCTTGCACAGCAGCCTCTCAGCCTGTATTGATGCAAGACATGCTTAACTGTGGACTCTGACACATGTCTTCCAGCAGCTTCTAATTCATTGCAGACCTGCTTTTTGGTGGTTTTTGGTTGACTCTTGACTATCCTGACCAGTTTTCTCTCAGCGGCAGGTGATAGTTTGTGTTTTCTTACTGATCATGGCAGTGACACAACTGAGCCATGCACTTCAAATGGCTCAAAGTGACTTACCTGACTTGTTCAAATTAATAACGTGCTCTTTCAGATCAATGCTGAGCTCCTTAAATGTTCCCATTGTAGTGTTGTAATGTGCGTATCAAACAAGGCCTATTAAAATGGGCCCAGAAAAGTCTTCAGCCGTTATCAACCATAATCACCCAGAAGAAGTTAAGAGGCCACGCTACAAAGCGAATTTGATTCACACAACTTTCCATAATCGCCAAAATGTATTGTTTAAATTGCCTCATGTATATTTTCAACCCAGCAGATTTGGTCACATTTTCAGAGGACCTATAATAAAGTTATTATTGAACCAAACTTCATGAATGTTTCTGTGACAAAGTAGTTTGTGTTCCACTCATTCCATCACAGAAAAATGAGAGTTGTAGAAATCAGTTGGACTCAAGACTGCCATGATATACATGCTCTTTACAAGTGTGTGTGTAAACCTTTGGCCGCAACTGTTTGTAAGAGCACTGACAGGTTTCATTTTTTAAACCATAAATGGCTCAGTGAATATTTTGGTCACAATTCTTTAAGAGACATATGTAAATTAGCCCTATAAAAGAAAAAATGACAAGGAATTTAATTGTTTAACTTCAAATCTTGCTGCTGTGATGTAGAAGAGTACTCCATGGTGTGCCTCCAGTGGTGTCGCTCAATGGCTAAGTTGCATTGTGGGTAATGAAGGCTCCACTGGTCTAGCATTGCACTCCCATAACTCTGTTGGACTCATGTGGGCAGTTTTAAAACCAAGCTCAGGTGTGCAAAATACAAAACTACAAAAATGACTCTACAATAATAGGAAACTCAGTGTTGCAGAGATTTTAAGTGACATGCGTTTAGCTGCAATAGAGAGCTCAGTGTGGCGGAACCGACTCCATTACTCTGTCTTTGGCTCAGAGAGAATCATTCCTGTTCTGTCGTCTTATTTATTTACGGTTTCCAAACATACAGATTAGCCTGACTCTGACTAATCAGACCATGTGAGTGTCTGAAATTGAATTTCACGTGATTGTTTATAGTGTTGCGTTTCTTCTTGACTCTTAATAGAATAGATTACACTGTGATGACAGCGACTAATCTGCTGAAAAATGTGCGGAGTTATTTCAAGAGTTGAGTTCTGGCTGCAAACTCAAAAGTCAACTAGGCTTACTACCAAAAAACTGTTCTGTTCAGTCAACACTGGATCCTGCCAGTATCAGACCGCTGATTTCCAGGCAGAGCGTTTCTGTGAATCAGTTAATCATCAGAGTTGCCGTCTGGTGCAGTTGTGAGGGCACTCTTCAAAACTACCAGCATGTGCTGTAAGAAGGCCACTGAAACTCTTCATAGTGTCAGTTGTCAGATAAAGATAAAAAAAAGCTAATCAACAATCATAATCAAACGGAAACCTGCTGCTGCTCCAGCACCCATTCAGCTGATGTCAAAGCAGACATGTAGACCTACAACATGTTTGAATCCAAAGAGAGCACAGCAGATAACTTCTACCGTCTGCTTTGATTGAGTTTTACTGTTTAAGGGACAGAAAATAATTAATAATTGATAATTAAAGAAAATGCCACTTAACCTCCCCACTATAAAACTAGTTCACAAAAACTTAAGCGAACTATAAAATAAAATCTTAGCAGGTGTCCATCAGTTTATTATTTTTCAATAGAGAAAACACAGTTTTGCTTATCGAGGCTTGAATCTCTCTTATTGTCTCTGAAAAGCCAGCTACAGCACACGGAAAAAATATGAATAATGGATGGAGCCAGAACTTTCCTAGATAGATTATCATCAGGACAAACATTATTCTTCATCCTGACAGAAAACATCTGGATCAAAATGTTGAACCGCTCGATGAAAACATGTTGAGGGAGCTTTAGTGCAGTAGGAGTCGTTTCCCACATCCACCGCCTCCTCTGAGATTCATATTTCATTTTTCACTTAAAGATAAAACACATGTTTGAAGGCAAATTGAATTCCTGTCACTTGACCAACATTACAAACCGAAGTGAAACGGTCTTGGCCATATTTAACCAGAGGGACAAAACTCCTCAGGCTGGACTCCATCCACTGCTCGTTCTGTGGATTTATTTTACTTGCAGATCAGCGGGTCGATTCTCTCATAGTGAGCCGGGATAATCTCAGCCATTCATCACTTTTTGATGCACTTATAGTACTACTACATGTGATGAGTAGATCTATGAATAGAGGGAAACCTGCAGCTACAGTGAATTAGGTCAGACTATTTAGAGGAACATCATTAACTTAACTTTGATTGTTCTTGTTGTAATGTATGTGCAGATGAATCGGGGTCTTGAGTGGAAGCGGAAGGAGTGGAAATGATTATTACTGTATTCTACCAGCCAGTGGCGGGGTACCACCTTTCATACAAGTGACAAATACGGTAGTTAATCTTAATCAAAAGCATGTTAACACGATGACCATTGCTCAGATTGCTGCAGTATTTTTTTTGCTGAAATAAAAGGTTGACCTCCAGAATTATCAGCTTTTGAAGGTTCACCGTCTTCCTCAGATTAGGCCCGTTTCATGTTTGTGTATCTCTCAGCGCCGACACCAGACGGGGGTCCTCGTCCCACGGAGGACAACAATTAGCTAATCACATTTACCCCCGCACAAGAGCCCCAGCTGTACAAATGTGCCGCACAACCCAAAGAAAAAGCAAACACACGACACTAAGGGACATCTGCTCAGAGAGGTTGGGGAAAATCCCAAAATACATCCACAACTTAATCCAGTTCACAACTCGAGGAGTCCTCGCTCGTAGCGTAGAGGGGAATCTAGGTTAGCATGCTGCTTTCATAAAGCCCCGTGTGCGTCACAGTAAATTGGGCATAGTTGGACAGAGTCTGGCTCCGCCGGCACCTTTATTCATGCGGCTCCTTCCGTGCCTGTAGGTGTGAGACTTTTCATATCTGACATCTGTATCGGTTTGTAAATAATATCCGTTTCGCTGTCAGAGGGAAGCATTTTGAACACGACACCGGGGCGGAACCGGCAGGAATGTGGCGGCAGACGCCAACACACGCATGGTGATTTCTTCTAGGTATTGAGATAGTACGAGGGTTTCTAAGAATGGGATATTAAGATGCACCAACGCTGTCTCAGACCTTGACATGAGATGCAGGATTGTGCTTGTTGTTGCTATGGAAATTTGGTCCAATGGCCTTAAGGTTGATGCATTTTTGAGAGAAACACACTGTTTTGAAGCAAAGAAAATGGACTCGTAACATTTCTTTCTTCACTGGTAGCCTTTAAATGAAGTGCCATCTCGCAGTGTCTGGATGCTGTCGAGTTCTACCTCGGTCCCACAGTTCTTTTCATCATGAATTCTTTTGGTTTTTAAAAACCCTCTTCTATTTATATCTAGCATGTTCACTGTTGCTAGGAGTGGGGCAGTGTCAGACATGTATTCAGGAGATGCACCCCCTTCTTTAATAATGCATAAGTACGGCGAATGTGCCACAAAGGAAATCTCCTGCCTGTGACTGGAGTTGCTCTCCGCCTCTCCCCCGTGCCTTTCTGATTGTTTCGGCGCTGCCACGGTTTACACTGAACATTCTTATACAGCACATCTGAGCTGCTGCCCAGAAGAATTGATTTACAGCGAGATTTATTGGGCAGAGCTTCCCCGCTTTTGTTATGACAGGCTTCGGGGGTGAGAAGGAGTGTGGAGGCAAACAGAACTCGGCGCTCGGATTACAGAACACCGAAAACAAAACTTATGAACTTTCCAAAATGTTCCATTTACTGACGACCCACCCTGGAGAAAGGACCCGCGACTCCCCCCCCCCCCAGCGCGCTGTAACCCAGTTCCGGGCCAGCTGATCGCGCAACGCGGCCTCAAAGAGCAGAAATAATGTTTTGGAGAGAACAGCCGGGCCGAGCCGAGGCAGCCCCTCCGTTTTTATCATGCTCTAAACAGCTTGCCTCTTCTTTCTGATTTCATTTAGTCATGCTATGTGCCGGCCTAACCTATGCTGGCCCTGCACAGAGAGCAGCAGGCTCTCATTTCAGCTCTGGCAGCAAGAGTGCCGATGAGCTCATCCTCATGAAGGAGCTGGACGCGGTGGGCGATGCGCTCAAAGGCTTGTTAGGGGTGTGGGGAGGGGGTGCACCCAGGGCCAGGGGAAACAGATGCTGCAATGAAGATGAGCATCCTGGGAGTTGTATATCTGGTTCAGATCTTTGGTGTTCTGGCGCAAGCGGATAGCCTACTGTCATTACCAGTAACTGTCTGGGAGCCTGGGCTCGGTGGACGCAACGGCGGGCCAGTTATTCGATAATCTGGAACAAATGAAAGAACCACCTCGTCTGCGATACATTCTAACAATTGTCTCATGCGGCATAATGGAAATCAACACCCCTCCCTTTGAGGAGAGCAGAGGAAGACAAACAGTGGAGGAGCAGTTTCCTCGGCCGAGAGCACGGTAATGTTAAAGCAGTGAACTGGAACTGGATATGCAGATAAGACGTCCAGCGTCAGACATCCCACTGTGCGAAAGTGGAAACAGACTTTCTTCTTTGCACGAGGAATGCAACAACAAAGAGGAGAATGAGAAGTCAGCCAAGAAGCGAGTGATAGAGACATTGACAGTGGAAGAAGAGTTAGACATCTGCAGCAGCAGCAGGAGGAGGAGGAGGAGGAGGAGGACGAATGGGGGCGTCCGCGAAAGAGCACCAAGTGAATTACTGATTGCAGAGAGCTCTAATAGCCTCAGACTGGCCACACTCCATTACAGTCATTTCATACAGCAGCTTTTATTACCTCCTCCCATTACAAACACACACACACACACACACACACTCACATTCCCAGTAACAGCACAGTCTGCACTACACGACAACCTGCAGGATCTCAGCTTATCACTGCCGCGATAAGGTGATCGCACACCCAAGGGTCGCTGGGAAAGTGAATTTTCAGCGTCACCGTCCACGTTAATCAAACGCGCGATTCCCTCAATGAAACAGGTAGTCACACATACAGCACAGGCTCCTCACACACACACACACACACACACACTCGCATGCACACACGCCCACCACAACGCTCTCCTCTCCGAACGCCCGGCTCCGCGTCTTACAGCAGGGCCCCTTTCACAGCGAGCGGGCCGCGAGACAGCGGAGGGACTGTGAGCGATCTCCCATCAGGCCATGCGTGAGGAGCCGGTGTGTGTGCACGCTCTGGTTCGGGGGCTTAGCCGAGATTAGGGGTAAACAAGCAGCACATTGTCACACATCTCCCCCCAACTCTGACCCCGGCCGGCTCAGGTAAGGCCCGGAGAGCGGAGACAGAAAATACTTCGGCGCGCTCGGCCCGCGGGTCTGCCGAGCGAGAGACACGCAGGGACGCCGAGCCGGGTTTGGACAGACCTAGTCAGCTGTGGCGTCTTGACATAAAGATTTGCGGCGATCTCAAATGTGGTGTGAATGTGTCGGTGCCTGGTTGTAATCGACAATAACTTAAAGGAGGAAGTGTAAAGATGTGTGTTCATCATCAGCTGATGAGCCCTTTGCTCTCACCTGAGTTCTCCTCCACCTCCCTCTCATCGGTGCACACCCCCTGGCCGTGCATCAGCGAGTGCAGCGGTCTCTCCACGCCGCGCGGCGGGAAGCAGCGGAGGCCCGTGCCACACCGGGGCGAGTAGACGCCGCAGTGAGCCCCCTTAGGCAGCGCGCAGGTCGGGCAGCAGCCGCAGCCGGGCTCCCGCACCGTCTCCTCGCAGCCCTCCGGCAGACGGCAGCTGGCCAGCCTCTCCTCGGTGCACACGGGGCAGCGGATAGCCTGGTCCGACGCGCACAGCGCCGCCAGCGACAGGGCGCCGAACACCCAAAAGCCCCAGCGGGACGGAGCTCGTGCCACGCCGCCTCCACGCACCATGGCAGCCCCGGCACCTGCACAGAATCCTTTCGCCTTGTGTGTGGCTCCCCTCCGCCTCCCCTCTCCTCTCTGAGTGTTGTGCAGCTTTGGGTCACTTTCTACTTCAACAGCAGATTTTTTTGGACTAACAATGCAGGTTTGAGAGGAAAAGCTTTGTCCAGGACGGTTCTTTGATATTTTCAGCTGGTTAGTGTTTCAATTGCAGGGGACACAATGCCTCCGCTGTATCGCCTCTCTCCGTTCCTCTGATTCAGTTTCACAGCGCAGAAACTCGAGCCTTGCTTGTGATCTGCTCAGCTGGCGAGTGTAGTGGTGATAAGAACTCGTTTTTTTGTTACGTTGAAATGAAACAGTTGCAGGAAAGGATATCCACCAGGTGAGTCTCGCTCTCTTCAAGTTTGAATCCGGAGGCTCGGCCGCCCTCTAACGAAGCACCCAAAAAAAAAATCTGGTCTACAAGTGTCCGAATGCAAAGCAGGTCATCAGAAGGCAGTGTTTTAAGCAACAGCTGCAGTTTCCTCCTCTTGCTGGTGTTCAGTGCAAAGGACTCACTCCTGAGAAAGGCTCAACACGAGTGGCTCTCCTTGGACTTTATACTGGTCCGTGGACACGCCTCTTCCAACAGCGAGAGAGGAGCTGAAAGGCACAGCGGAGAAAAGCCAGGCGAAAGCTCTCCACTTCTCTCCCTCTGTCTCTCTCTCTCTCTCCAGCTCTCTCTCACTCACAAGCTTATATACACTCTCCCTCTTCCAGTCTTCTCTCAATCCTGAGTGCACGGAGAGAAAAAGCAGCTGAATCTCTCTCGCGCTCGTTCACACGCAAAACACACTTTTCCCTCCCCGCCGCCCTTTTATCATTCAGTTTCAGTCAAACGTGTTGTTTCATGTGACACGGATTGATTGGAGCTGATTGGGGTCCGTGAAAGAAGGGAAACAGAAAGACAGAGCACACACACACCAGCGCTGTTCCACTTTAATCAACCCCAAATGCCCAACACACACTCGCGTTGGTGCCTCCGGGGTCGAAAAACATTGTTCAAACAACAAACAGGCTTGTGCGCGCGCCTTCGCCCGGGTCTCAGAGTGTGTTTGCATACGCGTGTGTGTCCAGTGGTCAGTCCAGTCCATGCTGTACCCCCCAACCCTCATTATGTCTGCCTCTCTCTCTTTTTCTCTCTGTTGCTATACTGGAGTGGGCAGCTATAAAAGACAAATGGACAGTCTAACCCCCCCCCCACCCCTCCACCCTCCTCAGTGCCGCCCTGCCCCCACCAGTCCCAAACAAGCCTCCCACCAGTGGGATAAGTTTTAACAACGCCGCAAGCCGGGGTAGTTTATTACACGTGTGTGTTTCTGATCACGGCAGAGTATTTAAATCAGCGTGGTACTTTGTTCTGGTTTGCCCGTGTGTGCAGATATGCCCTCCACCCCGTCTTAAAGGTTTTAAATCATGGCTTTTATTGGTCGACGTCTCTCTTTTTTTTTTTCCCCTGTGTTCCTTTGCCTCCATTTTGCCATGGAAACCCAGCATGTATTGTAATGCCTTTGTGAGTGCGCTTTCTTTCAGCTTTTTCTTTTTTTTTTTTTCCTCCAGCTGGTAGCTGGTTGCCATAGGCGGGCCAGTGGCAGCAGGCGAAGCCTTACAAGGCCGTGCACCACTCAGGTGCTCCGGTGTGTGTGTTGTTAGTTACACAACACACCAGATACTTCACCCGTCCGATCTTGATAAACGAGCGGTCGTTTTCACGAGATACCGGCGGCCTCGTTGCAACGAAGCCACCGTCAGAGTCAGATAGTTGAAAGAAAAACTACATCTGGTCAGTTTCAAGTAAATCGCTTTAATGAGATGACTGACTGTAAAAACAATGTAGGAGAGCGGTCGGTGAGCCGCTCGCTGGACCCGGAGCTCACGAGAGGGCGAGCAGCTTCATTATGTGCCATTTATGAGGTGTTTGACTGTCTGAGTGTTTTTCTTGGAGGGGGTGGGGGGGCAGATGGTTACTCAGTTACTCGGCTCGCAGTGGTTGGTAACGCTGTTTTATAGGTGTTTGTCAAAGAGTTGTATGCAAGCGTGCGGGTCCGCGGTTTTAAATATTTCACCGACAAACAGAACGACTTGAGATGTGTACAAATGTTTCATTATATTTTCAATTCTTTTGACATGAGGATTTTTGGCAATATCCTCAAAAGCTGCGTTTAATTTTATGAAGGTAAAATGTGCGACTAAGCAGCATTATAATGAAGCACTTTAGAGCTCCAAAGATGTCCCACCCTACAAATCTTGTTCTCCAGATGTATGAAAACATGTTTGTTTGGTACAGACCGACTCAGATGTCATGTCATCAGGATTTGAATAGTTTGTTTCAGTTGTGATGCCGAGCAAGAGCAGTGTGTGGATTTTCTCTCAAGGCTGAAAAATGAGAATGATGGTGCAAATATCATTCAACTAATCCTGAATCATATCACATTTGGAATATCTGTCAAAACAGTGGTGCAGCTGTGCAGACCTACCAGAGATATGTCAGGACCTGTCCCTCCAGATTGGGAATCTGGAAGGACAGATTGGGAATGACATGCGACAAAAGTCCCTGGCAAGAAATTCACTCTGGGCTTTATGGTTTTTGGTCGTTGCCTTAACCCCCAGGGTACCAGGGCGCCTAATCCCCTCATATTAAATAGCTAGAATAGCTGTAGTGTGTGTTTTACTGTTTATAGGCAGTCTTTTGTAGTGAGTTCTGAGTTGATGTACCTTTTAAAATGAATGCCCAAAGTTTAAAATGTGAGTGTAGTGGTAGTAAAAACATTTTTAGTAAGTCACATCACCGGCGAATGTTCTTGTCCAAAGCAACTCACAATAAGTCCATTCAAACTCAACAGGAACAAGAGCTAGATATCATTGAAAACTGGTTGTGCAATCCACCCAAGTACGTAACTATCTGTGTTGAAAGGGCTTTCAGTACAAGTGTAGTTGTTTTTTTGTGTTTTGTTCAGTTATTAATTGGAGAAAGAACAGTTGGGCTGGAAGGTAGCGTTCTATTGTAGCCACAAGATGGAGTAATAGCTCCTTAAATGGAAATCAGGAACCATGTGGAGCGCTTGAAGTGGCGTCAAACCCCCTGATCAGTTCTTTGTTTCACTCTTGATCATATTGTGTTAAAGACTCCACACTTTAAGGATTTGTAAATGAGTGGTTCTCCTGTAGTCATGAAAACGGTAAAGAGTAATCCGAGGCGTCGGTGTTGCCGCTGGGCTGTGTGAGCACGCTTTGGTCTTTGTTGCTCCACCTTCAAAATAAGTTCCTGTTCCTTTAAGGGAGCTCTCCAAAAAATTCACCGTAGTGACGTTGCGTATATTCCATATTCAGAGAAAGTGTGGAATCTCCCACTCTCCTCCGGGTGCTGAGCAAGAAGCAGGTAAGAGCATTTCATCACTGCTCAAACTTCTGGTTATCTTCTCACGAAAAAAAATCAAACCCCAATAAGTACCCTGGAATTAATTGTAACGTGTAGACATGCGCTGCTCAATATCATTTTGACGGTGTGAGAAAGTTTGTTGTCGCCGTGTTGTCCCCACTGAATGTGATGTGAGAGGAGTTACATCTAAATGATAAAAAACACATCTAAGTAACTGTTAACTGTAGTTTTTGTCACTATTCTCTTTCCAATACACAATTTAAGATTGAGATTTTTTTTATTAGTTCAGTGAAAACTGATCCGAGGCGTCAAAAGCAGCTTTTAAAAAGTGCACGACTGGATACTTTATCTCTTAATTCATTTTCAAACGGTGGAAACAAGTGTTGGAGTCTCTCTGGCTGTCGGCGTGGAAGGCGCTTTTACACTCGCTCCTATGTACAGACCCAGCAGGAAGTGCTTGTGCAGTGAATATCATCTACTTTCTCATAAGGCTAAATGTAGTGACAGGGTCGAGCAACCAACCGTGGGCTTTTTACCCCCCACTTTTTTTTATAAACTCTTTTTTTACGCTGTCCAACCAACAGGAACAGTCAGACGCAAGTGTTGCTTCTATTTCTTCACCTGCTTTGTAGAAATAGTAAAGGGAGGCTTTTAATAGTGTCAAGAACATTAAGAAAGTTCAATTGGTGTCAGTGTTTAAAACAAGATGTCACATGAATGTATAGAGCAAAGTCTATGGTTCAAAAAGTTTTGCCTCTGTAGTTGTTAAAGCTCCATGAGGAGGAATCTGCTTTGACCTGGTTAGACTTTTTGGACTCCAAACTGTCTCTCATTAACCAAATATTGTGATTCCTCTCCACAGAAGATATTTTTTCACCATGAGCACAGACAAACAACCTGAATTCACCACCCCAGAGGGAGATGGGATGGGTGAGTATCCGATCCCTTGTGTGCACACATTTCTACTGCAGAGTGCTGAAAGCTGAAGGTGCATTCGTGGAGAGGTTTGTTCAGGCGGCAGTTGTCAGCAGACAAGATGAAGAAATATTCATAGAGGGGTTTTAAGAGCATAAAAAGAGATTTCATTCCGACAGAGAACTGCACTTTGCTGTTTTGAAGCCCTCTTCATGAAACAAAAAGTAACACAAAGTCTTTACACATGTACAAACGTGTCACCTTTTTCAGACGTTTGCAGTGATGCTGCAGATGTGAAGCCGCAGGAGGAGGAAGACGAGAGGGAGGACAATTCATTCAGTGAGAATGGAATGCAGTGTGCTGAAGGTGCGACAGACCCACGCACGCACACACACACACACACACACACACACTCGCCATACATTGACACCTTTCCATTACGCTTTGCATTTGAGCCATCGAGCTGGTGAGGGAATTCTTGAAAACTGGTCCGCTTGTTGCTGAAGAAGGTTCAGGTGCGTCGGAGAGGGATGCTTTTTTTGTCCACAAGCGTTACAAACCGTTGGCAAGAGGTGTGAGCGACTTTTTGACACATCAAAATTTTTTAATAGTTTATCTTGAGGGTTTTAATGGTTTATTATACCAAAGTGCAGTGGCTTTCTTTTTACACATCAACTGTCACCCAACTGATTAGATAACACAAAAACAGGCACCATGAAGCTCTTAGGTGCTCACTTTATCCTGGGCGATAGTTAAAAGTGCCTTTGTCGCGTTTCTGTCATCATGATGTGTCTGTCAGTCCAACTAAATTAGCATATAATACTCAGAATTCGATTTAATCTGCTTTCAGTAGTGTTAGAGCCACACGAATACCAGATAACCCCGCTCTATTGTTGTTCCTCCCTGGAACTGCAACGGTTCCTTAATTGTTCTTCAGTGTCATGTGTTGTATAATAAAAGTTACATCCTAAGTATATGATTCTATAATATCAGCACTGTCAGAAATGTGCACATTTCTAAACTGTGACCACCTTGTTTCAGACATCACAGGGTGTGGAAACGTTCTCACCGATCGTCTCTCGCTCATCGTGAAAAAAAAAAAAAGGAACATAGTGTCACAGAGAGCTCTCCTATTTATTTCTCATTGCCACCCATCTGGCCCGCTGGGTGCACTTCCTAAAGCCCTGCTTTGCGTCTGATGCACAGCCTGCGGTTCACTGCTCTGAGGCCCTGGACTCTATATCGGGCCTCTCAGAGCTCTGTGTGTGCAAAGTTTCCATAGCACCTCTCAGCGCTTTCCACAATACAAGACGCTGCTCTTCGGCTCATCACCAGCCACCACCAGACCACAGTGTGGTTTCTGGATGGAGCTGAGGGGGTAGGCTGACACTCAGCAAGTGGCTAGGTGAGAGGTCCTGCAACACCAGAGGCCTCGGGACTCTGCGTCAGCAGACGGTGCTGAGAAACTTACATACATTTGATCCTGTAGAATGTGGAGGTTTGACCTGCAGCAGGTGAGGACCTGTGGAAAATGTTCCAGAGAGAAACAACTGGAGAAACTGGCATGTTGTAGAAGTAAAGTGGTGCTCTGCTGGCTGATGGAGGACATCAGGGAGGACCTCTGCTGCAGATTAACGTTGGATTTTCGACACAAGCCTTAAACAATCAGTCTGAAAGCTCTTTTTAAAAGCAGATGAGGAATTGGTTTTGTCTGCGTGAGGCTGCGTCTCTGTCCTGCCCTGGTTCTAGTTTCTGTGTGTTCAGAGGAAATGCCTTCTCCTTATCTCTCGCACACATCTCCTGAATCTCTTTGTGACACTATAGATTGGCCCAAATTAAGCTCCCCACACTTTGGAGACGTGCTAGCGCTAATATCGAGCTATCGCCCAAAATACAAATGTAGAAGTGAAGCGGTGAGAGTGGAGGCTCACCGAGCTCACTTAGCACCTTATTTGGAAGCGAGAACAAACATCAACTGCACATCACTCCATCTGTCTTGTCTCGCAAATCAGTACTTTCTATCACATTTTCCCGTCACCTCATGTGTGTTTACATTGAATGTCGCTCCAAATTGCGTTCCTGTTGCTTCCTTTCGTTCTTAGGTGCGATTAAGACGGAGGCAGAGGAGGTGGAAGACGACGGGCAGTTCCCCAAGGCCGAAAAGGAAGGCGAGATGGTGCCTAAAGAGGAGGCAGAGGGGGCCAGCGAGGACGGGATGGAGGAAGCGTTCGACGACCAGAGGACGGAGGAGGACGATGATGAGGAGAGGGACGGGGAGGGGGACGAGGAGGAAGACTCCCTGAACGAGCCACAGGACCTGTCGGTGGCGGACTACGCGCGTTACGACAGCGCGGCGCTGCCGGACGCCCACGCGGGGGCGGCCGCCTGTGGCGAAGGGACTTATGCGTCTGGAGCGCTGGCGCCCCGCATCCAGGCATCAGGCAAGCTCAATTGTGACATTTGTGGCCTGTCCTGCGTCAGCATCAACGTACTGCTGGTGCACAAGCGCAGCCACACGGGTAAGCACAGGAACACGAGCCAAACACCTGACCTCAAACACAACAGTTGCGCAATCCTCCCTCTGTTGATAGCACGGGGAGATAGCGCCGTGCATTGACTAGGCTGATGGAGTAGCTGCGATTACAGGTCGCGCGCGTCTGCATCATACATGACGCACATGTCCTGACCCAGCCAGAGGTTGTGAAATGTCCTCTATTGTTGTTTGAATATAAAGCACATGCAATAACTCTGTGATTTGATCGGAGTGACAGATAGATAAACACATCATAGTTCATCACTTTGCCCGGAATTTTGCAATTCCTGTAATGACCCACTCGTGTTTTATGGTCATTGAAGTCATAATTCAAGTGAAGTGCTGAGAGCAGAGTGACTGTATGGAAAATAGGGGTTTGTCTCATTCACAGGCGACCCACATTCACACTCGCCGTCTATCCACATGTAGTGATACTGCTGCTGTGGAGAAGTTTTATATGTTGTTGTCAGCCACCTTTGCACATGTCATATATTAACAGAATTTTTTTTACAAAACCTATATAAGAATGAAGGTTTGGAGTTCTGGAGTTTATTTAAATGTAGTGAAGGACCGTCGACACATGATGATCTGAGAGCAGTCATGTTGAAGTCAAACTGAAGATGGTGACTAGTTGAAATAGTCATGCCACCATGATGCCACCCTCAGATGGAACTCATGAGGCTGCCGACGTGGGAAGTCGAGTGTACAGTACGCAGCCGTTGGCAGTTGTGGTGTTTGAGTCGTGAGAAAATTGCCTCTAGGTCTCTGATAATCAAAGTGGATGTCGCCTTGTTCCCTTTTCAAAGATGGTGAATGATTCTGTGTTTTTTTGCAACTCACTGCTACACTGGGAGCAAGTTAACAGTTTACACCGTGAAGAAACAGTCCATTTATTATGATATCAACATCAGAGTTGTCACAAAAGTCCCTCTTAAGAAGGTGTTACTGCTGAACATGTCGACTGTCGAGCAGCAAGTCAACCCGACACAACAGATAACCTACACTGATCAAACTTGTGTGTGAATCCAAAGATGCCGTGTGATCAATAAGTTAAACAACACAAATGTGAGCTGTGCAGGATTTGTTTTTCACGCTGTGTTTCTTCCTCCCTCGTGCAGGTGAGAGGCCATTCCACTGCACCCAGTGTGGGGCCTCCTTCACCCAGAAGGGAAACCTGCTTCGCCACATCAAGCTCCACTCCGGGGAGAAGCCTTTCAAATGTCCCATGTGCAGCTACGCCTGCCGCCGACGCGACGCCCTGAGCGGGCACCTGCGCACCCACTCTGGTACCAGCCCGCCACACACACACACACACACACACATGTGACGCTGGTACTGTATGCACCTGTGTACAGTATCACGTTGGTTGGTTTCTCACTCCTTCATGTCGGTTTCTCACTCCTTTTAAATCTGAACACAGGCTGAGGCTGCATGGCTCTTACAGTAACACCCTGCCATGCACTCTCGCACACTTACACAACTCTATGACATCTTACTCACTCACTCCTGGAAGCTCAGCTCACTCACTTTCAGTTCACGTGTTTTACCTGCAGCCTCTCTAACATGCACATCATCATCAGTTTTGTCTGAAACCGCCGTCTTTCGTTGTGTGCCATTTTTCGATGTTGTTGATGTTTCAAGTTCGGGTGATTAACTGAAACTCCTGCTCGCAGTGGAGAAGCCCTTCAAGTGCAACCACTGCAGTCGCAGCTACAAGCAGCGCAGCTCCCTCGAGGAGCACCGCGAGAGGTGCCATGTGTACATTCAGAGCAAAGGTCCCGCCGAGAGAGGTGAGCAGACGGCGCAACTTTCTGACACCCGCTTCACAAACAGCGTCTCCAGAACTCCAGCACACGCTTCACACACGCACATACAGCTGTTAATGTAGCCAGGCGACATAAACACGCTTGTACATATGCAGCAGGTGCACAAATCGAGCTGTTATTTATAGCTGATCCTGTTTTTATAGCCTCATTAAACGAATAGGCGTACGGCTGTTAGCCCATCATTACAGTTAAATAGGTTATAGCTGCTGTGGTGCGGAGGCTCAGCAATATGAAAGACCGCTGCTCATGTCATTAGCGGCAAAGGGGAAGCCGAATATGTAGGGCAAACACACCAACATACACCCTCCGTGTGTGTACAACCTCCCCCCAAAAACGCCTTTCCATACTGACAGGACAGTTGCACGGTTGCATCACACAGACAATGCTCTGCATCTGTGGTCACCGAATGTCGTAAGTTTATGCCTGATAGTGCCGTAGCGGTGAGGAAGCACATCCTCATCGTGTGGTCTCCTGCTCCTGCGCTGGTGAATTTAAAAAAAAAACACCAGGAAGTGAGGTCTGATCTCAAAATTAATATCTCGCTCCCTCCCCCGTTCGCCTCGAGCAGCTGATGTGTTTTGCAAGATTTTTTTTTACCTCACTTTATAACCGCAAAAAAAGCTTTGACGCTGCGTGTGGTGGACAGCTGCAGCTCAGCGCTCTCTCCCCCCCTGTGCTCACGATACCGACCGAGAAGAGGTCCTCACTTCTGCTGCCGTGCTCACTCTCTCTCGCTCTGTCGCTGTCTCGCAGACGACGGTCAGACACCCAGGACTCAGATGGGCAGCGAGCGCGCTCTGCTGCTCGACCGGCTCGCCAGCAACGTCGCCAAGCGGAAGAGCTCGATGCCACAGAAGTTCACAGGTAAGAACAGCTGAGCTCACAACTTAGTGGAGCTGTTGATTTAACAGATTTAAAGACAATGTTTTGAAGATCCGTATGTATTTTAGTTTGATTGATATGTTTATCTACTTCACTGCTACTTGATATGTTTATGTCTTAATGCCACCTGTTTGTGCAGCTGATACGCCGCTCTCTTTATGAAATGTTGACTCAATTTGTGCTTGTTGCTGTGCATTTATGCTTCACAGAATTCATGTTTTGTAGACTATTTCAAGTCGTCTGTCTAAGCTACCTGTGTGCCTGTCTGTCTGTCTCTGCTGGCCTCCATCTTGTGCCAAACAGGAATTGAGGGCAGAGCCTCATACCTGCCTTCACCAGCCAGCGGTCTCCAATGTCCTAAATTCTCAGCGAGAGTAATGTCATAGGTGGGTATTGGTAAACCCTGCATGGTTAAATAAATGGAGACATGTGAAAAAGAGAAACGTGCACTCGAAACCTCAAAGCCGGTTACTTCGTCTTTTTTTTTTGTATTCGTCTAAGTGACGATTGATCAAAAGATAGCAGTTTCGGTAAATGGCTGGCTCCATGGGCGTGCGCGCAGAACAATTTTCAATAGCTGGCTCTCATCTTTCTGGTTAAGCCTAACTAACACTGGGTTGTAGTTTCGCAATCAAGCCTCAAACTGCTCGCACAGACGAGAACGTATCGGCAGAAAACCCCTCCTACGGCTCTATCAAGTTGACAAATGAAGTGAGATCTTTCAATATGACAACCACAGGGGGAAAGAGAAGTAATGTCTGCGACCGCAGAGAGAGAGAGAGAGCAGGCGGGAGGCGAGAAACGTGAGCAGGTGCCTCTCTGTCTATAGTTCTGTGGTGCAGCTGCATGGAGGCCTTCTCTTCGTCGGAGTCGTCTGCTTCCTCTCAGATCTGTGTTCTCGCAGGACTCTGACACTTTAAAGCTCCTCTTGTCCTGTCGACCTGTAGCGTTCCAGCTCGCTGTGCTGCTTTTCTTTTGTCTCGCCCGGAGGGATGCACATTTTTATCATTGCTTCTACTCAACACCAAAGTGATCCCTGTTAGATCTTTCCCCATCTGTAAGTAATAAATGCTTTAATTGCTGCTCGCTGCCTGTGGTGCTCGTCGCTCTGCGCTGTCAAACATCTTTCGGTGGAGCCTTGAGCACTTTTTCTTCTCATGTTGCTGGTCTAGGCGACAACGGCGTCTGCCTGGACCTGAGCTTCAACAGGGAGCTGGTCCAGCGGACTGACATCAAGGACCCTCCGCCGGGCTCCCCGGGGCCCGACGGCCACCACCAACCGGCTCTCACGGGGCCGGACGGCGATCCAGCTCCCTCCCACAGGCCTTACCCCATCCCGCTGGGCCGCAGTGACATCAGCCCCATGGGCCTCACCAACGGCCACAAGATGGGCATGCCGCTCCTGGGACACCCTCACATCGCCCAGCCGCCCCTCAGCATGGACTCGTTCCACGCCGACGGCTCTCAGATGTCCCAGCCCGTCATGTACAGCCTGGGCCACCTGCTGGGCGGGCTGAACCACCAGAACGGCCTCCCCCACCCGCACAACCAGCCCCTCCCCCTGTCCCCGCTGGAGGCTCTACGGGTGGTGCGCGCCGACGGGGAGGCCGGGTCGTTGCCCGGGGCGGTGTACCCCTGCGGCCACTGTAAGGTGCTCTTCCTGGACTACGTCATGTTCACCATCCACATGGGCTGCCACGGCTTCCGCGACCCGCTCGAGTGCAACATGTGCGGCCACCGCAGCCGGGACCGTTACGAGTTCTCTTCCCACATAGCCCGCGGCGAGCACCGCCTAGAACTGAAGTAGCTTTCATTCATGTACATTTTTAATGCTTACACACACACACACACACACATGCTCAGACAGATAACACTGTACGAGCACATACATCGATTTACTCATATAAGTAGCTGGTAGTATCAGAAATGAAAGCACGAAGTAGCAGCTATCTCTCTCTCTCTGTCTCTGAGTGTGTGTGTGTGCGTGTGCGTGTATGTGTGTGTGTGTGTAAGAGAAACAGATTGAGACGTTATAGCAGTGTGACGAGTGTCAGAGCGTTCTTACTCATACTGTAGTCATCTGAAAAGATGGCCTGTAAAGTGTTCAGGAGGGACTCATTCAGTAACATTTGCTCTTAATGGTCCCCTGTTTATATCGTTTATTAGCCAAATATAAGTTCAAAAAGTAGCAAAAAATGTATGTTCCTGTGGTGTACCTGCTGTTGTTCTGTATAAAGGTGTAATGAATAAAAGCACATTTCTTTTGTCCTTCATGGCGCGCAGACCTGCACCGTCGAGAGACGTTCAGCTCCTCTGAACGCCGCCTGCCAATTCAAGACGACAGAAGAAGAAAAAAAAATCCTATTATCTAGAAGGTCACATGTCTCCTTTTAGGCTGTGGTTTCACTGCTTCAAAGGACACGACTTTGCTCTGCACCATGTGTTGTTTCTCACTCCTGAATACTATACTCATCTACCACACGAGTTACAGAGGGCTCACAGCTTCGCAGATACGTTTATGTCACACAGAATAGAGGCGTGTAAAGTGCTGTGAAAGTCCAAAGTATATCTAAGTATGTAACGGAGATGTAAGTGAAATTCAAGTTAGGTCTAAATTAGATGTAAGATGCTGTTTAACATGTTAAGATTTCTCTTTTCTCCTCAGTATTTTAAAATTTGTACCGTCTGAAAATGATCAAATTGAGGGTGAAACGTCCAATGACACCTGTCTTTGGTTTAGGGATCGTCTCCCAATTCCATCACTGTTTTTTCCCCGGATGCTGAGGAAATGAATGTCAGTGGATCACAAGTGTGTTCTCAGCAGCATCCATCTGCTGGAGGAAGTGTGATACTGCACGAAGGAGAATCAGTTGTGATGAGTTCCTCACACAGGAGCGTTTCAGTCCCAAAGTGGTTCGTGGGACAAAAGTCCTTAAAAAAACGGTTCAGGGGGTCCGAAACTAAATTGAAGGAAAGTCATACACATTTCTTTTACGGGACGATGGCTCACAGAGAAAATGGGCTAAAAATGATTTAATCTGTAGTTTCATTCTTCCCACTGACTTTCACCTCACCCACAGAGAAGATGGTGATAAATTACGTCTGCCGGTAAAACACCGCATATGGGAATTTATCTATGTGAGAGTTAAATCTAGGTGAAAATTGAGGGTTGGTGGGATTTTTCAGGGACCTCAGCTGGTGGCTAAATCTGTTTCTTCTGAGTGTATCAGGGGAAATTTTTGGTGAACCCACAAAAATGAGCTCTTGGTTCGTCAGCGTGTCGGCGTGGATGCACCTCGCCCACATGTCAGCGCAGGGACTCGGTCACGCTCTGCTGCCTTGAGACCAAGAACAGGGTGTTAGCTGCTTCCAGCTGCCACCAGCGCCGCTATCTGTCTCCTCCATCAGTGCCAGTTCCCTTTTCTCTCTTTTGGGTTCGACGAGAAGTGACACTTGCGAAGCAAACTGTCATCGCAGCTTCGTGTCCATATGTCGGATTAAACAGCCCAGTCATCCATTTCAAAAGTACAGAGAGGCCGCTTCTCTTTTTTTTCCAGTCATACGAGATTAACTTCAGGGTATTTGTCTTCCGAACAGAGCGAGATTGTGTGTTTTGTTTGCAGAAGTTGGAGGCTAAAATTGAGTCAGGGTTTTTCGTGGTAATGTAGGAGGACACAAAAAATGTTTGAGGAAACAAAGAATATTTTCTGACGCATCACCTCTGAACATAAAAGCAGCATGGTGGGAAACAGAGATGGGACTGCTTCCAGAGAGAGCCATGCTTCTGCCCAAATTTGTGTGTGCGTGCGTGTCGTGTGTGTGTGTGTGTGTGTGTGTGCATCTGAAGTCCCATTTCCACCATAAAACCAGCCAGCCAGACAGAGTTTACTCAGCCAGCAGAGACAGGAGTCATAAAGCAACAGTGACGCAAGTCCAGTCAAAATGAGAGGCTTCTGGTGACATCTGCTGACTGAATTACAGGAGTCCAAATGACAAAAAATCTAAATAAGATCCATGCTGATGCATTTTTAACTGGAACAACAACACAGTGCGCGCTGACCCTGAGCCCAGCGGAGGAATTCAAGTAAAGTTTGAGTCACGAAAGATCGGTATAGGTCAGCAGGAATTTGAACGTCACATCTGTTTGTTTTTTTCTTGTTTTGGCTGCAATTAGAGGGTTTAGTTCACAAATACAGAGGGAATTAACTTAAATGTAGACAATTGCTTGTCATGTCATTTGAAACCTACACTCACACTGAACAATCAGGTTAAATAAAATGATGTGTGATATAACACAGGTGTAACATTCACAATGTATGGATGTCTTTTTTTTATTTTTTCTTTGAGGTCAGGACATTGGATGGTGAAATAGCTTGTAATTATTGCTCGATTATTCCGCGTAGATCCTGAAGATGGCGCTGTTGAAGCGAACTTGACGGGAGAAACAGCAGCAGCCAGCGGTTTTGACTGATGGATCCACATGTTTTACCGATCTAATTTATAAAACTGTTCGACAGACGAGCGGCCATCGGGCACAACACGGTCACGCGGGTGCTAATTTAAATTTTCGCGCTGTTGTTCTGAAAGCGCGCGCGGAGAAAGCCGCCTCGCGACAAAAACAACATTAACTTGCTACCTTTTCGCTGTGACTTTTATTCCGACCCAGAGGAGCAGGTCTGAGCATGCGCACTGCATCGGTTCTAAGGGGACGGGGAGGACATCACGGAAAAAACGTAGCAGCAGCACCACAAACCCCACGCCGAGATTTCGCCTCGCCGCTGCGCTAAAAACTGCGCGACGAACGCGACCCACGACTATGCCCGGCGCGGCGTTAGAGTGCGGGACGACCACTTGACAGGCCTGGGCGAGGTCTGAGCGTTTGCCGGGAAGGGGAAATACATTTCTTCATATGGGAGCATGCGGGAAATGGTTGGAGGTTGCTGCGTGTGTTCAGACGAGCGAGGCTGGGCTGAGAATCCGCTGGTGTACTGTGATGGACACGGCTGCAGCGTCGCCGTTCACCAAGGTAACATTAGCCGCCTGTTAGCGCGTCGTTGCCGGGCAGCTGTGCGGCGGCTGACCCGGCGGCTGGAGGCAGCCAGAGGTGCTGGTTGGTCGGTAAGCTTCTCTCTGGGTAGGTCCGCCGCTTGTCTACGTGCGTGTTTGTGTGTGTGTTGCCGTGTGTGGGAGGGGTAGGTAGGCGTGCTGTTTGTTGTTTCCTCTCTCCCAGCAGCACACATGATTACACACACAGGGCCAAGCGGTGACACCGAGCCTAGATGGCGCCTTGATGGCACTTCAGGTCCGTGTGTATGTGTGTGTGTGTGAGTGTGTAAGTGTGTGCACGGCTGTCTGGCCCGGTTGGATCCACAATGCAAGAGGCGTGTTTTTTGCGACAAAACAGCCCCGGCGAGGCCCGCCGGTTTGGACACTGTTACCTAGAGTCCACTCGCTTTGTTAGTCCGGTGAGCCCTGCGGGGACAGCGGTCCACTTTCAGATCAGGT
This sequence comes from Lagodon rhomboides, assembly GCA_039737535.1. Lineage (NCBI taxonomy): Eukaryota > Metazoa > Chordata > Actinopteri > Spariformes > Sparidae > Lagodon > Lagodon rhomboides. The sequence continues at coordinate 6,551,582 of CM077786.1, forward strand.
TTCTGAGCAGAATCAGCCCTGTGACTGATTGGTGGACCAACTGTGGGAGGTTGGTCCAGATTTATGTGTGTGTGTGTGTGTGTGAGTAGCCCTGTTCTCATCAGCTGGTTGATTTTTGGAGTAGAGCTGATTTTGTCTCTTAAAGTCAGTGGAAGTGTTATAAGATGTAATAAAGAAGGAGTAGATCAGAGCTGACAGCTGTCTTTCACAGGGTCATTTGTAAAGTTCCAAGTGGACAAAAAATGTGTTACTGTCAGGACAACACAACATAGAAATGATGTGTGAAATACATCAGTGTAAAAATTAAAGGTTCAGGGTGCAAAAATAATTCTTCAGCATACGTTGATGTCATAGTCGTGAATTTGCTACGAATCAAAAATAGCACTGTTACAACCTGTTCTTGTGTGTGTGTGACTAACCCTGTTCTCATCAGCTGGTTGATTTCTGGAGTAGAGCTGATTTTGCCTCTTAAAGTCAGTGGAAGTGTTATAAGATGTAATAAAGAAGGAGTAGATCAGTGCTGACACAGCAGCCTGAGCTGACAGCTGTCTCTCACAGGGTCATTTGTAAAGTTCCAAGTGGACAAAAAATGTGTTACTGTCAGGACAACACAACATAGAAATGATGTGTGAAATACATCAGTGTAAAAATTAAAGGTTCAGGGTGCAAAAATAATTCTTCAGCATACGTTGATGTCATAGTCGTGAATTTGCTACGAATCAAAAATAGCACTGTTACAACCTGTTCTTGTGTGTGTGTGACTAACCCTGTTCTCATCAGCTGGTTGATTTCTGGAGTAGAGCTGATTTTGCCTCTTAAAGTCAGTGGAAGTGTTATAAGATGTAATAAAGAAGGAGTAGATCAGTGCTGACACAGCAGCCTGAGCTGACAGCTGTCTCTCACAGGGTCATTTGTAAAGTTCCAAGTGGACCAACAATGTGTTTTCGAGGTATTACTGTCAGGACAACACAACATAGAAATGATGATCAGTGTAAAAATGAAAGGTTCAGGGTGCAAAAATAATTCTTCAGTATACGTTGATGTCGTAGAATCAAAAATAGCCCTGTTCCAACCTGTTCCTGTGTGTCCCAGCATGCTACGGGATTGTCCAGGTGCCCACCGGCCCGTGGTTCTGTCGGAAGTGTGAGTCACAGGAGAGGGCGGCGCGCGTGGTGAGTACCACACGACACACATCCATCCGTTCCTGCTTTGCACGTCACACACACAGTGAGCGTCACACACACACTCGGACTAAGCTCTGCACTCTCCTGTCCCAAACCCAGAGGTGTGAGCTGTGTCCCCACAAGGATGGTGCCCTCAAGAGGACGGACAGCGGAGGTAAAGCTCGTCCATCTCGCTCTCCTGCTGTTTTACCTAAGTTGTCGAGCGAGAGAACACGATAGAACAGAAGCTGCAGATTTCCACTTTATTCACGAGGATCTCCATCATGCCATTAACCCTCCGCCCGTCTCTCCGTCAGGCTGGGCCCACGTCGTGTGTGCACTCTACATCCCTGAGGTGCAGTTCGCCAACGTCCTCACCATGGAGCCCATCATCCTGCAGTACGTCCCGCACGAGAGATACATCAAGGTACTGTCACACACACACACACACACTTACTGCTGACTGGATAAAAGCTGTGACACATTGTGAGGTGAACAGTTGTCCATCATCAGAGTGTGGTGCTCCGTCTCCAACCTTGAATTAAGTTAACACAATATAGCTTCTTTTCGGTATTTCAGTACAAGCAGACAGTGAATGAAAATGATGCGCTGATCTGAAAATTATTTCTCATGGGCTGGTGAAATATTTTTCATCAGACATGATAAGGCACTCAATCAGAATCAGGAATCAGGAATCCTTGACACACAGGTAGTCAAGTGGTTAAGAGTACATGCCGAACATGCAGCAGACCCTGGTTCGAAGTCTGGTCTGAGGACCTTTGCTGCATGTCACACCCTCCCCTCCCATTTCCTGTTTATCTACTGTCAAATAAAGGTGTCAATGCCTGAAAAAGATCTTTAAAAAAGAATCAGCAGAAGTCCTTTAATGTCCCGCAAACGGGGAAATTTTTTTTTGTCCCAGCAGCCAAACGTCAGAATATTACAAAAGACAAAACCAACAGCAAAAATAAACAATATGATTAAAAAGGTAAGAAATAGACTGGACATATATACATATAAACATGATATAGTACAAAATTAACAGCAGTGAATTTTTATTCACAGATACAGATACTAATAAATATGGGTGTAAGTCCAGGTATCGGATATCTATACTTGCTGAGTGTAGCACAAGTTTTGTATCAAATATATATATATAGATAAAAATTTCCAAAAATATATTTTACGCAGACAAAGTTCTTGTACAATTTGTGTTTAGACAACTTAGAGATCTTATGAAATCAGATATTTTGCTTTTTTTCTCAAGTGACTTTTCTTCAGAACACGTATCAGTGTTGTTGTGTCCGGTGTGACGGAGGTCATGTGGGTGGAGAATGGGGAGTGAACATTAGGCTGTGTACAGCAGTTACACATGAACGTTAATGAGAGACAATACAGGTTCCAAAACACCAGCAATGTAAAATGTCAATGTCAAACACCAGCATGACTGACGCACATTGACCTCAGTGCAACTGAGATGCCAAACTGAAGCAGGTGTTGATTGATCAGTGATCAGTGATCAGTGATCAGTGAGGGTTGGAACGACAGAGCAGTCACTTGTTTTTTATTTATTATATTTTATTTATTATTACCTCAACCACAAGAGGTACTTGTGCATACACTTGAGTCCAGAAAGAGAAGGCTGATGGGTCCAGTAGTATGCAAGATTGACTGAAGACAAACACACACACACACACACACACACACACACACACACACACACACATCTACAAGGTTTTCCCTGCTATTATAAGGTCTAGGCTCAACACACAAGCCATTTTGGGCACCACCTCAGTGAAATGACTGTGAAATCAACGTGGAGAGCAGCAAATCTAACTAAACGACGTTTCCCAGATGTAATGGTTTAATTATCCCCAGTGGATTTATCGTTAACATTTTTGCATGTTGTCTATTTGTTATCAGTTTATTAATGCATAATAATGGTCTAAAACGATGTGAACTTCTTTTTTTAAATAAAAAAATCAAAGGAATCCCTCTAAACCCCTCACCAGATACCTGCACCAAAGTCTTCCACAAACCGAGGGAAGACATTGACACACACTCAACACCAAAGGTGGATCTGATATCACCATATTGGTGTTCCTAGAACATGATAGTTAGTACAGTTCCCTCATTTCAACTTACTTCATGGAAACGGTAAGAAAACTGCATCTTGAGCAAGTCCGTGAGGCTCGAGAGCATTATGTATGCAAGGTTTCTCTTCGGAGACGGGGATCAAATCCTGCTTGAACCATAATTTTATACTGTTCACTGACTATTTTGACCTTAGGTAACCTTACTGACTTCAGTGTCTACAGTTTTCTGTTGCTGTTTGGTTAGGTTTAGGCATCAAAAGTACTTGGTTAGGTTTAGGAAAGCATGGTTTGGGTGTATCTGAGATCACCATATTGGTCTTCCTAGAACATTATAGTTAGTACAGTTCCCTCATTTCAACTAACTTCATGGAAACAGTAAGAAAACTGCCTCTTGAGCAAGTCCGTGAGGCTCGAGAGCATTATGTATGCAAGGTTTCTCTTCGGAGACACGGATCAAATCCTGCTTGAACCATAATATTATACTGTTGCTTACTATTTTGACCTTAGGTACCCTTACTGGTTTCAGTGTCTACAGTTTTCTGTTGCTGTTTGGTTTAGGCATCAAAAACACTTGGTTAGGTTTAGGAAAGCATGGTTTGGGTTAAAATAGAACCTTTCACAACATTTAACATTTTCAACATATGAAAGGATAACTTCCCCCATGTGCGTATCTTTCCAGTCTCTTTCCCAGAGTCACTAAGCTGTGACATTATAAAAACTTTGATTGGTCAGTTTCAATGATGCTCCTGGACCAACGTGAATGATGATTCTTCAGGTACAGCACCAACAAGGAGATATCAGATCGTGCCACCACCAAACGCCTGATTCCCCACAGGCTTACTCCCGGGCTGGCAGAGATAACAAGCCTTTGGAGATGTAAATTGTCTACGTTTCCACCAGCATCAACAGTCCCACAGAGAAAAAAGACATTATGAAAGATAAAGACAGAAAAACCAAAGAAACAGAGCATGACTCAGGTCGCTTTAAGACATGTGGGAATCGACACAGCTCTCTTTACTCCCATAACGGGAAAAACGCATTTGCTCCGCAGCACCATCGCGCTCTCCGCCTACACGTACAGTACGGTGCAAACCCAGAAGCGACTGTGGCGAGGTCACACCCGCTCTCTGGAGGCTGCTGAAAGTCATTCTGGGAACTGTGGGAGAGTTCCAGCAGAGCAGGAATTGACGAGGCAGGTTGAGGGAGCAACAAAGAAGCGCCATTTACCACAGTTACTGATCAGTACTGAAGTGATTAGTTTGGAGTCAGTTGTAAGGATTTGCTGCAGCTCCTGGTTTTTGTGTGGGATAACTGATGGTTTCTCAAGATAAAACCGCTAATTGATTCATAAAACAAATAGACAGAATAAAGGAAATAATCATTCGTTAGGTATAACAAAGCATCCTGAATCGATATTATCCATCTCCAAGTCAAAACTTCTTGTAATCCCCATGTGTAATAAATGAACACTGTGTTTTTATAAGAAACAGTTTCTTGCTGCGTACTGGCTGATGGAATACAACGATAAGAGGACCTCACACAGATTCTTAACGTGCAGAGTGAGGCCGACGATTGGAAACAGACCGAACGCGTCCCTCGTCGTATACAAACGCTCAGACGCTCTGCAGCGCCTCTGAGATATTCTGCTAATGTCTTGTTTTCACTCTGTAAAGGAAGCTGGTCGCACCACAGACTAGTTTCAGGCTGTTACAGAGTTATCATACATCATCTGTCTCGTAACCGGATCCATTCGTCCCGTCTGTGCAGCCTTTGATAGTTGTCAGAGTGTCTAGCAGAAGTAGCAGAGCTCGCAGCAGAGCAGCCTTTTAAAGCAGCGCACATCACGCAGAAATCGATATTTGACGCTTGGACTCATTAGACTGAGCAGCCAGCCGCTGACATTCTGTCTTTCTGTAATGTGTGTGTGTGCGTGCGCCAGTGCCTGCGTATAAATGTACACATGTTAGTGTTTGAGCGCCTGGTTTCATATTACTGTGTCAGCTACAGTAAATTGCATGCAGCTTTCCCCCCGTCAGAGCCATTCATCCCCATTTCTGCTGCCCACATTCCTAGACAGCGTTACAATGGGACAGCAAAAACTTGAGAAGCCGCTCTTCCCTTTACACGCTCGGCGTAGTCACGTCTCCGGCCTTTTCCGTTTCATCGCCGACGTCCTCCGAGGAGAACAGAGGGCTGAGTAGGATGTAGGGAGTAGAGGAAGACAGAGGGAAGGGGAGAGAGAGAAAGGCCAAACAGAGAGGGCTGGAGCGAAAAGGTAAAGAGCCCGCTGTTCTTTTGTCCCGCACCTGTTGCTAGGCCTCTTCTGCCCCCCAGCTGAGGAAAAAGTACAAAAGCTCTGTGTGTGTGTGTGTGTGTGTGTGCGTGCGTGCACACATGTTTGTCTGCCTGCTTATATGCATTTTGTGGACTCATTTACATGTCAGTGATGACTGACGCTGCTTCACACAGGATGTAAGAATGTAAGAAAATCAGTTTTTTCCCAAATCTTGGCAGCTCATGAAGAATTGTTTTGTGGCACTTTATGATAATTCTACACCTAATCTATACCGAATAATAGGTGACTGTGAATGTAGGGCACAAAGAAGGGAAGTAAATGTGTGTTGCGTAAAGAAACAAGAAACCCTGAAGTTAAACCTGTCTTTGGAAATGCACATCTGGCCACAAGCTCCTCAGTGTCAGCTTCTGTTTTTTTCATGACCGTCACATCTGGTCAACATGTTGATGAAGGTTCTCGTTCATCCAGGTCATGGTAACTCCAAGGGCTGTACTGAGGCAAGTGGACGTGTTTCAGTTTCTGGAAGACATTTCACCTCTCATCCAAGAGGCTTCTTCAGTTCTAACTAACTGGAGGGGAGGTGCAGGTTTTTAAACTCTGTGTGGGAGTGTCCTTACAGAGTCTTCAAGGACACGCGTGAGCTCTGAGTTTCAGAGTCGTCAGGGCCACTTGATGGTTGTTGACTTAACCCGCCTTCATGTGGGTTGCTAGGGCTAGGTGAGCCCAGGTGTGAGTGGTTGTTAAGCTGTCTAGACAGGCCCTAACGACTCTGAAACTCTGTAAGGACACTCCCACACAGAGTTTAAAAACCTGCACCTCCCCTCCAGATTGTCAGAACTGAAGAAGCCTCTCGGGTGAGAGGTGAAACGTCTTCCAGGAACACGTCCAGTTGATACGATGCAGCACTTCGAATCTGGTCAGCAGTTGTGCAGCGAGCACGCAGCAAACTGTGTTCTGTTTGAAAGCCCCATCTGTCGTCTGGAGAAACAAAACGTCCACATCTTTTACAGTACGGCTGCGGCTGGCCTCGAATTAAGGAGCCTTTTAACTTTCCCACACTGCAATAACTTTGGTTCATTTTAATGGCCGAATAACAAGAATGTATCAGTGTAACAGATGGAACGAGCACAGCTTTCCTTGTGAATCTGTACATTTTGAAACAGCAAACAGCTGTAGACACAGCTTTGTTAATCGACAGGAAGACCTGGCCTGTGTTAATAATAATAATAATCATTATGGTAATGACTGATGTTTCTTTGTCCATTTATCTCCCTTTCACTCCGTCTTTGCTGCTTCACCAGACTTGTTATATCTGCGAGGACCACGGCCGGGAGAGCAAGGCCGCCTGTGGAGCCTGCATGACCTGCAACAGACAGGGCTGCAGGCAGGCTTTCCACGTCACCTGGTGAGTGTTAAAGTGTGTGTGTGTGTTTGTGGTTACGTGGAAGCGTCAGTGTGATGGTCAGCAACATCAGTTACGACTTTGACATGAAAGTGCTGCAGCAGTACTATGAGAAACAAATTGTTTAACGTAATATTGACCTGTGAAGGTGTCGACAGATGATCTGTGTGGAAAAGCTACTAAAAAGACACACAAAATACACAACAACCGAGACAGGACATTTGTTTAGAACAAGAAGACAAGACGTGATTTGACTTTAGATGCAAATATCAGTCCACAGTCGGCCTCAGAATGCCTTCATTCCTCGGCTTTGGGCCTTAATTCTGAGCAAGCTGCGACTGATTCCTGCGACAATGCAGGAGGTGAAGACTCGTAAAGATTGTGTGGCACTGATTACTGTGAGCTGTGATCTGACATTTGACCTGCTCTGTCATGATCAATTACACAAGCTCTCAGGTGACTCGGGCCACGTCCATGGCCGTGTCGTTGTCAGAGTCTGTGTGTGTGTGTGTGTGTGTGTGTGTGTGTGTGTGTGCGCGCGCTCTCCTGTTTCCCCTCCCGTCTGACCCCGTGGCGCCCTGTGTTCAGCGCTCAGATGGCAGGTCTGCTGTGCGAGGAGGAAGGCCCAGAAGCCGACAACGTCAAATATTGCGGCTACTGCAAACATCACTACAACAAAATGGTGAGACGGACGGCGGTCCGAGCAACGTTTCTTGTAAAAAAACATCGCAAAAATATTGTCTTAAAGAAAACATGATGAAGATGGCAGCTGCTACAAACATCAGAGATGAATGTCTTTGTCTAAAATCCTTCCTTCAATGCACTGTGAAGCGTTAACACTGCTCTTTAAACACTACTACTAAACTTAACTATTGTTGTATTTGGTTGTTGGTTTGACTTTAAACAGCCCGTAAGGCTGCGTAGATTTCATCCATAATTGCTGTTGTTTCTGGCTCTGGTGCAGGAAAATGACGTCTCAGATCTTTATCCCCTCCGATTAGCTCGGCTGACAGTCGGGGAAACTATAGTCAATGAAAACCAGACCTGTTTAAACTCTGCAGGCAGAGATTCAAACGCTTCTTTTATGCATTATCTGAAAAAAATAAAAGCAGCTTCTCAGGTTTTATTTGGTCTCGAGATGATACTAACTTTCTCCTTTGGTGTTTACAGCAGAAGAAGTTACGCTCCAGCGAAAATACAGGTAGCTCCTTCAGTCATTCCAGGGGGCGCTCCAGCTCTCCGTCCCAGGACAAACACCACCACCACAGACAGAGGAAGGTAAGAAGGTTGATGTGTGGAACTTTTAACTGCTAGTGAAGTGTTGAGTACCAAAGGATGGCAGTGGCTGTCCGGTCACGTTCCTAGCCTTGTTTACCAGTGATGAGAATTGAAAACCAGTTCAGATGAAGAACCGGTTCTAAATTGTCCGATTCATCAGAATTGTATGCCTCTGATCTTATCTACTCCTTCATCAGTGCTGGCACATTCTTCTGACAAAACAACGACACTGAACTGATGTGTCCACACTGCTGGAACAAAGAGTGATGGTGTAGAGGAAGAGTCGGTCTAAAGCGTGGCTTCATTTCACAAAGAATGACGTAAACAGTGCTGTTTGTAACTTCTGTAAAATGCATTGCAGACTGTTCAGCTCTCAGGTCACTGACTGAGACTCGCCCATCAGTGTGTTGAGGATCAAAAATTGTTATAGGAGAAAAAGTTGTGTTGATCCTGAAAACCCCCGTAGGCCTACTTTTTCTGATAAAGAATCAGAAGGGAATCAAAGAAGAATTGTACTGATGAGCAGAATCGAAGTGGCATTGGTATCAACCAAACCTTATCAGTTACCAGACCTAATGTGACAAGATCGAGTAGGAGATACAAGATTCATTTATTACCAACGCACAAATGTAGCTTCTATCTCCCTCATGCTACTAAGTTAACACTGAGCTGACCATACGTCTCGCAGCCTGAGGGAAGAAGCTGCTCTGTGGTCTGGTGCTACGGCAGCAGACACTTGGGTGATCAGACTGTCGGTGGGGCGGGTGTTGTCTCTTAGTGTCCTCTGGGCTCTGTGCAGACATCTAATTTCTCTGCTATCACTGATGTATATGGGTACCAACGATGGTTTGAATCACCTGCTGAGGAGCCGGTCCTGGGCCAGCTTGTGATGCTTTCAGTCAGGATGCTTTCTATTAACCTGACTCTCGCCAGATGAATTTCGTTCTGCCTAGCTCCACTCATCCATCTGGGATCGCTCCATTGGAGATGTGTTTCAGAAGGCTGGGCCTTATCAAAAAATCCTTGCATATGATTGGATAAACCACTTGTCTGTCGGAGCCATTTGGTAGATCAAGCTCTTGCCAAATCCGGTCGGGAGAAGGGCAAAAACATCGTTTCCACCAGCAAAAGCCTTCAGAGCCGTTCTCTGATGTTCTTTTAACGAACAAATATTGGGTAGATTGGACAACACGGATGAAATAGCAGCATCAATGTTGACGCTTGCTTCCTCGATGCGAGCCGCCATTGTTGTCAGAATCAAAACAGTCGCTTCTCTGCTACATGTCACATCTATGAAACTCCCGCCCGGCGGTCCTGATTGGCTCTACCATAAAATCTGGTGCCGAAATCCCTCCCAACGGGAGCGATCCCAGATGTATGTGAGTGGAGCTAGGCGGAACGAAATGCATCTGGTGAGAGTCAGGTTAGCTTTCTATCGCTTCTCTTTGAAAGTTGATAAGAACTTGGCACAGGAGTTTAGCCTTCTCATCAGTAAGACGCACAGTAATTTCTTTTCTAATTTCTTTCTTTGCTTTTCTGACCTTTTCTGATGTGCGGTGACCACGATAGGTTCTCTGTGTGTGATGTTGATTCCCAGGAACCTAAAACTGTTCACCTGCTCCACCTCAGCTCCACCGATGTAGACAGGGGTGTGTGTCTATGGCTCCTTTTGTTTTCTAAAACAAACAAGCCGATGATACTTCACAATAGAGCTCCCTTGGTGTCTGGGATTGCTCTCCCAGTGGATACGGGTGTACAGCCCGAACAAGAGGAGGCCAGGCCGAGTAATTGTCCGTTAATGCGTGCCTGAATGTTTGTTTTTGTCTGTGTGTGAGAGGAGGGTGCATGCCAGTCGGTACCTGGTTTGACTCTAACCTGAGCCCTGTGCTTCCCATTATGTTCAGAGTCATAAAGACAAGAGTCGGCAGAAAGAGCGCCACAAGAAGTCCTCGGACAGCCTGGGCTCTTCAGTGACGAGCAGCAGCATAGAAAAGGTATGAACGCCAACCCGGTTCACCGGTGACCGGTGAGGGGTGACCGGTGAGGGGCTGCGGACCCTGTCAGGAAACATTTTGCCACGTCAGATTTCATTTCACGCAAAGTTAAGAGCTGTCGAAAGCTAATCCTGACCTGTGTCTTGGTCCAGATATCCTCTGCTCACCACAGCAACAAGGACGGTGAGGGGAAGTCCAAGAAGCTGAGCTCACACAGTCACGGTCACCGCAGCAAGAAGACAGGAAGTACTGGCAAGAGCTGCTCCTCCTCCTCCTGCTCCTCCAGTCCATACACAGGTAGGAATGAAACCATGAGGCAGAGTGAAATGTTGAGAATGTGACATCTTTATTATTGACAGCAGTGAGATTTTGACCCCAACCTTGTGTTTCTCTCGGAGGAGGCTCCCTGTCTTCTGCTCAGGATTTCCATCAGTTCTCAGCGTCCGCCCGCCTGGAGCGCGATCACGACCGAGGCGGCGACGACCACAGCGGCGAGGAGCGCAAGGAGCGCCACAGGAGGCCGGCGGTCCAGGAGGACGAGGACGAAGAGGACGACGAGAAGGAGGAGGACAAAGATGAGGAGGAGGAAGAGGAGGAGGAGGAGGACAGTAAATACCACAAGCCACCGGCTCTGACTCCCGCTGACGGCCCACTGGCGGGGTCGCAGGGTCCGGACAGGCCGGAGGGCAACTCGAGCCCCTTCGAGAACAAAGTCACTATTTCTACCTTCGGGTCCATCATGCGCATCACCTCCTCGTCGGGGCTGGGCAGCAGCAGCAAGATCCGGAAGATCTCCTCCTCGGGGGACTACAAACCCTCCAAGTCTCTCTGTAAACCGTCTCAGCTGAGCACGCCGCCCATCCTGGAGGAGGCGGACCTGGAGGAGAAAGCCACGCCTCCGCCGCTGCCCAGAGAGCGGAGGCACCGCGGCAGCAAGAAGAGCAGCCACGGTCCGGGGCGTCCGCGGGGGAGCAAGAACCGAGAGCGGAGGGAGGAGGAGCATCAGCACCACCATCACCACGCGGCACCTCCTCCTCCTCCTCCTCCTCCTCCTCCTCCTCCTCCTCCTCCTCCGGCGTTAACCTCCTCACTCTACCCGAACCCGTCCTCCTCCATCCCCCACCCCGCCTTCCCCTCCACGCTTCCGCCCACAACCATCTCTTCCTCTTCTTTCTCCTCCTCCTCTGCTGGCAGTTTTTCCACGAGCCGTGGCAACTCGCTGCTCGGCTCCGGTGAGTCTGTGTCAGTGGGTGTGAGTGTGGTAGCCCTCGAGCTTCCTGTGTGTGTGTGAGCGCAGGCGTGTGTTAGAAAAAAAAAAAAAAAAAAAAGACACCACAATCACTATCTGTTCGCGCTTTGGTGTGTTCGTTTGCAAGTCGACTCTGAAGTGTCGAAATGTTTCCATTGCACATGTGCCCCGTCAGCAGCGCGCCAGCAGCTTATCTGCAGATCAGGACCTGCCGGTGTCGTAGAACGAGCCTCTGGAAGCCAGAGCCACGCAGGACCAATAAAGATCCCGTTACAGGGCATCGGTTTTAATACACATGGGTTTGAAATTGAGAATATTTTGTAAATCTGTCTCACGGTGTTTATTTAATCTGTGCGAGGCACAGATATTGTCCCAGATAGTGGTTTTTGTGTGTACTGCACATTGTGTGGTAGATTTTCTGCCCTACTTACAGATTGATTCTCCAGGTTACACAAACACTTGTGCAGCGCGTTGTTTTCTTACAATTTCTTAGACAAAAAGAAAAAAAAAAAGTGGACGAAAAGTATCTTTGTCACTCATTCTAACTTTCTGATCTCGCAGGTATCTACTCCAGCCTCAAGGACCCTCTCACGCTGGGCGGGGGCGTCTGCAGCACCCCGCTCTCCCTGGGCGGAGGGGTGTGCAGCACCTCCTTGTCCCTGGGAGGGGGTATGTGTAGCACCCCTCTCTCCTCAGGACTCCTCCAATCCCACGTCTCCTCACTCTCGCTTCCGTCGGTCAACGCTGTTTCAAACACGCAGGTAGAGAGAAACGTTCGGGCTGTTTGAGGCTTCAGGGTGAAACCCTCCCCGTGTGTCCGGGTTCCACTTTTTGTAGCTGTGACGCATTTTGTAACTTTGTTTAAAGGTGCTACTGTATATAAATACAGATTATGCCTATTTTATTTTTTAACACTGCTATCTTTAGCACCTGCATGTCACTTATTGTTGACTTCCAGGTAACAAACAGATAATAAAAAAAAAACAGCATTATTACATCTCTCCGATTAATTTTCTGTTGAATAACTAGTCAGCAACAATCGTTTCACGATTGTTGCTGACTAGTTATTCAACAGAAAATTAATCGGAGAGATGAATTAGTCATAGTTTCGATTATTTTGTAGGAAAAAATGTCAAACGTGCTGGTTTCAGCTCAACAGATGTGATGATTCACTGCTTGTCTTTGTCACGTCTGACAGTAAACTGATTATCTGTTGGTTTTGGACTGTTAGTTAGATAAATTAAGGAATATGAAGAGGTGTTGTTGAGCTCTTATGACGGACATTTTTCATAATTTTCACTGACATTTTCTAAAATGTTGTTGTTTTTCATCATTATTATTATTAATAAAAGTAATTGTCAGTTGCAACACCTCATAATTTCATATACATATTAAAATGAGTAGTCAAGGGATGAATTCATATATTTCTTATTGTAATAATGTTTTTATTTCAAAGAAAGCAGTTGAATGAATGCTGATGTTCACTGTCTCGCAGGTCCATCCAGGGTCCAGCACCTCCTACAGCCTGACCTCTACCCATCCTTTCGCCAGCTGTCTCTCCACAGCCCCGACACTGCCGCCACTATTGAGCCAAGCCCAGACCTCACTGCCAGGTGAGAGGAAGACGGCGTTCGCAGGTCAATATGACTGTTTGCAGTGTTAAAAACCTGGAGCTAGTTTCACAAGTATAAACACAGCAAGGAATAAAATAGTTCATATTGTGCCGCCCACAAATTGGAAAGTTAACGTCTCTCTGTTCCCATTCTCAGAGTCCGACCTCGATGACTGTCGCTTCCCATGTCAGGGGAACTCGCCGAGAGAGAGTCTTTCCTCACAGTACGTCTCATTTCATCTTTTTTGGTGGTTTTGATGGGAAGTGTTGGTCACAATACATGATTTATGTATACTGTGAAAATGAGGGAGTAAGTGGTAAAACACAGTTTCAGTGATGAGATATCTCCTCGTCTTTCATCCATCAAATGAAACATCATTTGGACACATCTTCCCACTGCTGCTGCTGTAGTCAGATCAATTTGTATTTCTGTAAGCAGCAACAGGAAACCTCTACCAGAGTGACTGCGTGGATTATAAAAAGACATACCAACCACAGCCGCAGGGTCTCGCTGGTAGTTTCCCAGCTCTGACTTCTTACTGACTCGTCGTCGCTTCTCTCCTCCTCCTCACCCAGGTCTCCTATGAGCTGTCTCCCTCTTCTGTTCGACCAGAGAGACGGGCTGGGTGCAGGAGTCAGATCCCGTCCTGAGAACGTCCCTGCAGCCAGCTCGCACATCGAGCTCCTGCTGGAGAAACACGGCAACGGAGAGATGGGAGTCAACAGTGAGTGAGGCTGGAAAAAGACACACACCAGTGGTTTACTTTCACTTTTCATAGGAATTTAAAAAAGCCTTTCAATGAAACAGTCTGAGAAGGAGAAATCACTCACAACTAGTGGTTCATATTAAGGCTGTAACTTTAGAAGAGGACTCACAAATATCTTCATTTAAGAGCTAACAAGCAAAAACTCCATGGAACCACTGCAATGCAAAGTAAAAATACAATTTGTGAGCTGCACAGGATTATGGGTCCCTGAGACAGCAACCTGGTACTATTTCTAGATGATGAATGTACCCGTAGAAGCTGTTCAGGACAAAAAATAGCACAGTGACATCATGCTGCTGTGGTATTCAAAGCAGCTGTAGCAGCTTTGTTTCCCACATTCTCTACGTTTAACTTCTGTTGGGCTCACTCCTGAACCTGACTGCTGACTGGCATTTACTCTTCTTCTTCTTCTTCTTCTTCTCTGGAGACATTATCAGCTGACACTTGGTTTTCTAGTCTATTCATTGCTCCTCTTTCTGTCTCCACACTGTGCTGTCACAATTTTTTTTTTCCATTTTCAATTTTTCTCATACTATTTTCTTATTCTCTTACGATTTCTATCATTGACCATCGCTGCCTAACACAAAATCAGACTTAGGCCCTCTTTCTCCCCCTGCCACCATAATATCGCCCAACTGGGTGTGTTTTTATGCAACTCAGCCTCCCATCTTTTGTAAAAGGAGAGGCCCCGCAGCCTCTATCTTAAATATGTCTATCTGCGCCCCGGGGAGAGCTTCAGACTAATGAGTGTTAACTGCTGCTCCAGTCTGCAGAAATGGGAGAGAAGAGTGTGTTTGCTATCTGTGTGTGTGATGGCGGGCACGCCGCACAGACAGCTCCCGAGGAAATCAATTAGAGAGCGTTTACAGGATGCTTGAATTCCAAACTCAGGCCTGACGCTGCTTTGTGCACAGGAAGCAGTCGTTCATGACAGCACATCACTGGAGACTGAGGTCTAATTTCTCAGTTATACAGCTTTTACAGTCTTTTTTAAGCATGTATTTATTGTGTTTTAAGCAAAAGTCATAATGATGTAGGATTTTCTCCACAAGTATTATAGAATGTGATCCAGTAACAGTTAGTGTAAGTGTGTAATAATGGTGTCGTGGTGAATCTGTCCACCTTTAAATCCCTCAGAGGCTCCACCTGTCGTCCACTGTAGATATCTTTTGATAGATATCTTCTTGATTAGACCCTAAACCAGAATAGGACTGTGTGGCCTTGATTGATTGACATCATTGAACCTGTTACGGTGGGACAATTACGGATTATTCTGCATAATAAACACTCATTAGTATTTTCCAGTGTAGCTCAGCACAACGTCCACACAAGCAGGAGCCTCATCAGGCTGCACAGGAACGTGGGCTAAATAAAGTTTAGAGCAGCTTCCTGTTGACTGTCGGATCAACGTTTTCCTACGCATTAGATTGTTTCAAAAGATACATACTGTAAATTAATGGGAATATTACACACCGGTTCCTCTGTAACAAATGTCTGGTTTGTTTATCTGCGATGTTATTTTGATTCCAGATTACTTTGACCTCCTGGAAAAGGCTGTGTATTCAGGGGCTTCTTTATATTTCATGTGCTGCTGTGGCTACATAAATGTCCAAATCATCCAAACCATAATACATTTCAAGGTGACATGAGTGGCGTGTAGACCTGCAAGGATTAAGAAGCTGATTAATTAGTTGATCGTAGAAAATTAGCCGCCAACCGCTTTGATATTTGACGAACTGTTTCAGTCATTTTTCATGCAAAAACATCAAACATTTACTGGTTCTAGCTTCTTAAACACGAGTCTTTGGGTTTTGCACCGTTACACAAAAGGAGCAACTTGAAGATGTCACTTCAGGCTCTGTGAAACTGTAACGAGTATTTTTTTGCAGTTTTACTAAATGACTAAATGATTAATTGTGATGAACAGCAGATTAACATCTTTAGTAGCAGCCCTAGCAGCAATTCAAGGATAAAACCTAGATAGAACCCAGATCAAACTATCCTGCTCTGTCCTGGTTGCAGCCATCGATCCATCCATGAAGGCCGTGTCATAGTCCGGCTCATTTGTACACTGACAGTTAAATAAATGGAAACAGTTCTCAGCTGTATGCAGTTTTGCCTTGACGACATCTATCTCCTCCCTGCCTCCTCTAGTTGTGGAGATGCTCCAGTCGCTCCACTCCCTGCAGCAGGAGAACCAGCGCCTCCAGGACCAGATCCTCAGCCTGACGGCCAAGAAGGAGCGGCTGCAGCTGCTCAACACGGAGCTGGCCTCGCCTTTCCCTCCACACGTTCTCTCCGCCCACGGCTCCATGCACACCTCCGCCCAGATCAACTTCCTGTCATCCACCCAAGGTCAGAATCATCCTCTCCACCCGCTGTCAAACCAAAACCTTAGGGCACAGTTTTAATATGGTGTCGTGTAGTACGCTCCCTGTCTGCTATTAAAGGGATATTCCGGTGTAAGTTTAATCCATGGTCTAACACACCTTGACACCGAGTAAGACTCCCCCTCGAGAGGTCAAGTTAGCTGACCGCTAGCTTAGCTAGTTTTAGCAACCTCAGGAAAGATACAAAAAGATACAATACACTGCCGCTTATGCCTCCAATTAGAAACCGCCATCAAAAAGCCACAATTAATGGTCAGAACAGCACCAAACTTCAGCAACAGTACATGTACAGTCCCAGCACACAGTACGAAGCATCAAACATCTGCTAGCTTAGCCGGATTTGTATTAAAAACACAGCTCAACTCACCCTCTCCTCCAGCAGCCTGCCTGTGTGTGGAAGCCCTGACGAGTCGATTACCGAGTGCAGTAGATTTCTGCAGCTCAAGGATGAAAATGTATGATTATTACTCCATCACTTCCGTTATTTTCCCTGTCAGCTCTCGATAATAAGAACTGAGCATTCCATGTAAAAATGTATGTAATAATCAGACATTTTCATCCTTTCCTGCGGAAATCTACTGCACTCGGTAATCGACTCGTCAGGGCTTCACCACACAGGCAGGCTGCTGGAGGAGAGGGTGAGTTGAGCTGTGTTTTCAATACAAATCCAGCTAAGCTAGCAGATGTTCGAGGCTACATACTGTGTGCTGGGACTGTACATGTACTGTTGCTGAAGTTTGGTGCTGTTCTCACCATTAATTGTGGCTTTTTGATGGCGGTTTCTAATTGGAGGCGTGAGCGGCAGTGTATTGTTAACGTGCGGTCTTTTCTGAGGTTGCTAAAACTAGCTAAGCTAGCGGTCAGCTAACTTGACCTCTCAAGGGGGAGTCTTACTCGGTGTCACGGTGTGTTAGACCATGGATTAAATTTGTACCAGAATATCCCTTTAATCTGCATCACTCTCCCCTCCCCCCTCCCCTCACAACAGTCCGCCTGCATGTATAATTTTTTAAACATCAGTGTATTATTGTCAGGTTAGTGGTGGTTCCACAGATACTAAAACAGATGGCCTCTCTCAGAGTGGCCGTCACTGCTTGTTCTGTCTGCACCTCTCTTCTTTTATTGTGAAGTAAAGCAGTGTCCGTCACTGTCATGTTTCAGTGCAGCAGATTCCCAATGAATTCATGCCTGACAACACAAAGTGATACATGTTCTAAAACGCAGCGTAGAGGCTGCAGGCTTTTTTAGCGATGGCCACAAACACAGTAATTACGCAGAGGACGTAATGATTTATTGATGTGAAAATCCTACATGCAGGTGTTTTTTAAAGTTAGTAATCAAAACTACAGCGGTTAGTGTAAACCTCTGATCTAATAGTTCTCACCTTGTGTTTGTGCCTCTTGTCTTTAGACCCCTTGAGCACCAATAAGAGTCCCCTGTCCAAAAGCTGCTTCCTGAATGACACCTCCTTTGTTACCTCATCTGAGGTGAGAAACCATAGACCCTTCTTACCTTAAACTCACCGTACAAACCTTTGTCAGCGTGTATTAGCAAGTACATCTCTGCCTTTTCTACCTCTGTGTAACATGAATCTACGGGTTTAAAGAGTTATCGTGTCTGCTACCGTCTCAAATCAATAGCTTCACATCTTTGTTCCAGGAGCTCCACTCTGGTAGTCCGTCCCGCAGTAGCTCCTCCCTCTCCTTCCAGAGCACTCCTCCTCCTCAGCAGAGTCCCGCCTCCTTCAACCAGCCCATGCTGAACGGCCTGAGTCGGGGTTTGAGTGACGGTTTGGGGACCATCAGTCAGGCCGGCGGCTCCTGTCTGCCCGTGGTGGGCGGGCTCATGGCGTCCTTCGCGGGAAGTCCTCAGCTGAATATGAACGGCGTGCTGGGCGGTCTGAACGGGGTGATCCAGTCTCCCGCGCAGAACGCCCCTCAGCCCACGCTTCCCGCGCTGCGGCCCCAGCCTCCACCTCTCAACCCCCAGGCGCTAGCACAGGGCTTCCAGCTTCCCAAGAGCGTCAGCCCGTACGTACCCCGTCCGTCTGAAAATCAGCTGGAGAAGAAATCTGTGTTAAGGCAAATGACATCATGTCAGGCAGCTGAAGCAGAGCTAAGTCTCTGATGGCTGTGTGTTTGTGAGTTGTGTGGTGTGTGATGTGTTGTCTCTTGTCTTTCAGGTCTTCTCTCCTGTCCGAGCAGCAGAAGCAGCTCCTTCTCGAGCAGCAGCAGCAACAGCAGCAGCTCCAGCAGTTCCTGACCTCACAGAACTTCACTCCTGTAATGACACTTCTTCACACCTAAAACTTCACAATGTACATTTTCAGATAGGATCTCCTGTAATGTTCTCCTTTGAGAGAGACCAAAATCATCCCTGTCTTTCTTTAGATCTTTATGTTTATATCTTGTGACAGACACACACTTGTTCCTTGGGGCAAAAAATTTAAACATCCATCCAAATGATTTAATTCAGTTCAATTCAAAAAACTTTATTTGTCACGGGGGGAGCAATTAAAGGCACATAGAGGAGTTGTACATCCAACAAGGGATGGATGGATGGATGGATGGATGGATGGATGGATGGATGGATGGATGGATGGATGGATGGATGGGAGTTTAGGAGCTGAACAGCCTCGGGAACAAAGGCTGTTCTCCTCCTCTGTGTCCTGCAGCCGGGCAGAGGAGCCGGCGTCCCGAGGGAAGCCACTCAGATGCTGGGAACAGGGTGTCGGAGGGGTCCTGAAGGATCCTGCGCGCTGTCCTCAGTGTTTGCTGCTCGCACACGGTGGAAAGTGCTCTGACCGGCAGTCCAATGATTTTAGAGCAGACTCTGACTGTGCTCTGCAGGCATGTCCTGTTTTGCAGACTTATGGAGTAGAACCAGCAGGTGATGGAGAAAGTGATAACACTCTCTGTGAAGGAGAAATAAGAATGTTCTTATTGACCCCAAAAGTGTTGAGCTTCCTCAGGAGATACTGCCTCTGCTGGCATCTCCTGAGGATCTCCTCAGTGTTGGAGGCAAATTTAAACGTACCGTCTAAAATAGTGCCCAGGTGTTTGTCCTCCTGTACTACTACTCCCTACATTCCTCCCGTGGATTGTGCTGACGGCAGCTGCAGCCAGCTCCCTCTGCTTGCTTGAAAAGGTCACCACCATCTCTTTGGTCTTCTCCGTGTTGAACTCCAGGGCCGATTTATCACACCACTCCACAAACTCATGCAGCACTGAGCGGTGGTGATGTGAGGGGCCTGAGAGCAGGGACAGGTGAACTGTGTCACCCGCCTACTTTACCAGGTGACAGTCTGGATGGGTGGACTTGCAGCCATCGCTGTGAAGGATGAAGAGCAGAAGTGAGAGGATGCAGCCCTGAGGGGAGCCTGTAGAGGTGACCGAGACGTCGGAGAAGGTGTCATTGATCTGTTGGTTAAGAAGTCTGTAATCCACAGGATCCGCTGGTCATCCAGGTGGAAGCGGGTGGAGAGCTTCTCTGCTAGGATGTGTGGCTGCAGGGTGTTGAATGACAGAGGAGAAGTCAGCACACAGTAGTCTGGCTGTGGTGTTGTGGTGCTCCAGGTGTGTGTGTACCGTGTCCACGATGAGTGTTTTGGCATCATCAGCCTCTCTGTCTGTACGGTACGTGAGCTGGAGAGGGTCCATCAGTGGGTCAGGTACCGTGATCATGTGTTTCTTTCTGACCCTCTCCATAGCCTTCATTACGAGTCATTTCAGAGGGCAGCTTCTTCACATTGTTTTGTGTTTCTACACTACATTTGTTGTGACATTTGTGAAAGTTGAGTCATATGACCAGTGCTGATACCAGTTTTATTTGGATGTTTTGTACATGGAGCAGTCTGTCAGCTGAGCTGTGGAAGCGCCCTGTGATCTGAGTTTTAATGAGCAGAACTAATCTCTTTACTTTACAGACTCACCTTCTCTGCAGAAGATCTCCTCCTCACTTTTGTAGTTTGACAAGTCAAACAGGTTTTTCTTTATAGACCTTAAACACAGTGACAGTTGCAGAAGTCTTTACAGGCACACAGTGGTTTACACTTCAGGTTCACTCCCTTCTCTTATTAAAGGTAGAATTCAACAGTTTGTCAAATACACTTTTTAGTAGTATACTATTTTTTTCCGGCTGGAGCCCTGTGGTCAGTTTGAGGTTGCTAGGCAACCAGTGGAGGCTTCAGTAAGTTACTGTGCCCCGCCAAAAACTAGTCCCTGATCCTCAGTATGGAGTAAATAAATACAATATAGAGTGTTAATCAGTGAGCTCCAGAGGTGCTGGTGTACAGAAATTAGTATATTTCCCAAACTGTCAAACAATTGCTTTAAGTCAAGTAGACTACACGGCTTCCAATTAAAATAACTAGAAACAAACATTTGTCTGGTACTTTATTAGAGACCTGCTTTATTTTGTTTTGCTTCAAGAAACTTACTGTCGTGAGTGGTAGACAACAGTTAAGGACGTGGCACTGCTGGAATAACAATACTGAAGATACAGAAGATATGAAATATTGTTGATTAATAGCAATGGCAGCTTCAAGGATGAATATGGGATAACAGTATATAGTAGTGTGTGATTAACTAGCTGTTGAGGTTTTGAGTCACTGTGACTCTGTCTCAACAACAGGAAGCAGCCACCATGAAGGGTCCTATTTGACTTGCAAACTGGTGAATGTCTGCTGGAGTCTGGACTCCACCACACACTGTGGACATCTCCACCAGTCTACAGCTGGTATCTGTCCTTTGTTACTGTGGGGTTAGGCTTTATGTGTGATTGTGTTATGGCTCATACAACATTGTTAACCCAGGACATGTTTGACTTGTCCAGCAGCTTTCAGAGCAGCAGAAGCTTTGGACCAGTTACAGATGGACTTACACAAACATGTAACATGTGAAGGAGAAGAAAGGCTGCCTTTTACTGATTGAGATTATTTTCAATTTGGCCTCCAATTTTAAAGGCACACCAATGTGTTGTATGTATGTAACATTTGCAAAAATATTAGCTTAGACGAATGACCACTGAGCTCAGAGTTGAGTCTCCCAGCTGTCTGAGCTGAAGATCCCAGGTGTCCTCAGCATCCCATAAAACCACTGTCTTCTCCCCACCTCCACCAGGAGCAGCAGGTGGTGGTGTGCCAGATGCTGCAGCAGCAGAGACAGAGGGAGCTGCAGCGCCTGACGCTGACGGGAGCGCTCACCTCCACCCCAAACTCACCAATGATCGCCCAGTCACCCAACCTGCTGTCCTCAGCCACGGCCTCGCCGCTGCAGGGCGGCCAGGGCAGCAACCTCTTTGGCCTGCAGGACAGTGCACTTCACAAGCCCGGGGTGAGCATCTCTCACTTTGATTGTATGTTTTCAGTTTCAAAAATGTAAGAAACATTGTGTTATTTGCTTTGCTTTCAGGCTGCAGGAGAAAAGGGCGGAGACAAGAATGGGTGATGTTTGTTGATTCCACAGGAGCAGCTCGTCTGAAGACGTCGGGCGTCGTCAACATACATGACTCTCGAACGTCTTTCCTCCTCTGTCATGTTTATCTTACACCCTCTTTTATGAATGTATAACAGGATGGACTTAAACGTCGAGGTGAAGTTTTTCGTGTTTTGGAGTTCTTTATATCAGAGGTTCTTCTCATAGGTTTTTGTGTAGGCAGCTTTCAGAGAACATGAATACGATGGTCTCTTCTTAAATTGCACTAATTTGTTAGCTAGACCAATGAGGCTGCTTCTGAAGGCAGAGTTCCTGCTCAGCCCCGCGGGCGCTGTGTAGGCGTCTGGGTTGAAGTGTGTGCTCAAGGTCGGACTGTGTCGTCTCTGACTTCTCCACGACTGTTCACTTTCCCTCCATGGCTCGTTTCCATTCAGTCAGAGAGAATCACGGACTTCTGCCACTTCTAGCAACCTCAGCTGTCTTCCTTGATATTTTGTCTTCCCTTTGTGTTCACCCCCGCCCAAATTTCATCCAGATCTTCTATATGTTGCATTTTCTCACATGCACTTATTATGTAAAGGATAAGTACGCTGTCATTTTCGATGTGTGGTTAGTGGCATTTCAACATGAAGCTAGTTATTACCTCAGATCTTTGTGCCGCCTATTTTCCATTGTTGAAATTTTGTGCTGACTCATTACCGCATAAGCCTTCACTGGATTCAAATGCCCACCAAAAACCTTGGTGTTAACTCAAAAGGTATTAACTCATTTAGATGTAACAATGGCACAGAACCCACATGTTCAAAAATGGCGCCATCGTCCACTAGAGACTGGCATCGACGTCAACGCTGAGCGCCAGATTTTATTCAAAACCACCATGAGAGTTTCTAAATACTTTTATATCCTTCCAGTTGCTATCGAGATTAAGCAGATGAAACCAAACATTTGGAAATTGTAAGTAAGAAATTAAGGTTTTTTCCTAAACAAGTGAGCACTTTGCATGTTAGTAGCTAACAGAGCAAATTAGCCATCAACATAGTACCTTATAAAGGACGCTTGGTACTTACTAGGCCACTAGGGACTGAAAGATTATTGATTCATGTGAATATTTTGCACTCCTCCTCCTTCTCCTGAAGTGTCATTTTTTTTGTGTTTCATATATAGATATTCTTTTCATGTTCACCAACTAGTTGTTCTTTTAGCAATACTGGATAGATAATGCCTTAATGATGTTAGATTAACAGAGGAAACCATGAGCCCAAAGGCTCACTCTCTTCTCGTCTTTCTTTGATAGTGTTTTTTTATCCGGGGTACATGGAGGGTTACATTAGTAAAGAGAAAGCACTCTTCCTAAACCCATTTATACTTTTGATAGCTGACTGATGATTTCAAAAGATGAAATGTGTGAATAACCGTATAGTGGTAACTGAAGTGTCAAATCCTTTTCTATTGTAATTTTTGTGTTCACATGCAATGTTCTTTAGTTTGTTGGTGCTTCAGAGAACTGAGAAACATGGACTTGTCGAGAATCTTACAGTGAAGCCTGCACAGTGGTGTCATAGGAGACGGCTGGGGACGGCCATGTTGTAAACTATTATTAAAGTGCTGTCGCGGCAGCGTATGATACAAAGTGTAGCTGTAATCAGCTGGGCAGACCGTGAATTGCCAATGTTGTTAGGGATGGCCTTTATTGCAGGCTTGAACCCAGACTTGAGCCAACGTAGAGATGACGATAAGCTTTCCTTTCCTTCCACTCCACTTTATCAAACAATGTACCTGTTGGGCTCAGTTTTAGTTCTCAGAACAATGGCCACTTACGAAAAAAGTGAATATTTTATCATGTTTTCTCCTGTGTTCTTTAACGATATTGTCATAGGCCTTTTTAAAAATATTTTCTCACTTATGTTTGCAATCTTGAACATGATCTCCCTTACATGTGATATCTCGAGTGCTAGGTCATTTTGTTAGCAGCTAATGTAGACGTCAGAAAGGAATTTCAAGCAGCTCACTAATCGGTGATAAATACTGTAGCAATGACAGAAGGAGAATGTTGATTATGTTGATAAAGACATGAGCCAACGCGTCGATGTGACTCCAAGTGGGAGTTCTGCAATTTACCAAGTATGTCTTTATTATGTAAGTCCAAACACAACCACGTCCAAGAGATTGACTGACGAGTGCGAAGGATTTTTGAAGCGGTTTCTTTCTCATGTTGCACTGGGGCGCTTTGGGCCCAATTGTAAATCGTTTTTTAGTACCTTTTTCAATTTTGTTGGAATACGAGTTGTATACTTTAATATGTTTGTGTAAAAACACATTCATTCTTTTAAGCTTTGAAGTTTGGGTAACCAAGATAATCCATGTTCTTAATGTCGTACTGTGTATCTTTTATGTGTTACAACATTTAAGCACCTGGCTCCGAATGAGGTTTGATGGATCGCGAGTTACCTATTGGGATATGAATTGCATGAAATGCAGTGAGGTCTTTCAAATGTATTGCTAAATACCAAGTAATAACTATGCATCATTTTAAATGCATTGTTCCCTGAAAAGAAAAAAAGAAATTAAATTAAATGAGCACTGAATTTTAAAAAGGACAAGCATGTTGTCATTGTACAGTGTATTTGTTTGAGAGAATTGATCAAGACGAATTTGACAATATTCAGATTAAAAGCCCTGTAAAGTATTTTGATATTTTTGTGTGTAAAATTAAAAGGATGGATTAAGACAACTTTTTTTGTCAATAAATGTATTTTACTGAGTTGTTACATTTTCTTTTGAGTGTTCAATCTCTTATCTGTTAGTGGTCCAATGAGACTGTTACTAACTTTTCATAGACAAGTGACTGACATACAGCAACGAGCTTAGTCCAGGCCTGGTTTCAGCTAAATTAAAATATATTTAACTTCACTTTACACAAAATAAGAAGAGCAAAATTCTCTGCAAATATTATTTTGTTTCTCTTTTCTTTTTCTTTTTTGATCAAGAAAATATATTTATTAAAATCTCAATTTCTGGGGACATACTGTATGTCCAAGTAACATTTTAAACAATGTTCCCACATATCCAAATAGTGTCCCCATTTCAGTGTTACATTATTATTCCAAACTTTATTAAGACCTTATCCTAGCATTTTACAGTTTTGTACTTAATCACAATGACTCGTTGTTAGAAAATGATTTCGGTATTCTTGATTCATTGAGTCTGAGAAAAGAATCCTTGACTCATTAAGTCAAGAATACGGATATCATATTTCTAACCAGCTGTGGTGTAAAGAGGCTTGAAACAGGTCCAATGGTATATCAAGCTTTTTCAGGTAACACCTTGTAACTGTCATCATGTGAGACAAGATTGTATAGGCCTAATGACATTTCTTTTGTAATTCAGTAAGCTACATACACACAGTGTGGAAGATGAGTTCAGGAGTCTCACAGTCTGAGAAAAGGAGCTAGATATAGGAGATAGATAGATAGATAGATAGATAGATAGATAGATAGATAGATAGATAGATAGATAGATAGATAGATAGATAGATAGATAGATAGATAGCTTTATTAATCCCTGAAGGCAAATTAGGTATCCTTCATTAATTGTTTAATGGTTTAATAGACTTATTAATATGTTATGTTAATATTTGTTCTTCAATAGCTTCTGTGATCCATATATTAGTAAGTTATATGTTGACCAATAAAGTTATTAATCACAATTTATAAACTCTTACAAAGGTTGTCTCATCAGAAGGTTCTTTTGTAAGTGGTCTTTCATTTCTACAGCTTTCCCCAGTCTACTAACCGCTGAGGGGACAATTTGTCACAGTGATCCATTCATACACACGTTCACACACACATTCAGCCAACTGGGGTTCAGTATCTTGCTCAAGGATACTTCGACGTGCAGCCGGGGATTCGAACCGGCGACCCTCCGCTAAGTGGACGAAGTTTCGTGTCTCTTCTACAGTTTGACACAGTGAATTATGCCTTTAAATGTACATGCAGGAGCGAGTCACGGAGCGTGAGTCACTCCTGCACGTACATTGAGGTCTGAAGAGGAAGAGGAGGAGCGGTGTGCACAATTAAGAAGGAGTGGCGTCAGTGCGCGAGCTGTTTACACTCAGAAACCAATCACCTGTCCGCCGCACAGAGGCCATGTTGTAACTTCACCAGGACTCCGTCCAAGTTTCCTCAGTCAGCCCCGAGGCTACCAGCAGCCGGGATTCCCTCCCGAGTGCACGAGCGGCATTTTTGTACGACTTCGCGCGCCTCAACTCGATAAAATGAACGCGAGCGTTTTCCTGGTCGCAGCGCGGAGGGGATGTACGCAGACCTTTAGACGACCTCCGCTCGTCCCGCCTGCTGCCTCTTCGATGGTGAGCCCGCTAACAGTATTTTTCTTTCATTAATTAGCTCTAGTTGAGTTTCCTGTAACATTTAATGTTAGAGGAGTGTTTCAGAGTGCTGAGTCATGAAGCCTGCAGTGCACCTATATCTTTTCTTCTCTATGTAAACACAGAAGCGAACACACCCTCCTCCTCACCTTTGCCACTGATGTTGTCTTTGTGTCTTATAAACCTGCAGGCACTTTAGAGGACGACTGCAAGGCCTGGTCCTTTCATTTAAGGTTATCAGTGATCTGCACATTCATGAGAATATGTTCAGCTGGTGTTATAAATGACATGTGTATCTATCTGCTAATTATTTTGTGTCACTGAATCAGTTTACCTTTTCAGGCTACAGTCCATGAACTAGTGTATTCTCATACATAAAAACATCACGGTGTGTTCTGTGATGTCACCTGGTGCTCTGTGTCCCATGGTTCGTTTCGTCTGCAGGTCCAGTGCTGCCTGCAGTCCACCAAGCCTGTCGCTGCGGCCCGGCTGCCCTACAGAGTCAAGGTGTCTGCTGGGAAACGCTACGCCTGGTGTGCCTGTGGACACAGCAAGAAGCAGGTGAGTGTGTGCAGCGTGTTGGGGTCCAGCTCTCGGAGGCACCTGGGCTGAAAAGCGGGACGTCACGGGTCATTTACTGCTGCCTGTGTCCAGTTTACATTCCCAACCAGCTGAAAAACAGCCTTCTGAGAGGCAGTGAGATCAGTGTTTACACCGTCCAACCCAGTTCAAATAATGCATTTGTTGTTGTCAACTTTGGGATGTAAAATCACATTGGAATAATTAAGAAATATGCTAAATTGTCCTTAAAGCTGATACAGGGAACTTTAATTTCTGTTGGTTCTGGTGAAATTAACTTAATATCAAAGTATTAATCTCAAGTAGGACGTTTCTGATATTACTTTTCTCATTGATATCTTTCATACTTTCAGCAATATTCAGTGTTTTCCCATTGAAAATTAAATGGCGGAATGTTCAAAAAAACCTACAATGTCACACTTCTTCAAGCATTTTCAAATGGCAGTTACAATTCATTCACGCTTCTGGGTAGATGCTTCATTCAAATTTTAAAATAGTTCACAGTTTGTCTTCATTTAAGGTATGTTGCATCTTACTCATCGCATTAAAGCTTTTCAAGATATGCAACTTTCTTTGAAGCCTAGTCTTAGCTTCTGAACAACGGAAGTCAATTAGAAATCACTTCAACCCCACTAGTTTCAAATTGTTCCCAGTCCTTCATACATTCACATAGAAACTCCATTCAAACTTTGAAATGTTCACAAAGATTGGGACTTTGTATGATGCTTTTAGCCCAGTGATTGTTCAAATATTCATCATTTTTTAGCCATTTTCAGATTTGTATATTGGTGTGTATGGGACAGAATGTTGACAGCCAGTGTGGAGGACTCGAGTGGGTAGGAGCTTTAAAAGAAAGTCTAAAAACCTTGTCTTCAACTTGCTCCTATTCCCACAATGTTTACTTCCCCTGCACGATTTAAACATCAGTTTGTGCCTCTGGAAGCAATCGGGCCAGCACTTTGGGCTTGGTGTGCTTTTAAACTGTCTGATTAATCTATCTTATTAAAAAATATCTGGAGGTGTGCAAACACATCTACCTTTCTTAACATCTCCACTAGCCGCAAAAAAACACACAGTGCACTCAGTAGACTCTCATAATTTCTACCATATCATCATTTATGTGATGGCAGTTACTGTCTTTCAGGGAGACATGATAATATAAGTTCAGCCTCTGATAAAATCTTGATAAAATCCATTTTCTCAGTCAAAGTTACCACTACCAACTTAGTTACCATCACCATGGCAACCTTTGATTCCATCTGGGGAGCTGAGACAGATTTATCAGTGAGTGCGGTTTAACACACACGGTGGCATACATGAGCGTGCACACATGACCGCACACATGCAAACACAGCCAACCATTCACACGTGTGTATCCACAAGCCCACACACACACACACACACAGTGTATGATGTCTCCTTATTTCTTTAGCACTTTTCCAACACTATATACTAAATGTTGCCATTCTCTGCTCATTCATTCTGAAAGACAGAACATTAATTTTAAATATTAATATTTCCTATCTTCAATACATTATGAAATGTATTCAACTTTTCAGTCCCATTCATAGTAATGGACTCTTTCCTACTGTAACTCCTTCAACAACACCTCAATACATATTCAAGCCAACAATGCAGGTCAGGTCTATAGTATATTTTGAAGCCTTCATTCTCACACCACTATTATAACTCTTCATACTCTTTAGATGCAACTTGAAATATGTTAAAGGCACCAATTCAGTTTGCCGTTAACCATGAAATATTCCACATTTTTTATGTATTCTTGGTATTATTCAAAGATTTAACAGCCAGCAATGCGTATTCAACATCAACTTTTCAACAGCAAGCATTCACAGCCAAATGTTTTTCACTTGCCTTCTCTATAGTTTGCTGATATAGGTCATATAGAGGCATCAGTATTAAATTGGGACTGTTTCATAACCAGTTGAAAGATCCTTGTAGTACCATTAAAATATTGAATACCAATCTGGCTTCAGGTTTTTGAAAAATCAAGTGTATGTGAAGTGAAAATGATTTTACGGTCTGTGTCCTCACACTTTTTTCTCTCTCTCTCTCTGTCAGCCTTTCTGTGACGGAGCTCACAGGGCAAAAGCTCCAAGCATCGCTCCTCTACGCTTCACCCCTGAGAAAGACACGGCGGTCATGCTCTGTGCCTGTAAGGCAACCAAAAACGCACCATACTGTGATGGCACACACTTTAAAGTCATCTTCCAGGATATAGTGAAGTCGGTGAAAGGCGTCTTTAAATGAGCAACATTCAAGATGTCTGCACTGGGAGGCCAAGGAGCAATAACTGTAATCTAAACGAATGTAATTCAATGGTGTATCTGGGTAAGCAAAAAGCCTTACACACCCTCCTTCATTCACCTTTGGTACTGCTGCTTTTGCTGATAAGACTGTAGGTGCAACTGAGAACAACCGGTCATTTAATGTTATCAGGGAACTGCAAATTCATGAAACTTACATTTGGACATTAACACACATTACAGTAACTGCTTTCCTTTGATAGAATGTGTTCCTACATCATTTTCTCCTCTTCACACTTGTCAGACTGATATTTTGGCTGTTTAAATCACATTGTTTTTTTGTTTGTTTGTTTTTTTTAAAGTATATATGATTTTGTAACGCATGTTCATATATAAATGCATAAACCATTAAAAAAAAGCTTGAAATACACATTTGTGTTGTGTCACTTACACCAATCAGGCATAACACTATGACCACTGACAGGTGAAGTGAATAACACTGATTATCTCCTCATCATGACACCTGTTAGTGGGTGGGCTATATTAGGCAGCAAGTGAACATGTTGTCATCAACGTTGATGTGTTAGAAGCAGGAAAAATGGGCAACTGTAAGGATTTCAGCGAGTTTGACGAGGGCCAAATTGTGATGGCCAGATGACTGCATCAGATCTCCAAAACTGCAGCTCCTGTGGGGTGTTCCTGGTCTGCAGTGGTCATTGTCTGTCAAAAGTGGTCCAAGGAAGGAACAGTGATGCACATGGGGAACAAAGGCTGGCCTGTGTGATCTGATCAAACAGATGAGCTACTCGTCTCAAATTGCTGAAGAAGTTAATGCTGGTTCTGATAGAAAGGTGTCAGAATACACAGTGCATCACAGTTTGTTGCATATGGGGCTGCATTGCCGCAGACCAGTCGGGGTGCCCATGCTGACCCCTGTCCACCACCGAAAGCTCCAACAATGGGCACGTGAGCATCAGAACTGGACCACGGAGCAATGACGGGTCAGGGCTGTTTTGGCAGCAAAAGGGGGACAACACAATATTAGGCAGGTGGTCATAATGTTATGCCTGATCGGTGTACATAGTACGTATTGTTGACAGTTATCAAAGCCACTTGTGAGTCTGTCAAATTTGTTTGTTTGCCATATTAATTAATACCATTTTTATTGTGTTTAGGTCTTAATTTGTCACGATTTTGTACACTGCATCTTAAAAATATTGATATCCACCCCTCCCTACCCACCCCTTTAATATACTGTGCAACATTTTAATTTTTTTAGATGTAAACTTCTCAGCAAACTTCCAGGGGAAAATTAGGGGGGAAATTATCAATGACATGATTTCAGCTACAACCTAGTCTTCAGTGCCCATACTGAATTTTCAACCAAATATTTATTTATCGTTACTAAATCACTTCAGTTCAGTCTACGCCTGGCCAATATCCACTTACTGATTGGTTCAGCCTCCAACACGTGACCCAGGAAGTGATTTCTACAATATCCCTGGTCAGCTGCTGGCTTGTGACATATTGCACCATTTGTCAGTGTCGCGTTTTTCTCCCCGTATTTGACTAACCTGTCTATTTTCTGGAGCTTTGACGTCACTAGACTGTCAGTCGCTCAGCCTCGTTCCCGTCTTGTTCACCTGCACGCGACGTCGGCAGCAGCTAGCTTGGTTGAGCTGAAGTTGAGCTGTCGCTGAAGACATGAACATGTTGGTGAACTCTTTAGACCACAGGTGGATCAGTTTAACCTTGAGACAAGCTTGGATAACAGCTATGGCAGCTCCCAAGGTAAATGAAGTCATTATATTAGCCCCTGCTATTTGTTAAAAAGGAAGAAAAAAGCTCGGCGTGAGGTGTCAATATATCGGAAATAAGATGCGTCATATCTCGTTGTATTGACTTAACCTTCAGTAGACTTATGAAGATGTTAACTGATATTTTAACGCACGAAACTTACCGCCAGTTTCTACCACAGTCTGACAGAAACTGAAGTTTTTTGCACTTTATATTTGCACTTCTCTTTTCTGACGAGGTTTTCTCTCTTTTCTTTTTTTTTTGGCGCCTTGAGAAACAAACTCATAATAGCGACCTAACAGTGGCCTGCAGCATGTGATGGAACTAAAAATGGCTGTCCTACCTACTGTGTAACGTCAGAGCTCCTGCACAGACACAGCTGTTTTTAACCATAGCGTGGTTAGAACTTTCCTCTGCGCTGTCTGGGCTTGACTTCCATGATTTATGTTAGTTTTGATAAACCTGAGGACAGTTAACCTACAGCTTTGGCTCTGTAGTGAAAAGAGGTCAAAAGAAGCAAAAGGCCTGCTTACATCTGTGTATTACAGGTGTTTTCACTTCTACTTCTTCTGTTGATTATTCTCCTGATTAATCAACAAGTTGCATATAAACCGATCAGAAAGTGGTGAAAATGTGGATCATTGTTTCCCAAAGCCTAGAGAACCTGTCAAAGTCTTCACACATTAGCACCCTAACTAAAACACACAGACAGGGCTCTTATTTCTTAAGGAAGCTTGAGGATACATGTCTGTGGCGAGTTCTCGTCAGTTTTTGCAGAGGAGCAATAGACAGCATCCTGACTGGAAACATCACAAACTGGCATGGTTTGTGTATGGCCCAGGACAGGAAGACTACAGCAGGTGATTAAAACTGCCCAGAACATCATTGGTACCCAGGCTTATCAGTGTCTGCACAGAGACCACCAGACTACAGAGGAGCTTCATTCCTCAGGATGAGACTCCTGAACTCCTCATCCTCGACACTCCACCATAGGGACAAAATAAACCACTGCACCACTTTAGAATGACAAATGAACCTTGCTATGACGTCCTCAAATATCTTGTTTCATCCACAACCTTAAGACTTTCAGTCTACTCAAATAGAGGAGTGAAGAAACCAGAAAATATTCACATATAAGAAGCTGGAATCAGACTTTTGGCTTTTTTTTCTCTTAAAATAACCTAAATCAATCAACTATCAGAATAGTTGATGATTCATTTAATAGTTGGTAATTGATTACTTCAAATGATTATTTGTACCTTACAGTATTGCTGCTTTTATTTATTTATATATATATATATATATATTGAAGAGACTGACTGAATGTAATTTTGAAGAGTACTCTTTTGTACCTCTGTCCACAGGTCCATCTGTCCACACTTCCTCCAGAGCCTGTCATCCCCTCTAAAAAGCCTTTCAAAGTGGAGCTGGTCGGAGGCAAGCGTTACTCTTGGTGCACCTGTGGACACAGCAAGAAACAGGTGAAACCACATTTGATTTCATCCTGTATCACCTGTGTCTTTAGTACACTTCCTGCATATTCCCTCATCTGATCTTCATCTTTCAGCCTTTCTGTGATGGAGCCCACAAAACCAAAGCCCAGGGTCTGATGCCGCTACGCTTCGTCCCAGAGAAGGACTGCACTGTTTGGCTGTGTGGTTGCAAGTACACAAACAACCCACCATACTGCGATGGCACGCACAAGCAGGACTTCATTGTATCCGCCCCGCTACATGAGCAGACCGACTCTTAAGAAGGAAGGCGGAGAGGTCTTTGAACTGAACAGTGATATTGCTCTTTCACATCCACATTCTGGTACTGGATGATTTTGCCCTCAGTGAAGGCAGCACATGTGAACTGATCGACCACGACAAGTGTTTGACTGTTGTGTCATGTCAGTGTTTCTCAGTGCTTGGCAGAGAAGAGAGTGGCCATGAAAAGTCGTTGCTTTCAGTCTCTTTATCTGGGTGAGACAGTGTTACATTAGAGTACCGGTTGAGATTTTCCACAGTTTGTACTGAAGAATTCAATTATCTCTAGCTTTATAAGGTCTTTGTGGACAGATCCGCAGATGAATAAACAGTACCTGAAATCTATAAAATGATGTTGAATGTGGGATGTAACTGTAATGTGACAAAGTTTTGAAGCTCCAGAGAAAACTGCTTAAAAGATTTAGACTGTGAAGTCTATTCATAAAGCAATGTAGAAGTCTATCCCACATAGACATAGAATATTTATAGCACTGTATATTTATTTGGGAGAATATCTGTGTAATGACTTTATTTGTCACTTTTGTCAGTTGTTACAGTACTTTTCACTGACATTAGCGAGCTGCCTGTTAGACTGTGTGTCTCCCTTGAACCCCACACACAGAAGTGCGTGCACACAAACACACACAAACACATGGACTGTGCCTGTCTAGTAGCTGCTTTCACCTCTGATGAGTCATTTTAAATCATTGTGTGCAATACGCACATGTTTGTTGTTGGAATATTTACATAATAAATGAATTATTCTTTACTTATGTCAGTTTTTTTAATTACACTGGTGAGCCAGGTGCAGTCAGTTTGTTCTGCTGTGCACTTGTCCTGTGTGTGTATATATATATCTGAATGAGAAAGTGAATCTTGAATCTTGAATAAAGTAGCAATCTTTGAGTCTCCTAGAGTATGTCTCTTCTCTGCATATAAAAAGCCACAGTGTCTTACATTTTAACTTTTTGGAGATGCATTTATATACTTTTGCCCATTTAAATAAAGAAATGAACAGCGTATACACTTAGCTGCCACTTAGGTCGACCTCATTGTTGACAAGAATGCCAATAAATTATCAAATAAAAATAAACTCATAAAACTCAGTCTGGTCACATCATAAATAACAAGAAAGGAAAAAATGATTTAAAGGATAAGTTCACCCTAAATAGAAAATTCATGATGTGCTCCCCCCTGTTCTAATGCAAAGTTTTGTAGTCCACAAAACATTTCTGGAACTTCACAGCAAGAGTGTCACAGCATTCTCCTAAACAACTGAACCAACCAGAACGTCTTCCTACTGCTCCTACAGTGTAATCCAACTCTCTGGAAGCCCGAGATCCCAGATGAATTAAAAAGATTTGTTATTTACAGCCTTGACGCATGGTTGAGCTTGTGCATCCACTTCGAACTGGGTCCACGCTAACACTTTCAGCTTAACAGCAAACATTTTGTCTTTAAAAAGGGTGTAAATAATATCTTTTCAAATTAATTTGGGTTTCCAGAGACTTGGATTACAGCGCACGAGCTGTCTTGTCGCTCATCTACTTCAGTTGTTGACTTAAGGGTGATTAGGTAGACTGAATTTCAATTTTTGGTTGAACTTATTGTTTAAGCAACATCAAATTCGGTTTCATATTTTCACATTTCTCACAACTTTTTGCTTGTCAGTTACCAGAGAGAACACCGTCTATGATCGGTGATGATCTCTGCGTAGAAACGACTCGGCCATAAAGGCTCACAAGCCAAAAATTGTTGGAGACCAGGGATACGAATCATGGTAATGAGCGTATAAAGTCTCTTTGCTCCAAAAACGTCTGTTCAGTTTAAGTTCATTACTTGTACGTTTGTGGTTCGATATATTAAATGTATAAATCTAAATACAAAATTTGAAAGAAAATCGACGTGCCGCCAAGACGATGGCGTGAACACTTTAAGGTCACTTCAGTGCACCCTGTGAGGTAGCTCCCTGTGAGAAGTTGCACAGAAACACTAGTGTTAACACAGTAGTAATTAAATGTACCCATAGTCATCTGTAACAGAACTGTCTGGTTCATGTCTTCTAAAATTTAATTCAACACACAATGCACAAGTGATTTTTTTACCCTCTGTTTTTGCTACGTACACAACAGTGAGCCTAACAACTGGCTCGGGGGAATCATAAACAGGACACTCAGCTCAGAAAACCTAGTAAGTAAACATTTTATTGACCTAAAACATGCACATATGGCTGATAAAAAAGTATCATTGTTGGTTGAAAAGAAACAAAAGGAATGTTGAAACTTATGGAACTACAACATACATGGCCCGATATTCGAATCCCTTTTGAGTTCTTTCGACTGCCACGACAGAGAGAACGTGGTCTGCCGGCAAACGTCTGCTTGCGAGCATTGGTAGTGCTTGGACTTGTGTGAATATAAATGGTTTCTCCTGCCGGAAAAATACTTGTCGGTATGGGTTGTGTGATTTGACCTTAACAAAGTGCATCAACAGTTAAATGTCATGTACCTGTGTTACCTGATGAACGGTTGCTTATACTGGACACTTATACAGCAGTTAATAACATGGCTGTTCAAAGGCAAGGATTAGCTCTTTTTTTCTTTTTTTTTTCCTTTACATCCAACTCAGGCAGTGATGCACACTGTAATGCCTTTCAGCATTTTGTCTCAAGTGTTACGGAGCCAAATGATGCTGATGGAACTATGGAAATGAAACAGACCCACTGCATATACAATACAAAACGATTACAATATCTTGTATAAAAGATAAGTTTATACATATGTATGCACACATGCTCACATTTGATACATACTGTACAGTTTGTATGTGTGCACTGCTCTAGTCTAACACACATAAACACACACGCACACACACGCACACACACACACGCACATACATACATACATACAAGTGTCTATTTGGCTGCACTTTTCAGTCTTTCCTGCTTAGAGGATGAGAACAGTAATCAACCTCCCGCTCGTCCAGAAGGAAGAAGGCCTTGG
Organism: Lagodon rhomboides; assembly: GCA_039737535.1. Classification (NCBI taxonomy): domain Eukaryota; kingdom Metazoa; phylum Chordata; class Actinopteri; order Spariformes; family Sparidae; genus Lagodon; species Lagodon rhomboides. Next base: position 6,587,044 of record CM077786.1, read on the forward strand.
GCTTGTCTTTTTGCTCTGTAGAAAGAAACGAGGGAGCAATCCGAACACTGTCCTCCCCGCCGCGCCGCGTACGCGTTAGGTTGTCGGAGGCAACCCGCTTTTGTCGGCGCCCCTCGCCTCCTCCTTGCCGGCGCCGGAGCTCGTGCCGTTGACAGTCACCTTCCGAGCGCCGGTGCCCTGTTTGGAGGCGAGCGTGTGTCGCTGAGTGTTGTTGGGCACGGTCGTACCGTTGGAGCTTTGGATGGAGGGGGGGGAGGTCGTGGGAGGCGGGGCTGGACTGCGAGGAGGCTCGGGGCGGCTGGGCCGCGGTGGGACTGTTGACCTTGTCGCTTTGGGAGTCGCTCTCCGATGTCGGGCTCGTGTTGACGCCGTCGGAGTGGCCCTGGGTGGCTGACTGGGACGGCCTTCTGCGCTTCCGGTTGGGTTTGACCAGATACTGAAGGGGGATGGGTCCAGTCTGCAGAGAAGCACACGCATCATTAGCGCTGTTGATAGGAGCTCAGGCTTTGTAATTCATCAGTAGGTGGGCAGATTAGATTAGATTTGGAAAGTCCTATCTAAATAAATAAGACAAATGCCATGAAAACACCAGAATCATCGCTGAGTAGATCCTAACATGTTAACATGTGCTGTCTGTGTATCAGAACAGAGCCAGAGAGCTCCACTGCTGTCCAAGAATTATTAAAAAAACATCAATGAGCCGTCAGTGAACCGTCATTACCACGGACAAACACACACTGTAGTTTACTTTGATTCAGTCAAACAAACACACCATCACGCTGCTGTAAATATTCACCGGTGCGCCAAATGTGTATTACTCCACCGCAGAAAATAGTCCCAAACAAATGCACGGTTTACTACAGTTTTGAGTAATATCCACTTAAAACTACAGCTGTTCTTGCTAATAAGTTTTTTGATTAAACTATATCTATATTTGTAACAAGTTTTAAACAACCACGTCTTCACTAAGAATGAACGGACCTCGGCAGAGGGCCACAGAGACGGCAGGATGGGAAGTAGTTTGGTTTTGGTCTTTTTACGGCCCGTTTCGACAATATGGACTAGAAACCTAGAATATCTGCAGGCTCGTGCACAACCCGGTCCAAATGCTAGATCTGTTTCTACTGCCAGGAGGGAATTGACAGAGTGAGTTTGATACTAACAGGAACTCCTCATTAACGTCCCGTTTCACAACATCAATCTCAGTTAAATCATCTCACAAAGAAGGTTAGCTCCTCACTCGCCAACTTGGCTGTGAGTGTGTCCACATAAAAAGGGAGTTTATGTGAATATTGATGACTTTTTTATTATCATTATTATTATCATCATTATTATTAGTTGAAGGTTGCACCACTGAAGCAGCAACATTAGCTATAAACATACAACTAAAATGAACAGCAACAACCTTAAAATGTAGGTGGGTTCATGTAAACATGTATTTTCAGTGGCAGCGTGATGCAGAACCCTGCTGCTCAACAGTTAAGAAATCTGAGTCCGCTTTATTTTATTATATATATTTTTTTGAAGTTTTATTGTCATGTTGTTCCACAGATAAAGACAGTACTGCTTTGAAATCCAGCCACACATTGAAACCATTCACAAATTACGTTTTGAGAAAATCAATCTCACAAGGTAAACTACGATCGAACACTGACACGGTAAAAACTCCTGATCATTACTTTCACGAAAATGAAGTTGCTATTGGCTGCCGACTCCTGACCCACAGTTTCCGACAAAATATGTATTGGTCCAAACATTGGACTTGTTTCGCTAACAACCTCAACATGAAGCATCCGTCTGGCTCTCATTGGCTGCCTGATACGTGATCAGTCTCCAAACATACAGCAGCAGTGATGCCAGGTGATTTGTGACACGTCAAAGTCCTGGAAACACTGCAAAAGTGCTAAAGAGTATCACATAGCAAAAAGTGGTTCTGTCTGTCCTGCTGAAACTCTGCAAACGTTCTGTCTTCTTCTGTTTTTTCATCAGTACACGTCGGCTATCATCTGATGACAGTTTCGGCTCTGAGGGCCAAGACCTCCTCTTCCATGTGCCAGTCATTGTTTACAGTTCAACTAGCAACTTTAAAGTAGATTTTTTGGCCTTTCTATGGCTTTATTGATCAGAACAGCTGAAGATACGACAGGAAGCAGGATGAGTGACACACAGCAAAGAGCCCCCGGCCGGGACTCGAACCCGGGGCTGCTGCAGCGAGGACAAAGCCTCTGTACACGGGACGCTGCTCTACCAACTGAGCTAAACGGCGCCCCTCGATTAGCAACTCTAGAGGCGAGAATGGTGTCGGGGTTGAGAGACAACTCTTAATTCATCTGCATCAATTTAAATCCAAAAAAGCAAATAAAAAGCTAAATCATCGGCAGATAACAGCCGATGAGCTGCTCTCCACACAGACTGTGTTTGTGTGTGTGCCCACTCAAACGTGATTGGTCAATACTAATCAGTCTAGAAACAGGCTACAAACAAAAACTAAAATGCTTCTCAATACCAAAAAGAGTCTGCATTTATATGCAGATATCCGTTTATAGATGTTGAGAGACTCCAGGAGGGTCCAATGACCTGACTGTAACTGTACGGATTGGACCACCTACATGACATCACGCAACACTTAACGCCTTAAAGTTATCTAACTCATTACAGTCATGCAGCTCCATTACTTCTCTCCCTCTGGTTTGAAGTCGCTAACAGACAAATGCAATTTAGATTGTTATCTCAAGGAAATTGAATCGAACGCAACTGGATTTGGTTTTTGTCTTTGAAGACGTTTCACCTCTCATCCAAGAGGCTTCATCAGTTCCTGCTCGCTGACTAGGCTGGGACTAGTCCGACTAGCCAGTGTGACTTCGTTAGTGCTCAGACTTGAGCACTAACGAAGTCGAAACCAACTTTCCACCATCCCCAACGACCATACTAACGACTGTTGTTGGCAATAATGGAGCACATACGACCCATAGACATCAGTGACCTTGTGACCGCCTCCTAAGAGGTTAAATAGCTGGACCTCCACACCGGTTAGTTGGACTAGTCCCAGCCTAGTCAAGCGAGCAGGAACTGATGAAGCCTCTTGGATGAGAGGTGAAACGTCTTCAAAGACAAAAACCAAATCCAGTTGCGTTCGATTCAATTTCCTTGAGATAACTATGACCTGGATGAATGAGAATATTCACAGGCCAATTTAGATCGTTGTTACTTTTCTCATTCTGAGCCGACCTGCAGACTGATCACTCGTCCCATCCGAACAATGACTGAAATCACCAACTACAAGAACACAGGAGTATAAATCACAACTCGGGTTTGGCGAGTGTTCCGCAGGAAAAAGTATGAAAGCGGTCACTCACTCTTCTCCATTCATAAAAGTAGGCGATATCCATTAGTGTGTAGTAGTCCTTCAAGGGCTCGTCTCCGTACAAGACCTCCACCTGTAACACAGTCAGAAGTTAGTTAACACAATGTGACCAGAAGAAAAGGCTACAATCCCAGCTTTACATGAATATTGACCCACTGCTGGCAGACTGACCGCCATCCTTCTTTTAGACACGCTTTTATTCCACTAGCCTCAATTAGTTTTACATTAAAGTTGAAGTCCAAACAGGACAGTAGGTTTTGTGTTTTTATCTCATGGTATCTGGCACTATTGTGGTGCAACTGACCTCAACGTTTGAACAGAAGTGGAGCTTATTTTGTCTGCATTCAATAACATCAGTTCCTGACAGATTTGATATCAAGGAGCGTTATAAACAGCAGCAGCTGTAAAGACAACTGGGGACAAAGTAGAGCCAGGTGGAATGATTCCTACTGCTGCCATGTAACCCTCGTACCTCATGTGCCGTTGTTGTCATGGGGCGAATTACCGTAATAACCAGTTTCCCACGGGTAAATACTGCTCACGTCAAGAGCTGTCCTGAGTCATAAACATGCAAATTTTCCCACTGCTGACTTTCATCCCACTCGAAGTGAACGCAGTATCACTGTTTACCTATTCAAAGTTTCTGGTTGTGTAAAATGTATAATGACTCATACGTTGAAATGATGACAGGGTTACATGACAGTCGTACTGTTTCTGTAAGGTCGCTCATTGCCAGCTGGCTGGTGGCTGCTGGGCCATGCTACATGCTACATTATGGCGGCCGCTCGCTGTACGTGTCATGCAGCTGTGAGCTCGCCGTGGATTATTTCTGGAAGTAAGAACGTGATAGCTGGGTTTACCGTCCATATTCTCAGCTGACTGTCGGATCTACTACTGTAGAAGCGCCTCGTCATTTTAACTGTGGTAAAACAGCTGTTATTCAGTGAACAACAACGTCTGAAAGACTCGCATGAGCAGCAGTTGTTAAAAGCTAACTAATTAGCAAATGGTATTTGTTATCGCAGATATTTTGACTAGTAAAACACAGGTGGTTATAATAAAATCATTATAAATACTATTTCATTGAGGTGAGTCAGGGCTCTGCTGGCTTTAATGGGATCAGTAACACCTGTTCTTTTCCTGCTATGACCCATCAAAACCTCTACAATAAGAAGACTTTAAATGGTTCACTTTGACATATTTAAAGCAGTAAAAAAAAAATTTGTGGTGTGGAGGGGTTAATTTATGGTTAGCAGAACAATTACAAAACAGCACTGACATATTATCAACATATAGAGTTGTTATGAAGAACATATTAGTCACACACATATACATATATGCAGCAACATGAGCATTTATTTGTATTTGCATTTGTTTCCACCTGATGAAATAATAGAAATACAATATTCCGCTATTTCTGCACTCCATATCAAAAGAGATCATATTCCAATCAGACAGAATGTTGGAGATGTTGTAGAAGCAACGAGGCGAATCACTATCATATATTCTGGCGTTGTCCTCTTGTGACCCCGTTTCGGTTGCACGTACATCAAATTCTAGAGACTGTGTTTTCAACAAAAATAACTTTTGGTTTCAATTTGTTACATTTGGTGGATCTAGAGGAACTGGAGTGGAGGAACAAAGATAAATATTTGCTGAAGATATTACTGGTCAATAACGAAGAAATGGCTGAAGAGGGAGGCACCGAGTGTAGATGAATGGACTGATATTGTGTACAGCATCTTTGTAATGGAAAGAATTATTTTTAGTGTAAGAACACAAAAAGAGGTATTTATTGAAAATTGGCAAAAATGGATTCCATATGTCTCTACCATAAGACCGGACTTCAGGTAATCTCAGATTGGACTATCAGAATACTTTTATGTATTTACTTTCTCTTTACTTTACCTTTTGCCTTTTCATTTTCTTGACTGGAGGAGTTTACCAGTCCCCCTACGTACGCTTTTACTTTCCCCTTGATATTTTTTGTACTTGTCTATAGCTCTTCATGTTGATTGTTGGTTTGTTTATATGCAAAATCAAAAACCAATAAAAAGTAAATGACAAAAAAAAAGAATAAATATTCCCTCTCTTTGAGCGTGTGAGTAAATGATCTGGGTGCTCCGCTATGTTCACCAGCTTGAGGCCAGCGTTGTCTTCCGTTAGTTGCTTGGCAGGTAGCTTACAGAGGTTTAATGGAGACAAAGAGCTGCAGCTGAAGACAAGGCGACGGCAGCAGAGAGAGACGAGGCTGAAAACCAGATCGGAGCACTGAAAGACGCTAAAACGCTTTGTCAGAGTTTGATGATAGTTTTGGTGGCTTTCTCACTTTTATACACAGTCATGCTGATCTAAAATAGTGTCGCTTTAATGATTTCACTGTTTGGGAACACATCATCTGGTCTCTCTGGAGCCCTGTTAGTTTTAATGCTGCGCTCACTGCTAACGAACGCAACCCAATACGACCCGACTGCAACTGTTTCACTACTTTAAAATCTTTTTCCACAAAGAATTCACGCTACACAATCAATACAGCGAGTGTCTAGTTACCCGATAGTTGTTGGGAATATCCATCTTGCTTCGGAGGAACTTTGCTAAGTGCATGACGGACATGGCTGCAGGGCACTGCAGGAAGCGTTTACCATTGGACTGAGAACAAAGAAAAGGAGCAGAGAGGGGATGCACAAAGAGTGAAGACCAGCAAAACCACATTGAAGAAGAAGAAGAAGTGAGTGGGCTTCGACTGCTGCCTCACCCCATCTTTGCTTTTTATCTAAAAAAATCAAGCTTTACCTTGTCTCCTTCCATTTCTGAGCGCTGCCTCTCATTGTTTCTGCGGGCAAATATTAAAACACAAACACAAAGAAAAGGTATTCAACAGTTATCAATTCACATGTCTTCCCCTGTTCCCCTATAATCTCACTACTTCCCTCTGTTTAACCTGGGTACTGCGACCATATTCAAGAAACTCTGCTCTGTTGTTTGTTTTGTGATTCAGGTAATGGAATTTCTCCGTTTTTACACCCGTCTCAGCAGCCACATTCCCGTAAACTGACTCAACGTGAAGAACTCGCATTGATTTACATGCCGACACGAGAAAATGATTCACTTACTTGTTCCTCTCGTAGAACTGTATGGACAGACTGATGATTTCGTCCTCGGCTATGTTAAACGTCTCCACCACTTCCCCCGGCTCCAGCACGCGATTCTCTGCGTAGAAGTCCCGCCTCCGTTTCATCTCATCTGAGTGCAGCACACAGAAGAAAAAAAAAAGGTATATAAGAGCGGGAACAGCTGTGGTCAAGAGGCTGGAGCTCCTGACTGAGATACAGTACCTTGAAAAATTAAAACAAGGCTATAACATGACGACGGGGTGCTGCAACTTTTCTTTTCTAGGCTGGAGTGTAGAAGGTAATAAACATGAAATATCACACATTTTTAGAAACAGTCACTTTTATCAGGCCTTTAAAAAAGAATGTTTGTGTGTGTGAACTCACTGTTGGAGGAAAGAGAGAATGAGGGAGAGCAGTTTGTGCTCATACCTCAGTATCAGTACTGCAGAAAACCAGTATTGAAACAGTTGGTCAGCGGGCGGTAGCTCCTTCAAATGTCTTTACAGATTAGTTTTTAAATCGGTTATTTTTTCCGGCATTATTGCTGAAAACACGTGTTGCCTATGGCTGAAATGAATCCAACAGCATTGGAGAAGAAAGCCCTGGTTTTGGATTAAGAGCAGCGGACTCTGAGACGATCACTGCACAGACCAGCCGGACCGCCCCCCCGGGAGGAGAGGACGCAAACCCCGGCCGGGAGTGATGCTAGGCCAGCTTGGATTTAAGACCGCTCCTGGCTAATGTCTTGTGCAGGAAAATTAAATGGACAAAAATTGGACTCAGGCTGGCCAGGTAACGGGAACCCAGAGACCGACTCCGCCACAACTTCCCAGATCAAGCCGTTGTGCTCCACAGGCGGAACGTTTTCAGAGCTGACAGAAAGCAGGAACCCGGCAAGCGAGGTGGACTCTCAAACGCAGATGATGTGAGGATGCCAATCATATTATCATCATCAACATCTTGTTGCTGCCGTTTACACCCACCCAGACGCAAATAAAAAAAAAAAATGCATCACGAAAAATGTCTAGAGTTTTTACGTGTATTAGTGTATCTGTATATAAATGACTATATGTTACATGTTTGTGTAGCACGAAGGAACTACGAACTATCATTTCACTTTGCAACCTTGTTAAGTATAACGACAAAAAAAAATCATCTTGAACCTTGTTTCAAATATTCAGAGATGATATGCAGAGAAAAATCAAGATTTTAGAACGAATGCTAACAAAAAAAAAGAGACATTGTGACAGAGAGCTTGCTTCACAATAGCTTATTGCTCTACAGCCATGAGAAAGGTGGTCTTACCTTTAAATAATCCCGGAACAAGCTTATAAACGATATCTTGTAGAGTTTTGTCCGCTCTGGAAAAGAAAGGAGAGGTTTGGTGTTGGTAAGAACGAGGCTCGGTGCGTTCAGAAGTGTTCTCAGTGCGTCATAGCTGACCTGATGCTGAGCTGTGGACACGTCTTGTGAACCTGGACGTCACATCGAGGGCAGAACTTATTTGTCTCCAGGAAGGCAACGATACAAGTTTTACAAACTGTACGGAGAGAGAGGACACAGACAGATACTGAAACACTGCTCGCAAACACCAACAGTGTTGCTGTGAAGTTCACTGGAAACTGTATCACGGAACAGCGATTCTGTGATTATGGATACACTGCGAGACAATCATCGAACAATACATCGTGATATCTGTCTGACTGACCGCTACAAAATACCCAGAAAAAGGCCAAGTGCAGGAATTATGCATTCATTCACTGTACTGTGGTGTCACTTTCACAGAAAACGTCATGAACAATGTATAAAGAAGTGCACACAGTCTTAGCTAAGTGCCTCTTTATCACACAAACACACTACGCCTGTTGATTTCTATGTGTGCCATCATTCTGATGTAGAAAAGCCATAAACTGTCAAAAGGCTTAACTATGGCTCACTGAACTCTTTTCAATCTGTTTAAATATAGTTAACAAACATTTACACCACGTGGAGTCATGAAGTAGTGACTCTGCAGGGGAATCTGTTCAGAGTGGCTGCAGGTTTAAATAAAAGTTTAATCGATAACTGCATCGCAAGAGAAAGCGATGAGATAATATTGCTGTATCGATATCTTGTCCCACCCCTAACATGATATAATACTGGTTTAGTCCGACAGATGCATCAACAGCCTCCACAGTTTCCATAGAGCTGAATCAACACCTCACGTCAACAAAACACAGAAACACTGGTTCACGTGCAACACGCTATTATTGTGTACACAGATATCCAGAAATCAACTTCCTTCATTCTAAAAATGAGCATTAAAGGAGAACTATTATGCTTTTTGTTGTTATGATTTTTTCCCCTCTTTCTATCTGTGTGTTATTCATGTAAAAGCTCCTGAAAATGAATCAGCCCAAAGTCTGCGCCGTGGGAGCTCCTCACTCCGACAGATGCCGCTGCTCCTGAAGTGCCCGACAGCAGTGGAACAGCAGCCCCACCTTTAATTCCGTGACCTCGTGACATCACACTACTTCAGCATGTATAACATTTGCATAATGTATGCCTGTGTTCAAATCAGGGCAGACGTGACGCTAACCGGCAGCTGTAAACACAACATGGAGGTGCTCGCCCAGGCGTGTGTGAGCTGACCAATCAGAGAAGACCGGGCATTTGGGGGAGGGGGGAGGCATTAAAGAGACAGGAGCTCGAACGGAGCGTTACAGAGTGGGAAAATAATGTGTTTTTGAGCATTAAAGCATGTAAACTTAATCTTGTAGTAAGCCAAAATAAAATAATAAAACTGAAAATGAGCATAATAGGTCTCCTTTAAGGTGACTAAACATCACGCTCCTTACAAACACAACACGGAGCTCTGCAGGAGCCCGTTAATATGCCTACAATTGTAAGGTCTATGCTAATGTACCAGGGGGGCTAACAGAAACACTGTGCATGCATGGAGGGTGACGGCTTCATGTGAGGAACTTACAGGAGTGCAGGCACTCTACGATGGTTGTAGCATCAATTAGGTACCCAGCGCACAGTGGACATGTGAGGTGTGGATTCAGATCTGTGATTTTAATCCGGTTGGGCTGCATTTTATCCATCTGGACAGATCTGCAGGGGAAACACACAACAACACGAGAGCTTCTTGTTACACAGTTACGATACAGGAGCCGTTTACATGTGCAGAGACTGTTAGTGTTGTGTCGACTGGTCAATGAGTGGCTTGTCTCGGTGCTCCCTCAGACAATGTCTGCAGCTTGTCCTTGGGACAGCAGGTTGGGAGACCACAACAAAGAGAGACGGCCAACAGAAGCACCTGGAGAGACGTGTAGCGATAAATAAAGGTGCGGAGAGCAGGAGCCGAGCAGCTAAACGCTGCCTGTGTGCTGGTAACACAGCAGCCGACTATTGAATCGCCGCTGTGTGGCCTCATCTTGTGCATCAGCTCAGCGCCTCGGCCAGCGAGCGGAGCAACAAAGAGCGTTTGCATTTCTCCGGAGCTCCGCCGTCCGAGCGGCCACCGCGACCGAACGCGGCCGGAGAAATCCCCAACACTGAGGGGGGCTGCAGAGCCACAAAAAAATCACACTGGTACACAAAGCAGCCATCTTAAATTCACTGACAGGGCTGTATCAGGAGGCGAACAAGAGAGACTCAAAATGTGACACCGTGCACCTTGTGTGAGCCTCCGCGAACAGCGGGCCGATGCGGCCGATAAAGAGAGGCCAGCGACGCCTCGTTCCTACCTGATTAGACATATAAGTTTTCCTTTCCTTCCAACGAGGATCCAGGTAAATTATTTGGACTTGGACAGAATTTGCAGCAGCGCCAGAAAATGGCTTTTTTCAGCACCGTCAGAGGACTGCCCATTTTGGATCACGTGATATTATTTTGTCGCCTCGTTCTCGGGGCATACAGGGTATCCTCTGCAGGCCCGACGACTCTCTGCACGCGCACGTACGCCGAACGGGCCGCACGACACTGTTTTTAAACTCTCCTCCGTTTATTCATTTATTTGAAGTGTCGGGTCAGATGGATAGATGTGCCACGCCCTCTGTGTCACACTGATTGGAAATTATTTTGTCTGCATTACCGACAGAGCCTCATGTCCCGGGGCCCAGGCCGAGGGGCTGGCCCACCAACACTGTGGAAGTTACATGGAAATTTGCTCATTTGTTCCGTTTTCATTTGAACCATTTTTATATGTATATATATATATATATATTTTAAATATATATTTAAATATTAATATATATATATTTAAATATATATATATATATATATTATATATAATATATATCTAATATCTAATATATATATGATAGTGTAGCCTGATTAGTTTTTGCAGTCTTGTCTGTCTAAATGTATATAGACATATAAATCATATAGACATATATGTATGATCTATCTACCAGACAGAGATCTTACAGTCTCTCCCAGTGTTCTCAGGTGGTTTGGAGGGTGATTTTGCATGATCTCTGTCTGGTACCTCAGGGAACTGCTGACTCTTCATTAATTTACAGTTTAGTTACATCTTTTTACGGGGGTCGTCAATGTTTTTATCTCTTTCCTCTCTCTGCCCTTCTGTTTTTTTTTTGTTTTTTTTATCAGTGCACTGATTAGTTTTTGCAGTCTTGTCTGTCTGTAAATATATTTAAGATATATAAATTACTGGGAGAGACTTGTAGAAAACCAATATTGTTACCGGGAAAAACTGATTCTCACAGTTGTGACTGATGTAAACATCCTGTATATGACTAACAGAAATGTGACTAACTGCACATTTGACAAGGCAAATATGGTGCCAACAGGGTCATGGTGATTATGGTAGTATAGTAGAATAATAGTTTTCTAATTAGAAAAATGTAGGAAAAATAATTTAATTAAAAGGAATTTTGTTCCATTAATCTTGTGTTTAAAGGGTAGTAATTAAGTAATTTAATTATTGCTTGCAATAAAGCCTGGGGGACTCAGTGGAGGCAGAGCAGCAGACGGTGCAATATCCTAACCTTGGGTCCAGCTCCAAAACACTGGATCCTACACTTTCCATAATGTGACTCATTAGCAACTGTTTGTTAGACTTACCTGAAACACCTTTGTTTATTATATAGGTTTTCTTTCATATTATATTAATGTTTCTCATTTATCTGTTAGTGAAAGTGCAACTTGAATCCGACAGTGTCTTAATTCATTTTGATCTCTTATCAAACAGAGTGGTGGTAAAAGCCAGGGACACATTTAGTCTGTGATGGCAGTGAGAGGTGCCCATCGGTGCACTCACACCTCACCTGTAGACCTCTAGTCATAGTTGAATCTGTCAAGCTACCTATTTTAACAGAAAAGCAGTTTACAACCAGGACCATCTACATTTCTTATATTTGGGTATTATCGTATTCCCTGGTGTGTTTGTTGTTGTTGTTTTTTTACAGACAGATTTAGCTGATTTTAGCAGTAGGCCTATGTAACATTTCCTTCTTGAGGCGTATCCCTGGTGGCGTGTACGAGACTTTAAAAAAAGCATTAAACATGAATAACAACATGGAGGGTTCATGTTGGTAATTGTCTTCGAGAAAATACAGTTGGGTGAAACAAAAAATGTGAAAACATTTAACAGAGGGGCGGACTTATTCTCTGTTTCATTCATCAGTCCTGACTACAGTCCATGTCCCCCCCTGGTCCTGTGGGTTATCTGGTCCAAGGCAGTGTGTGGGAACCCCTGTAGTTCCGCCGGTGGCCTGCTGGAGGCGCTGTTGACTGTGTAGTGTAATCGTGTAACACAGACGCCATCTTGAGGAGACCCCGAATGCAGCGCTTGTTGGTGGTGATGACAACAATCTCAGGCGCATCATGATGGGATTACTTAGTAACAAGTAAAATAGCTTCACGGCAGTGTTGGCTTGCAGGGGTTAAAGGTAAACCAGAGGAGCTGTCCGGCGACTGCTTACTGCTCCGGGTTTTTAATTTTTTTTTTTTTTTTTTTTTTTTGCAAAGAGAGAGGCTGCGCTGTAGCCTGATGGCCGGCTAGCTGCTCTCTGGACTCCACCGCGGCCTGCTCGGGAGGAGGAAGGGTGGTGACGGCGCAAAATGCTCTACCGCTGACTCCCAACAAGACATTTATCCTTCCCAGAGACTCACTCCGAGTTGGACGAGGAGCACGATGCACTTATAGATTTTTAAACGCTCTTAACTTTCCGATTTTGTTGTTGTGTGTAGAGGCTCTGAGCGACAGCGAGTGCCGTCTTGCGTTCCCCGAATTCCCAGCCTGAGACATGTCATCCAACTGCACCAGCGCAGCGCCTGTAAGCGCTAGCAAAACCAAGACGAAAAAGAAGCATTTTATAGGACAGAAAGTGAAATTATTCCGCGCAAGTGAGCCCATTCTCAGCGTTTTAATGTGGGGAGTCAACCATACGGTAAGCACATCTTAACTGTCTTGTTGTCGCGCGTGAGTACTTTGTTTATGCTGCTGTTTTGATTTAGCTAGCCTGCTAGCTTGTTAGCCAGCTGCCCTCATCTGTCAAGCCACCTTTGATGCTTACAGTCGGCTATGAAATTAGACTATTTAACGGATATTCGCCAAGAAATAGTACCAGTTTGCGTGGACGGATATCTGCTGGCTGACTGTGTGCTGACCTGGTCGTTTTCATTCAGTTTGTAGTCAACTGCTGCTTCCTTGGTAAGCTAGCCGCTGTGCCCGAAGCGTGCGTTTTGCAGTAAAGTGTCTCTGTTAAACTCTCTGCAGCCGCGGAGTAATTGTCACAAAATGGGCATGTCCGCGGCAGGTTGTGCTTTTTTTTACCCAAAGCACAGCGTTTACAGTCTGTCGTCATAAATCATGGGTGGTGAAATGTTTTGGAGCCAAGTCGTGATCTGCGGCTGTAGTGCAGGCATGGAGTGGGAGGGGTGTGACAGGCAGCAGGTTACACAGATTTTCAACCCCGCAGCTGCAGACAGGAGCCTTTTCTATTGTTTAAATAAACCTGCTTTTAGAGTGTATTTGCCGCCACGGTGCTCGGTGCCTGCATCCCGTTGCAGCAGTTTATTCCATCACATCATTTCCCCTATTAATAGAGCAGAAAAAATATATCACATTCACTTTTGGCCGAGGCTGCTGCCTCCAGCAATGAAAAGCACAGTGAATGGCAGATTGGACACAGTGATGGATGGAGTGGATTTGCACCAGCAGTTCGGTCTTGCCTAATGTGCTATATACACCCACTGACTGTTTTTGCCTGACACCCACTTCTGCACAGTTCTGATTGGTGCTTGAAAAGCTGGCTCTCAATGTGTAACAGAAAAAGTTTTTGTGATGAGCTTTGAATGAAAGTGCACCTGTTATCTGCAGTGTGGGTTTAACGCCACAGTCGGATGTATCCTTTCTGTTTGGTTCCACTTACACTTCCACTAAGCACACTTCTATCCGATCAGCACTGTTGTGATCAAATGACAAACGTACTCTTCTTTTAGGCATTAATTAAGTCAGTAATTGGTGGTAACTCACACTGTAAAAACCGCTGACAGCCACGGCAAATGTGACAGCTTGACAGCGAACATGCATGTATGTGTCCGTATCAGACACTCTGATTCCTCACTTAACATGAAAAACACAAACACTAGCAAGCCTGTTCCAAGAAAAGACACAACGGACAAATCGCACACAGCCAAGGAATTAAGGAGGCAGCTAATGATATGGTTATCACTGCAGCATCTCCAGCATTCAGTGGGTGAACTTTGGTAGTGGGTGTGTGGGTGCAGCGCGCACACACAGGCCTGGTGATTTGAGGTGTGGGTGGGAAGCCAATTCAAGGCATCAAACAGACTTCTCATCAAAGTTCCTTTCCTACAGTCTGAGGTTCTATGCATTTTTAATGTCTCCCTCGCTGTGATGCTGCTGGAGGACTTGACTTCCACGTGGTGTCAGTCAGTGTTTAGATGGTGTTCTACACCACCTGTTTGATGCTGTTAATCCCTCCAGTTTTTTGAAGTCATGTCAGCGCAGAAGGGCCCGAGTGGAATCTGTTCCTCCAGTGCAACAAGTTAGGAGAGTTTGAACTTTACTGCACTGTTCTGTCAGTGGGCCTATTCAGCTCGTCCAACCCATGCTTGAATTTTTGGGGGTTGGTACCCATACCAATATTTATAGTTGAATTTGTAATTATTCAACAATTATAAATTACCCAAGCTTCTTCTTCTGCATTCTTCTCTGTAAAAAAAAGTTTTCATATCAGCGCATGTCAAACAACATTTAGATTGGTACCAATATATCCACGATGGGGCTCAGACACAACAAACCCACATGAAAGAAACCGCAGTGATGAAGCCCGACTGTTGTGTAGCCTCACAACACTTGTGTCTTGGCCAAAAAGTTGCACTTGGAACCCACTCCAAAGACTACAGCCAACTAGCTGGTACACGCTGCATTTGCGTGAGAGGAAATAACTCTCCATACCACCAAGTAGTGGGAGTCTGTGTTTGTCATTATGAAAAAGGGAACTGCAAGAGTCTGTTCTGTAGGCATATAAACTTCTGTTATGATAAAGCAGCGTTTTTTGACTCCATTCTTGCTGATATAATTAAAAAGTCTGATTAGAAAAAAAGAAGTCGCAAATGGCACTGGCAAAGATGCGGAGATGAACAATAAGGAGAACCCGGCTTAATGAGTGAAATCAATGATATTACAGAGACAGGCTCAGGGTTGTTCGCTTTCTTTTTCCATTTCCCTTCTTGTGTGCTGATTTGCTTGGCTTAACAACCAATCAGAGTGATTTAGCTTCACCGACGGGCTCTGCCATCGATTCAACACTCAAAAACACCCAAAAAGCCACCGACTTTGCACTAGTTCCAATGGTGTGGGGCATGCCACAACAACTAGGGACGCTCATTAATGGCTCTGACATTCACAGTCAGTCATCGAGCCAACAGTGTGTCAGGGCCCATAGGCCGGTATCGGCTGATGATATCAGCTGACAGATTTATCAATCAGGCTCTAAATTTGGCATTATTTTACAAGTATCAAGTTTATAAAGGACATGGTGTGTTATATAGAAACTTTCTATTAGAAATACTAACCGCCTTCATGTTTTCATACCTCCTATAGTTCTCCCACACTTTGTAGTAAATGTACTTAAACTGCACTAAAGTAAGTTTAAGAGAAGTTAAGAGATGCCAGGAAGCTTTGAGTTGATTTTCCTTTTTGTAAACTTTATTCAAAAGTTACTCTCCAAATGTGCAAACAACAAAAACTGTGTTTGAAAGATTTGTATTCTCTTAGACTATAAATAAGATTGTTGTATTGTTATTTATATTATAAATGTGCAGGTAAAATCTGGCGAGCAGATCATAATGAAAGTTGGCTGTTTAAGAAGTGCGTGTGTGTGTTCCGAGTAACTAAGTTATCTGGCTGACTCTCAAAATGAGAAGATCTGAATCACCCTTTCCCCCCAGTTTCACTCGTATGGCTGTTGACTCAGTCCACAAGGAGGTTTGTTTGAAGTCCGTCAGTGTGAGCTTTTGCTCTGGATGTGTTTCAGCAGATAAGATCAGAGTCAGGGGGCTTAGCAGCAACAGCAGCAGCAAGGAAAGCTGTCGGCCTGTTCTTTGGTCTTGGGAGTTAATGATAAGTGCCGGTAAACACATGCAGAGATTTGACGCAGCGTTTTGGGGATTTCTTTTTTCACACTGAGGTGCGTTACAGGTATTCACAGCTCTGCTCTATTGATTAGATGCAGAGACAATATTTTTTCAATCATAATTTGATGGTTAAAACCCATCTTGATTTGTTTTACTGGAACTGCACACAGCAGAGTACTCTGCGTAGGAGTCGCATAATTTCAAACTGCCCTCGGTGAAACTGCAAAAGTCAGCAATGCTGCTTTGGTTTCTGATATTCCTGAGTAGTTATAAAGTATGTTAGCGTGTACACCACCCGTTTCCTCTTGACTTTTGGCTTTTGTCTGATCCGTCACTTTCTGTCTCACTTCTCTCCTTCAGGTTAACGAGTTAAGTAATGTGCCTGTACCAGTAATGCTGATGCCAGATGACTTTAAAGCCTACAGTAAGATCAAAGTGGACAACCACCTATTTAACAAGTAGGTACATCGCAGCTTACGCACCGTCAGCAGCACGGTCTGTTAAACGCACAATCTGTAATCCACGTGTAATCAAAAGAGTCAGCCCACGTCCACCTGCTGCCTCTCCAAAACGACTCCATCTTTGTTAAAATGCTCATCAATAGTATATGAATATATCTGTAATAAGTAGAATGTAGGATTGTGCCTTTAAAAATGCTTTGCACTCATCACATCCCATCACATTACAAATTGTCATCAAAAATAATTTAAATGAGCTATTGTTAAAGTTGCTTCGTCGTTTGCTGCACTTCAAAATGTTAAATACAGCAAACCTGCAGCATTTAAAGTTACGTTCAGAATCAAAAGAAGAACACTTGCCTTTGGAAAGTAGCTCAGTGCTGTAAATGTCCACCTAGTGTTGTGTTGTTTGTGCAGGATAGGCCTGCAGCTAACAATTATTTCCATTATTGATTCATCTGCTGATTATTTTCCCCAGTAAATAATTCATTCATTCATTTAGTCTATAAAATGTTAAAAAAGATTGTGAAGAATTTTCATCACAATTTCCCCGAGGCCAAAGTAAGGGTTTCTTGCTTCTTTTGTCCAGTCAACACTCCCAAATCCATTTACTATCATAAATAATAAAGCAGCAAGTTCTTACATTTAAGAAGCTGAAACCACCGAACGTTTGATGTTTTTGCTGAAAAAATGACTGAAAAGATGAATTGATCAATAGTTGTCAGTTAATTGTATTTATAGTCTAGTCGTTGGCAGCTCCGGTGCAGGATCCACACAATAGCAGAAAAAAAATCCAGCAATCAGCAAACAAACCTCAGTATCAGTCGGTCTTCTGCCTCACTTTCACTAATGAGCCTCCGAGCTTCTGTTTGCTGTGCTGATGTTGACTGTGCCTGTTTCTTGCCAGAGAAAACCTGCCTAGTCGCTTTAAGTTTAAAGAGTACTGTCCCATGGTGTTCAGAAACCTGAGGGAGAGGTTCTGCATCGACGACCAGGACTACCAGGTGAGCTACTTCTGCTTACAAGACACAAACTTTGACGGATTAAATTAAAGTTGTTTTGAGGCAAAAGAGGAACCCGAATGTCTCGTTTTAATCTTTTTTGGCAGAACTCTCTGACGAGGAGCGCCCCGCTCAACAGCGACTCCCAGGGTCGCTTCGGCAACCGCTTTCTGTCCAGCTACGACCACCGCTTTGTAATCAAAACTGTGTCCAGTGAGGACATCGCTGAGATGCATAACATCCTAAAGAAATATCACCAGGTAGAGGCTGCTTGTACCACCACACACCACGCTGCACACACACACAGACAGACGGAATCAAAAACCTGAGTGTCTTTGTGGCCAAACATGAATCCTAAAGTGCTGCATGCCTGTAAACGATGCAGCGCTGTGGTAATGATATAACCGTGGAGCTGCGCGGTGTCCAGTTTTAATCAGTTTTCATACTGTATATTTAATTCCTCACTCCCACACTTCCCTTTAACACGCTGTGCTCTCCTCCCTCCCCTGATTGTCTCCAGTTTATAGTCGAGTGTCATGGCAACACGCTGCTCCCACAGTTCCTGGGCATGTACAGGCTAACGGTGGACGGGGTGGAGACGTACATGGTGGTGACCCGGAATGTATTCAGCCATCGCCTCACTGTACACCGCAAATATGACCTGAAGGTATGATGGTGTACTGCAACACCAACATGTACAGATTCTCCCAGTACTTTTTTTCTTTCAATCTCTGCCTACTTGCGTGTGTCTAAAGGAAAAAAAACACTTCATAGATAACACAGCTAGCTCCTGTGTGCACTAAGACCGTCAACTGAGTTAACCCAAGGAAACTCTGACAGTGTTGGAGGTGTTGGGTTTATTGATTATCCTTTATTGATTTGTTTGGGAAGACTGATTTCTGTCTTTTATAAATTGTTGAATCCCCGAAGGGTGGTGTTTTTTATTGAACTCTGGAAACTTTATTAATGGATAAAGCCACCAGGATAAAGTCAAGCTGTTTGAGGAGGAATTTGAAATTTGAAAAATGTAAAAGGTTTCCCGTCCAAGGAGGACAAAAATAAAATGTTGTTTATTCAATTATATTATCATAATTGTATTATATATATTATGATTTATTCATCCCAATACTTCGACATGGGGGTAGTAGCTTTAGATAAATGGAGTGAGTGATCATTTCAAGCTCTACTATGATTCACATCAATCAACTGTAAACTGTAATGATGATTACAAATCTTGCTCATCGACAAAGAATTCGAGTTTGTGTTTAATATTATGGTCCACAGTTTCCTCACCAATAGATGTGAACACAGTGCACTTAAAAAAAAAAAACCTTGATAGCCTCAGCCTCTTCTCCTACCAAGTATTCTTTGAAGAAAACAACAGCACCTTTCCAATATTGACAGTTTAAAAAGACCCTGTCTAAGATAGTGAGTAAGATGCTCACAGTGCCTCTGATGTATCTTGAGCTGCTTTCAATTCATTCTATTTTTACCCTTCTTTTTCCCGGTTTTTTAGGGTTCTACGGTCTCAAGGGAAGCCAGCGACAAGGAAAAGGTGCGTCTTATTTCTGTGCAGTGACGGCTGCTGCTGTGATGGGATAAAAATAAAGGCCCTCAGCTCACCCCCAGAGGCAAACTTGTCAAATGACAGCTAAATTAAGTAGTTCTAAGTAAGCAGATGTATTCTAGTAGTACCTCATGCTGGCCTCATGCTGTTGGTGTGTACTCTGTCGTACTTGTTTTGTGTGTAAGCATGTGCTGTGCTGACACATGTCAGTGTATAACTATTCACTCTGAGGTGTTGGAATATGATTTTCTTTCATTGACAGACCATCAATTTCGTACTTATCTATGTATTTGTGGTAATATAACTGTACGACTGTGTGAATTGTAACACGTATCACGATGCCGTTATGGCCCTGTGACCTTCTATCATCAAACAAAACTTTTGATAACCACCATACTGTCCCCCTCCTCAGGCTAAGGAACTCCCCACTTTTAAAGACAACGACTTCCTGAATGAAGGCCATAAACTACAGATAGGAGATGACAACAAGAAGTACTTTCTGGAGAAGCTAAAACGGGATGTAGAGGTAAGACCAATTTCCAGTTTTTCATCTAGTTTGCTGTAGAATTGATGAGCTTCAAAGTGTTTATAGTTTGGCTGTGTGCTGTGATTTAAACCGCAGGATCTTCTGACTCTCTTTCATTGTACAGACAAAATCTGTAATCGGGATTTAGCATAGGGAGCCAACATAGTACAATAACCTTAGAGTGAGAATAATCTCATGAGTTTTACATGTTAAAACTCACCATCTGTTGAATTGCGTTCACTCAACTTATATTTGAAATAACTATAATCGTGTAATGTCATGAGTTTGGCTCTCAAACCTCAGTACCCTTTTTGGTTACCAAAGAAAGAATTACATGTGTCAGTATCATCGAGTGCTGGAAAATGTCAAATACCAAAAGCTGGGATTGTTTTTCTTCACTTGTTAGTTGTAACATCATTTCAATAACTGTATAATCTTATACTACATATATCAATTTTAAGCTATTTTGTTTGGGCAAAGTAAAGGATAAAAAAAACGTCTTATGCTTTAAAAACGTTATATTCACCACGATGATAGTTACTATTATCTTGATGTCAAGTATTGACAGTGTGGTTCTTTGTCTTAAAGTGAAACTGAATTGAGGTTATTCTTTAACTAGGGCTTTCACAATATCAAACATTTCAATACACAATTACTGTGGCCAAAAGAGTTTTCAATAATGATGTTAGTACGATATTTATAGGAAGATGGTGGAGGTGAAGAGCGAGTCTGTAACTATAACTGTACAGAAGCATAGAAAAAGAATAATTGTATTTAATGAATTGTAAAAAGGCAGCCAGGGGCTAACATCTGCCATCAATACAAAGTCACTATATTATCATATGTGTATATTATTTTCTGAATATCATGGTGATCATTAATACTGGTACACTGTAATGTAACTCCAGTACACAGTTTTGTTGTCCAAATTAAAAAGCTCGCTTGGAAATTTCACACAATATGAAGTATATTTACTTTAAAGCAGTATGAATTGATAGTTTGGGAAATTCTGCATGAGAACAGTCTCTAAACACAACTTTATGGAGTTGTTGTTTTTGGTATCCACCTAATCTGGAGTTAAATATTAGGCTATTTTAGCAGTAAATGCTTCACTGTGTTTACCAGTTAGTCGCTAACCTTGTCAAATGCAAAATAGACAAATGCAAAACAATTACAAAACCTATACAATAAGTTTAATGCTCCAGAGCGTATAATTTGGTTGATCATTTTGAGTTTGTCACTAATAGTCAGCCCTTTCCTGTTGATCCATTGCTAGTATCAAAGATGATGTGACACCTTTCAGTAGTGAAAGCAAACTCCTGCACACTGTCTAACTCGCAAAGATTTCCAGACCTTCATTAGGCAAACAGTTTGTTAAAAGTAGCTGAATGCCCGCAAGCAATCGCAGTCATCCCATGAGATCTAGATACATAACAAACAGCAACTTCCTAACTGGCAGTAAAACATACCATGGTTACATGAAGCTGGAGAAACAAAGCACTGTGAATTGTAAAACACTATAAATTGAAAATGTATAAATGCACTTTAAGTGGGCGCTGAAGGTCCCAAAGGCTAAACTCCAACAACAAAAGTGAAAAGGGCAACAATAAATGAATATGAAAATGCATAATTAGTACAAAACATAACAACATTACAATTTATCTTGACCTTAGTCAGATGTAAGTAATTAGATCCATACAAGCCCCCAAAAACAGTCTATTATAAATATGTTTAGAGTCAGAACTAGGTAATAAATGGACATAATATCCATAATAGATGGCTATTATTGTAATTTATAGTGTTCTGTTTTTTCTATTATGATACCCATCAGTACCATGGAGGTCAAAGTGATCATTTAAAATGTTTACTTTCTCACCATTAAAAAGCCAAACGTATTCAGACTGCTGTGATTCTAATGTCGACCATATCACAACTGTGCAGATGTGACAATGAGGCGTTGCTTTGTCTCGTTTCCTGTGTGTGTGTCAGTTCTTGGCCACCCTAAAGATCATGGACTACAGTCTCCTGGTGGGCATCCATGATGTGGAGCGGGCGGAGCAGGAGGAGATGGACGTGGAGGCCGTGGGAGAGGAGGAGGAGTACGAGAACGACGGAATGGGCGGAGGCGTGCTCACCGGCTCCTTCGGCACGCCACCCGACAGCCCCGGGAACCCTCTCAACTGTGGAGGATTCTTCGGCCCCGGGGAGTTTGACCCCTCTGTGGACGTTTACGCAATCAAGAGCCACGACAGTGAGGGTCGGCTTTGACGTAGCTGTAGCTTTACATTAAGCATTGGCAGCTAATTCGATGACCACTAGTCTGGTCGAGGCAGAAGAAAACTAATAAGCATAAAAACTAAGATGCATAGTCTTGATTTTTGAATTTGTTTAGTTTTACATTTGCCCTCAATTAACTATCTTTAGAGCACTCAAAACTGAGGAGTGAAACGGTCAAGGCTGCAGTTGTCATACAACAGTCGTAGAAATATGTGTCCCACAGAGGGAACTAAAGCTGTGGCTGCTTTTATCATGTATTTTCAGGTGCAGCTAAAGCCTTGTGATGTGTTTCTTATGCCAGGTGCTGTGAAGAAGGAGGTATACTTCATGGCTATCATCGACATCCTCACGCACTATGACGCTAAGAAAAAAGCTGCACATGCTGCCAAAACTGTGAAACACGGGGTGAGTGACATGACGACGTTATAATAATGTTCGAAAGCCACAAAACTGGCTATATTAAACAAATAAATGTATGAATACAAAGGGGAATTATTCAAACTTAATATAGTACTATAAAATGTTTTTGGGTTCAAAATTCCCTGTTTCACACGTGGTTTATTTTACAAAGTCACTTTTGATGGCGGTACAAGATTTCACCAGTGTCCGCCCCCCTACCTTTCAGCACTCAGCCTCCAAGCGGAGGAGTCAGCTAGCGAGCTAGATCCAGTTAGTTGCGACAACCACACCAATTTGTTGATTATTGTATTGTACATGTTTGTTTATTTACAGCAGCAGACTCAAGTTTGTTGATTCAGAATAACATTCGTGTGTTATTACTATGTTACCAGATGCTACCTGGATTTAGCTAGCTAAAATGTGTTTGTGGAGCTTGTTGATAGAGGCTAGGAGCGTGTGACTGGCTGAACGCTGAGACAAAAATGCCATTTATTTAATGAGGGTGTTATTTATTTCGTACTGTCTTTATGTATTTATTATGGAACACTTTGAGGTGCCATAGCAGACAGATACAATTCCTAAAACAGTCCACTAGCCACTAGTTGATAGTCAGAAGATTAGTCATTGCAAGTTTTTGTGATTGATTAATCATCATTTATCGAGCGCAGATGCTCAACATTAGTGTCCAGCATATGAAACAAGTGAAGATTTGCTGATTTTCTCAGTGAAGTGACTGTGAATTGACTATATTAGGATATCGGCTTGCTGGTGTGACAAAACAAGAAAAGGAAACTGATGGAATTATTCTTATATATTTTATAAACATAAGAAAAAAAACATTAAATCGTAGAAACGATCACCAGAGTAATCATTAAAGAAAACAGACCCAAATGTAACACAGCAAATGGGAATTCATGGCTGTGAATCAGATCCCAGGTCTCCTGGACGGGGATTTTACTGCATGTAAAAATAATGAACTTCAAAAGTGATGTTGCATGTGTTTTGCTTATTCTGTCTCATTTTCTGCCTTTTTTTTGTGTGTGTGTGTCTCAGGCGGGGGCCGAGATCTCGACGGTGAACCCGGAGCAGTACTCCAAACGCTTCTACGAGTTCATGTCCAACATCTTATCATAGACTCATCTCCCAGTCCAGCCAGTCACTTCCTGTCATAGATCTGTCAAACGCCACACACTTATTTCTCTTCTCCCCCACCTCACTGTAGGTCAATCTCCCCCCCCGCCTCTCTACCCCCTTAAAAAAACCTACCAGTGTCCTCCTCCAGCCGGGGACCAGTCCGGCAGGAAGGATACACCAAGCCTGTTACACTGACCCGCACAAACACACACACACACCCATCGCCACCGCCGCCTCCTTGGCTCCGTCATCCAACGCAAGGAAAACTCGTGAAACCCCTCACTGAATTCGGAACAACATCCCGATAATCTCCCTGTTCTTTTTTTAAAAAAATGTTCCGCCTCCCAGTCCTCCTCAGCCACCTTGTTACTACTCACGCCAGCACGGAAACTGTCTCACTAATGCCTTGAACAAGTGTGTCAGCTTCAGCAGTTAACAGTCTGTTAGTACAGTCTCTTAAATTTCTGTTCATGTCGTTGTTGTTCTTATAATTTCTATTAGACACACACACGCACACACACACACATGTAAACAACTCACACAGATGCTGAATGGTCAGATTGCATGACAAACTCTTTGACAGTCACCATCCGGCTTCTCTCTCGGTAACAACGGAAAAATAAAAAGCACTGCTGACAAATTGGAATGACAGGGAACAAACACATTACTATATAATGGTGTATTAAGTAAATGAATGCAATATCAAAAATGCATGGCTGATGTGTACATGAGACTCCACCAGTAAGTTGAAACATCAAACCACTGAACTTCGCATCTGAGTGTTACGACTAAAACAACGAAAAAGAGAAAAAAAAAAAACTTGGTGTTTGAATGTTACGTTGCCATATTGTTTTTGAATATTTTGACATTTTAACCGTGAGCTTGGTGGAGGTTGGTCTAAGAAAAAGAAAATTCACATAAAAAGGGGAATTCTGCAGCAAATACTTGTTTATTACCATAAGGATCATTTTTATATCTTGTTTACATTAATGTAGCAATTTTGTGTTTGTATACAGTATTGTTTTGTTACCAACAGACATTAGAAAAAAAAGTTACTTGAAAATGATTCATTGCATATTAAAGGGAGTTTTATCTTGTTTTTGTCGTTTGGCTTTACTCATTTCTACAGGAACGGCCCCTCAGACGCTAACCATACGAAGCACAAGGCTAATGTCATGGGCTGCTCAGGGGTAATTCCTTGGCAGACTGTTTTTCTTTATGTACTTACATTTTTATTGTTTTTTTTTATCTGAAAAACAAAAGCATGAGCACACAGACAATATGACGTTTAATTAATTCCTGTCAAAGGCTACTGAGACTCACCTGGTTAGGTTTAATGTGGAGTTTATCCAACCATAGTTGGGCAAGATCTGATTAAAAGAATGACCCTTTGTGTCAGCGTCAGACGTCTTATTAAAGCTGCTAAAAGGAACTTTGATTTGTTGTAGATTCTTTTGACAAAAGGTGACAATGGTGAAACAAAGTCAACTTTGGTGTAGTTCTGTCCTACAGGGCGCTGAAACCCCTTAATTCATCCTCAGCACTCTGCTATTAAAAAAATAGTTTTCGTTTTATGACTTGCCTGAATAAGTGGGAATCTGACCCAGTGACAGGCATTAAGAACAACTATAATACCTACATCTTCTCTCTTATCTTCTCACTGATGGTCTTGTTTGCTCGTATAGGTCCTATGGAGGCATCAGTATTAAATCAACACTTTAATAATCACTTAGGTTTGTTGTACGTTCAAGCAAGAGTTAAAAGGTTAAAAGGTTATTACAGCACGTTAGATTAGAGGGCCCAATCCCAATGTTCCCTTTAAAGCCTTAAACCCTGAACCTTCACAGACTTAGCTGATAAAACTGGTAAGTATTTGAGTGAGAGAGTCTGCAAGGGCATTATGACATTTACAGGACTGGGACAGCACTTTATAACATTTCACAGGTTTCAGGGGGAAAGGGTCTGTAACATTTCAAAAGGGTTTAACTTTTATTTAATTTAAGTAGAGAAACTGTCAGATCTTAGAAAGTGATTTAGAATATTTCTGTTTTCTCCCATTGAGTAGCTCTGCCAACAGTTTTAGCATCCCTGGTCACCCATGGTGTCCTTGTGTATAATGGTGCTACGCTAGGTGCTGTGAGTTTTTCCTTTAGGCAAAGTCTGAAGAAATACAGACTTACAGAAGGTGGCCAGAGGACTCCAAATGTCCGTGAAAAAACCATTATGGACATGATGATTTGGTTGCAGGACAGCCCTAAACCCTCGCAGAGTCGGAGTGTGGACATTGGCGTTAGGTCGAAAAGAAATTTGAAGAAGCAAAATAAAAATGGAAACAAAATACTCAGAGCACTTGATCCTACCCAGTGTTAGGAGGGTCAGTGTTTCAAGACTTTGCGATGTGTCAGTCTGCTGCTACTTTCAGTGTGAAAGGCTTGTTTAGTACAATTTCTGTAATCTTGTGCTGCTCCTCGTGCTAACTGTTTAGATCAGCCTGGTCAGCTGGTGTCACCACATGTTTTCCCCTGCACTTTTCTATCACATCCTGATTCGGTGCAGAACCTCTGAATTAGGTTCACAAAACATGTAACAAAGAGATATGAAAAGTGATGCCAATGTAGCCCAAGTTCTTCCAACAATACCATCAGTCAAGTTCATTGTTTAAGCATCCATTTATTGCAATATCAATAAGAAAAGAAGAAAGTACAAGCATCGTTTATTATTTGTATACAAAATGTAAGGGGAGAAACAGCAGCTCTAGTCCATCCTGGCCTTCAGGGTTCGTGTGGTGATCTTGTCTTTCTCACTGCCAGAGGGAAGAGCAGGTTGTCAATCGCTGTGAACCTGTTGTTCAGCCCAACATGTGCATACTGTACTTTATTATCACTGTACTTACATGACATGTACGACGACTCCCATACCAGACACTGCATCTCTGTCGACTGCGTTCAGCATTGCTTGGGAGATGGTCTCGAACAGGTCCTCTGGTTCCTGCCCCATCACAAAGAAAAAGGTCATGAATTTTTGAATGGAGAAAATCTGTGGTCAGAATGACCGACACCTTGGCAGACCTCAACAGCAAGTTTAACAAGGTGTTGAAACTTGCAGATCTTATTCTGATCTTGTAAATCTCTGCCCTTAAGTTAGTTCGAACCATTTTCCCACATGTGGGAGTTAATAGTAGCTTAATTTACTCTACCTGTACAAAACTGTACACACAAAGTTCCTCATTATCATAATTAATTCATCACCTTCATATTTGAGAAATCAGTGGAATACTAATTTGCTTGTAAGTAAACTAGTAGTAACTGTCATTTAGTGTCCAGCAACCACATTACAGGTGCAAGAACGACTTCAAACTTCACACACTACTTACCATGTCTGGCTCCCACAAAGATTCACACATGCCGTACATCTGCTCTGAACAGGTGCCGCTCACGACAAAGTCCTCTGTCACCATGGGGCAGCCAATCAAATCCAAGGAGCAGATGAATGGCTCAAAGGTTTTGGGATCCAGCCCGGCGATCACAGGCTCGATGTAGTACGGCCCAAACCTAATGAGAGGATCACACGTCAACCAGATCTTTACCTTCAATGTCAATATTTACGCCTACAGTGTGTCGTCTGTCTGTAGATTTTGAGTCATTCATGCTACAATGCATCTGAAATAACTTCAGGTCACTCACCTCCTTTCATACAACAGGTTGGACACCATGCTCATGAAAGTCTTGGGCTTGATCTGGCGACCCTCCTTCAGCTCATACAGGTTCAGTCTGAATTTAAGCCTCTGGGATCTACACACAAGGCAAAGACCAGTTAACACCAGTGTTTTTATTCTGTGTCTTACATCCTAATGTCTCAGGACTATTCACTAGTATATTTTATGATACCTTTCAAAAACAAATTCACAGAGAAGGCGAATGTAACTCACTACTGATACACAGTTTCCCCTAAATAGTTTGCGATAGTGATGAAGAAAAACTTGTGATCATTCCCTGGTGAAAGAACAGCTTTTTCAATTAGAGACAGAGAAAGACACGGAGGTCAAACACACTCACACTGTCTGAACATCAGTGGCCAGTCCAGCCAGCCCAATGTACAGCCGGTCTCCCATGGGGAAGATCTTCTGGAAGTCTGTGGTGACCATCTGAGCCTGAATGCCAAATCTTCGGTCTGCTGCGATCGCCACACAGTTCTTCCCCGCATGGCCATGACAGCCCCTCCATTATAAGACATAATAGACTAGATGAAGAAGAGAGACAGCGTGAGGTCAATCAGAGCAGACAGACTTATGAGATTAAAAATGATTAGTCAACAGACAGAAAATGTATCAGCAACTTACTTTAACTTAATTGATTTTCTAGGTCATTGTAATCAAAACGGAAAAAAACAGTTTTCTAAATATGTCATTTTCAGCTCTATGAGAGATTTTGATGAGAATGTTTATCTTTACATGATAAAAGAACTGTAAGTTCCAGCCTTGACAGGAAGCATGAAGTGGAACAACTACACACCCCTCAAAAGACAAAAATAAGAGCCTCAACCACGGGACCGTGCTGCATGTGAAAATACAGTCAATCTGTGCATAACATGTAAATGATATGCAATAGATGTTTGTCCTGAACATAAGATATTATGACTGATATATTAATGTTTATCATATCATTAGTTTGAAGGAAAAAAACACGTTTCCATTTAATTAGCCTGGGTCGTTTCTATAGCAGAAGCATAACTATTGAGAAGTAATTTAAAATAACTAAAACGTGAAAAAAACAGAAGCACATGAGAATAAAAGTTTAGTAATGACATACAGAAATGTGCTCAAATGTCTGACACATTTCTTAATGCAATGGTATTTAGGTAAAAACATCGTAACTGAGCTGTCAACATTGTAACGTTAGCGTTAGCTAGCAGTTAGTCGGCTGCTAACAGTAACGTTAGCTTTACATTCTCCAAATGCTAAATGTTGAAGCTTCAGCTATCAAAGCTGACAGTGTCTGATCGACTTTGACTACTTCAGCTGATGTTAGCGCAAACTGAACTACAACAGTTTAAATAACCCCAGTTATATAACAACATGTCATGGAAGTGAATTCAGGAAAGGAACCCATTTTGTACAAAATGCAACGTTAGCTCATGTGGAGCTAGCATGAGTATGCTAAGTATTTAAGTTTACCGGCTATCGCCCACTTCTATTATAATATATAGTGTTATGTATCGTTAGATGAGACAAGACTTGGAATATTAAGTTATATAGGGAAAATATATGGATAACGTGTAATAGTAGGTCTTGAATCCGCTTCCAGGGAGTATTTGCTAACTTGAGTGAGTTAGCTAGAGATGTCTAAGAGCTAACTTACAACATTAGCTTAGCCAAGCTTTTGTCACGCTAGCCTTTGTTTTACATTTTAAATCACTGTACCTAACACATCATTCGCATAGGATCTAATGTATAAAGATCTTACCATGGTGGCGGTGTTGTGGTATATTTCTAGCTGCTATAACTTGCGAACCAGCTACCGAGCTATGATGAATGACTGGTAGCTTCCCAGAGTGACTACACGATTTAGAGACACAGAGATCACAGTAGCATGAACTCTACTCACGACATCACTGCTGCAAAGGTGATTGGCTGGATGAACGGCACTCGGTGGAAAGCGCTACTGTCATTGGATAACATGTGCAGTGGTGAGTGGCGTATGCATAGTTTGTTAGAGTCGTGTTAAAGTGAAATTAAAAGCGGGAGGTTTCTCTCAAATTTGCTTCTAAAACTGGATTGTCAATCTCAAATTCACGTCTTGATACCTACGCGTATACAACCAAAGCTTTATCGGTTCATGTCACAGTATTTTACTTACAAATAGATAATATTGAAAAGTAATCATAGGTTTAAAGAGCTTGACATCCCTCAATTTGTTGGACCAAAGGCTAAAAAAACTATTATTTCTGCTCAGTTGTAGCAACAAACTTAATCAAAACTTAAACAAGGAATTTTAAAAATCCTGACCCATAAATATCCTGTCAATGAATTGCCTCAAGTCATTCACATTACACTGGATTACAACAGTAAATTGCTAATAAAAGAGCTCTTGTGCTTAAGATAGACAGTTGAGCTCTGTTCCATCAGTTCTGGCACTGAAATCAACACAGGTCATATTTTTAGTGTGGTTATTGATAATTGGGTATTGATGTGATTATCTACCAGTTCATGACTGAAGGTGAGATTTATGAAGCAGCACCTGAATAAGTATAAGTATCCCCAGTGACAACATAGGTTATTTTAAAAAGACAAAACAAATGATGGACTTCTGGAAATATGCTTTTATTCCAGTTGGTACTCACAGGTGTACACTATTTAACAAACACAAAGTATATTACAAAAACTACTGAGATAAAAGCATGTGCTAGCATAGTGTAAAACAAAAACTGTACACTGTACAAAGTTCAGATGACATGAGTTCTAAAAGGGCCACTGGCTTTCAACAAAAGTAACAACAACTGACCAGCCATCACAGGCCTTTTGCATTTGTCTGAGATATAAATTGTGTGTGTGTGTGTGTAGGGATGGGGCCATGTAGCTCCCTGTTTGCACTCGTGACAGACTCCCACCACACCATCCAGCCTTAATGCATGAATACATACACACCTGCCTCAGTACATTAAAGAGACAGATAAAGGAGAGGCTGGCTCACTCTCAGCTATCATTGTCTATCAATATGATAAATGTGTTGTCTTCATCTCTTCATGAAGTTGTCCAGGGAGGCCGGGGTCCTCTGAATGGAGTGGATATTCCTCTTCACCCGGTCCTCTAAAGAGGAGCTGGAAGCACTCTCCAGCTTCATGTTGCTACAAGAAGAAAAGTTGAATGTTAATGGAGCTCAACATCAACGATGCAAGAAAGGTTAAAAATGAAGACTCAACAAAAGGACATCATTTGTGCATTAAAAACAGAGAAGGAGATGTGTCCATGATGATGTCTGATCATCTCCGTGGCCATGTTGTTCTGAAACTTACTGAATGAAGCCAGCGTGGCGGTCATGTTTGGCGTTTTGTTCCCGCTGCTTTTCCTGCTCGTCTTGCCTCTTGTACCTCTTCACGTTATTCTCCCTGTCCTCCTCCCTCTGCTTGGCCTGGTCCATCATCTCCCGCCTCTTTTGTTCCAGCTCTTCTGCAGATAACTTCCTACATCAGACAGAAAAGTCCATTTAGTGTGGGAGGTGATTGAGACAATGCTCTGAAAGACAGATTAACCGCTTAAAAAACATTTCTGATTGCCTCCACCCAAGTATCATAGTCAGAGCAATTACAATTTTTTGTTCCATCCTTAAGGGTTACTTTTGACATGTTTACAGCTTTATCAAACAAGGATTCTGTACCAGTGTACAGCAACCCAACTGTTTAATGGCAAATATTCAGACATTTTGATTCCACTTGCACAAACAGCAGTGAAAACAGAGAAAAAGATATGTCATGGCAGCATCATGACAGCAGAGTTTAAGATTCAATATTGGAGGAATGGGTTGACCTGTCATTATCAGCACAGAATTGAAAGCTGAATGACATATTTTTATAAGCAAGCAAGTAATGATTCTCAAAGAAGTATCTATAATTAGAATACTCTCAGTATTTACAAGCACTCTATTTCTCGAGCCCTGTGAACTCTTACTTGGACGTGTGGTGCCTGTTTCTGTTGTAACGCTCTTTCTGTGGGCTGGCAGCTCTCGCCCCGACCTTCCTGTCCACTCTGTGCGAGGAAGAAGAGTAAGAAGAGCTTTCCTTATTGTTCCTGCGAGGCGATCGCGAGCGGCTCCTTTCGCGGCGTCCTGAGTGATTGGAGGGAGCTGAGGACTGGGGATGTCTGCCAGAGGGAAGCTGAGAGGGACGACATAACTGTTAGGACTTATACGGGCTCTGGTCCAGTGAAAGATTAGTCATTGAAACTGTAGAAGAGATCAGATGTATGTATGAGCATAAGAACAGTGGTATAATAAAATATCAATTAGCTGCTTACTGACCAGGAGGCCATAGCCCGGAAGATGATGGGAATGAGACTTGGTGTCTGCTGACGATTCATCTCGGGAATGTGACCTAAAAAAAGATCAGAGACGATCGTTAAAACAGTTTACTTAATTGTACTAATTGATTAATATCCTCTTTATGCAGTGAATCCTATTACAGATAACATGGCACTTTTTTATTACTAGTGCAGTGCCGGCTTTAGTGCCTGTGTGGGGCGGCTGATTGCCCGACCTCCAATATCAGCGACCTGCAGTGCCAGAGGGCCCCCACAGTTAGGCGTTTGCATGCAGCACCGTTTTTTTCCTGTTTTTTAAACCTAATTAATAACGCAGCAATGTTACAACACACCATCAGTGGTTTTAGACGGTTAATTGGCGGGTCCCAAAACAGGAGCCACACCTAAGTCACTAAAATTATTAATCATTACTTTTTCATTTCTGCTTCTATGTTAAATTTACATTTACTTGACTGAATGTAGGTCACAGTGACACCGCACGCATGAAAAGCAAAATTCTAAATGCGCCATTAAACAATTTGATTACAGACTAACGTTATCAGCATTTGTGGGAGATGCTGAAAGAAAGGCCCTGCCACGGAAATCTAACTGTGGAGAAGTTTTCATCCAGACGTAACAGTGAATTAATTACATCTCCACTGCTGTACAACATCATTAATGTTGATAAAAGTTATGAAGTAATGCTGAAGCTAAGTTATATTTGGTAACCAGGGTGTTAGAAAGGTTAGCCTGACATTATTAGATATAAGGTTATAAGGTAGCTAGCTAATGTTACCTTAACTAGGCTCATCCGAGTGCATACCTCCGCCAAGGCCCAACAGTCTCCTTTAATTCAGTCAAACCTAATCCAATATCAAACTCAACAGCCCTGTACTGCTCTAAATTTTAACCATAATTTAAGCTGGCCAGATCCAGGATCCACATCAAACTACTCAGTCATAGATACCAGCCACTTAAATACATCTGATTTATTTAAAATCAAGATCCATGCATTATTACTGAGAAGTTATCAAAAATGTTGACAAAACACACAAACATGGGAGAAAACATCACCTCCTTGGTAGAGGTAGTAACAATAAGTTAACCACTGAGTAGAGTTATAAAAATGTTAACATGAAAACTCAAATCAGCTCACGCCTCATTATGTAGAACCAACGCCACCGAAAGACAAGCTTAACCCTAAACCTCTCCTGCCATGGCTCTGGGTGTAATGTAGTTACTGACTGTTCCCTCATGCATGCTGGGCAAAGTTTCTCTTTTTATGTTTATCAAAAAACACTCATTGGAAGTAATTCACACCCCACAATTCCTCGGGTCCTCAGGAATGCACCCGGCAAGTGTGAAGTGAATCAGACAGACAGAGATTACTTCCATTTTAGCGATGTGTCGTGTGCTCTGCTGTGTGAGCACATCCAAATCACTAGTGTTCAGGTCATTGCTTCAACAATCTCTTTACATACCTGTGTTTTTTCTCTTCTTCCTCGCTTGAGCTCGAACTTGAGCTCCTTCTCTTATGCTTCTTCTCCTTTCTCCTCTCTTTATCTGCCTTCTTCTTTTTGTCCTTCTTCTTCTTCTTCTTCTTGTCTTTCTTGTCGAGATTTTGGCGCAGCTGTGAGAGAAACAAGCGATGTTTCACATACAAATACTTTTCTAGCAAAACTGCATTTATAATGTGTTAATAAATCAACACTGAAAGATGCTAAAAGGGGAAGTACATGCGGATTTCAGATAAGAGCAAAGTGTTTTTAGAAGGTTTGTCAAAAGTAAAAACATCTTAAAAGGTAGATGAACTCAATCTATTAAAAGTGAATACATCAAAACAGACGGTATCTACCATTTCTTTAATTTTCTTCATCTTCACTGGATTAGTCAAGACCTCCCTCTTCTTTTCTTCCTCACGTTTCCTTCAATAAGACAAACAAACCATTAAT
Organism: Lagodon rhomboides; assembly: GCA_039737535.1. Lineage (NCBI taxonomy): Eukaryota > Metazoa > Chordata > Actinopteri > Spariformes > Sparidae > Lagodon > Lagodon rhomboides. The sequence continues at coordinate 6,620,461 of CM077786.1, forward strand.
CAAATGCCATGAAAGTTTTTGCATCTTTTCAGAACAAGTGACAAGAGAAAAGGGGAATCACTGACCTGATTTCAAACAAGGGGTCTTCCCTGATCTTGGCAGCCAGGTCAAGGTTGGAGGCCGGAGTGGTGGGGTTGAAGATGGACCCAGGCAGAAGGCCGGTCTCAGCGGATGGGCCGCTTTCAGGCTCCTCGTATTGGTCGGTGATCTGCTTGTCGATGGCGCGTCCCAGAAGGTACTCATCTCTGGACACCTGTCCAGCAGGACCCTGGTACATCCAGTCAAGGCGGTCATCCCTCTTTCTGTAATCATAAAAACAGTTTGATTAGAGAATTGTATTTAATCTAATCCCTGAAAACAACTTTCAGAATATCAGAGAACTTACTTAATGGCACCAGTTTCCTCCGCAAATCTTGTCATTTCTTCTCGAGTTCGCTCATCTTTCAGTTCTTTCTGGAGCTCCTCAATCTTTTTGCGTTCAGCCTCATGTTTCTGTTCAGCTTTCCACACGCGCTCAATGTTTTTCATAGTCTGTGGATGCCAGCTCTTTTTCAAGTTCTGGCAGAAGACAAGGTAGAAGACATCAAGTTATTTTCTGTAACAGCTATCAAGTACTACTAGCTTAAGGATACAATTTGGATTTAAAGTGATGGCATGTCAACCAAAAATACTCATGTGGACAGGAATATAAAAATGTCACATCCAAAGAAATTATGGTGATATCCCGTTAATCTAAGAGAAATCCCCAACATCATCCAGTACATTAGAAGAGGGAAATTGTTCATTTATTGTTAAGAAATGTCTCTTACATTTAGTAACGTTATCGTAGCAGTTACGTTACCAACATAACTTAAACGTTAAAACATAATAATAAGACCAAAGTTAAAGTGAGTATTGATGAACTGAACTGTGAGTCGTAACAATAATAGGTATTAGATATCATCTCATGTTGAAACAGCCGTATAGACTTCATTAACAAACGTACAACTTTAAACAGCCATATTCTGAATGGAGTTTGGTCACAACCGTCTTTGAACATCATAGGAATAGCCTCTTGTAAATAAAAAATAACGCTAGGTAATACTTACCAGGTCGCCGCCCCCCATCTTGAAAAATGTGTCGTTTCAGTTCAACAAAAATAAAATATAGACAAATGTGTCCTTGAAAATATAAAAAGTGTCGAAAGTTGCTATGAAGCTAGCTAGAAAATGGAGCCACCGAGGCTGCCGTAAAATGTATTTGATGTACTTCCTGTTTTGTAGAATTCAGTTTCCGGTTCCAGCTCATGGTGCCTTCATGTGCCCATGGTGATGGTGAGCTCCTCACATTACAGAATTACATTACCGCCGTGAGTAAGTCAACAATGAAACCCGTCATGACTTTCAACTGGTTTTGGTCGCAATCATGAATTAAATTATCGTTACGTCACGTGTGCGTGTTTTGGTTGCTGTTAATTAGTTTCACAATCTTTTTTTTTTATATGATTAAACACGTGTTTACCATCCGTTTGTTTTAGACCACTGAACGCAACGCCATGTTTTTAGGGCTTGTGACCCCTAAAAACGTTTAGTTTAAAAAAAAGTCAGTGTAAAAAAAACAAACATATCATGTCCTTGATGGGGCAATAACTTTTAATACTTTAACCACAGGATAGTCTGTCATTTGATTCAACTGGAGAATTTTCACAGGCCAGAGGAAAATTATCCTATCTACTCACCCCCATGCCAATGGAAAGTAAAGTCCCCTAAACAACTGAATTAGATTGGGATTTGAAAAGACATTAGACTATTTGCACCCTCGACGCACATCCTATCTTAATAATACATTTCAAAATAAGTCCCCATCTACTTCAGTTGTTTAGGAGAATGCTGCAACGCTGTTTAGCTGCAAAGTTATAGAAATGCTTTGTGAACTACAGAACTTCACTCGACTTTCCATCTCCATGGAGTTGACTAGATTATGACTCTATATTCATTTTTGGAAACCTATCCTTTAAGAAAAAAGTTACTATAGTAAACTATATATACTGTATTTAGATATATTTTATATTCAAACCTATATAAACTGTATTCATACTGTATTATTATCTACGACATATATATGATTTATCTTTAATTGTCTTGTGACTCCTCAGATTTATCTTGCAACACCTTGGCAGTCCTGTGGGCTATGAGAACCAGTAGTTAACGACTACATGAAAAAACACTTCAAAGTCTAAACATAACTGCAAACTTAAGAATCACATTAAATCTTAAATCTCACATCTTCAACTACTGCTACTACTGGGCCAATAGTCCCGAAGAAATGCAAAAAAATTAAATCGACTTTTTCATAAAAGCATGAAACTTGGTACAGTTGTACAGTTTGGGGCCCTGAACGTTTTCAGAGATTGAACCATCGCAAAAACCCCACGTGGCAACCATGGTGGCCATTTTACTTTCCGCCATTACTGAATGATGTGTTTTGCATCATATCTCCTGAACATGATAACGCAGCAAAGGTGATATGAACCCCCATGTGTTGATGGTCAAGGATTACAATGATACCATATATGACACTGATAAACTGTTCAGGTGAAGAGTTAATGGTGAATTCAGGTACGCTGTGATAATGAAACAAGATAGTTCAGGTCAAAAAATCTGTCACTTTTTCATAGAAGCATGAAACCTGGTACAATTGTACAATTTGGGACCCTGAACATTTTCAGATATGGAGCCATTGCAAAAATGCCACATGGCATACATCTTACTTTCTGCCACATAATCATGTATTTTGCATCATATCTCCTGAACCAAACATGATAAGACAGAAAAGGTGATATCTAACCCTCCTGTGATGGTCAAGGATTCTATTGATACTGTATACAACATTATGAACTGTTCAGGTGAACAGGGTCATGACCTTAGCTACTTGCGTGAGGTAGGTGCGTGGTTAAGATAAAAACGAGGTTAGGTAAAACTGGAGACCATCTGTCAGTGGGATCACACCTACTGTGACGTGAATGGTGCAGATGACATTAGAAGAAGTGAGTTTGGTAAAAACAAGTGAACTATACCATGTTTAATGTCGAACACTCCTTCTCCTGGTGTGAGCCCATCACAAAATGGTCTCTAGTTTTTTTCATCAGAGTTGCAGGATTTGAAAGGAATCTCAACCAATCCTGAATTGGCCCTCTTCCTCCTGGACAAGTGTGATCAGGAATGTTGTTTACTCTAGCTTTCTCAACAAACGTACTATAACTGTTAGCTATAGGCCGACATGTGGCAAATATGAGAGGTAAATGAATCAGCCTTTAATTTGTTTGAAACAGTTTGTTTGTGCTCAAACAGTCCGCAAGAGCCTGAATCAACAGAGAATAAGAGTTGTTGCTTTCAACTAAGTTGCCCAGTTCATATCAAATATTAAATGTATAGTCACTGTATTGTCAGGGTCACTTCTGAAAAAATCTGGGTGTTTTTTGTTTGTAAGAAATTCTACACAACGTATATGCAGATATGATATTATTAGAAAGTCTGGCCAAGGTTCTCAGATACTGTGTGATTACATGACAGCGTGGCTGGTTATGTTTTCACCTTGAGAGTCTGTTTGTGTGTGTGTGTGTGTGTGTGTGTGTGTGTGTGTGTGTGTGTGTGTGTGTGTGTGTGTCATCTTGGCGCAAAATCTGCTCCTGGACACCTACTGTTGTGGGAGCCAGTCACAGGAGCTGTTTTGACTGCTTTGCGATATGTCTCTCTGTCTGTGAATGTGAAAGCACCATCACTGCGCAAGATGTAGTCATGAAACTTTACAGGTGTGTTGCTGAGATCAAAATGAAGGGTTTGAAGTTTGAAGATGGGTGTGGTCTGACCCATGGTTACTGAGAACTCATGAAATAATGTAGTAATGACTACTGAGTACTCATGGGTCAACATGTTAATGGGCATCATGACTGGTGTGTTCCTTCAAAAGATGGTCTCTAGTTTCCTCCTCATCGTGTAACGGAATTCACCAATGCCTCTTCACCGGAGCAATTTATGATGTAGTAAATGGTGTCATTGTTATCCTTGACCATCAAAACAGGAGGTGGATATAAACTTTTATGTGTTATTATGTTTAGCTCAGGAGATATGATTCAAAATACATAATTCTCACATGGCAGAAATTAAAATGGCCGCCAAGGTTGCCACGTGGCGTTTTTGTGATGGCTCCATCTCTGAAAATGTTCAGGGCCCAAAACTGTACAACTGTACTAAGTTTCATACTTTTATGAAAAAGTGAAAGATTTTTTGCATTTCCTCTGGACTACTACTACTCCTAATAATAATAATAATAATAATAATAATAATAATAATAATAATAATAATAATAATAATAATAATGTCTGCTGTTGTATTCAAGTGAAAATAAAATTGCAAAGAGTAATTAACAATCAGCACCCCTGACTTAAAAGTAAAATAAAGGTTCAACATGGACACAGAATATAATTTTTTATTTAATAAAGGACAATAATAGATTAAATACAAGTTATTACACCACAATACTTAACTTATTAAATGTTTTAGAACTTATTTTATAGCAGTCAACTAAAACATTTACTACAGCGACCAAATTTTAAAAGAAGTTGTCCATCTTGTTCTACTGACCAACGTAAAAGACTATCTAACATAAACAAAAAATAATAATAAGAGACAATACACAATAATTGACTAATCTTTTAGCAATGTCTTCCATTTCTTAAATTCTATACATAAATACAGCAATCATGAGCCTCCAGAAATTGAAAGCTCCCTAATATATATAGAAATCTCAGCCTAACGTCTGTGATGGTTTATACATCCTAATAGTGTTTTAAACTGTAAAGCCACTCACACTGCCTGCTACAGAACTATTGATCACAGAATATTGATTATGAAAGTTAACTATTCAAAATAAGTAACCTAATAGATTTCAGATGCGTCTGTTGTTCAACTGCATTTTATTGTACTCGCTAGACTGCTGACGCAGTCCTTTTCTGCATACTTTAGTATAAATTATATATATAATTCAGACTTAAATGGTTGTAATGTTTCAAAAAGAGTATTGTTAAATGATTTGTTAGTGTCAGTGAACATGGAAAAAGTACAGACACACCAACAGCAGTTAATAAAATGTGTTGAGAGATGAGCCCATCACACATTCTTTGTTGATGATTGGAACTACAGCTTGATCCAACATGCAAATCATAATCAAGCTGATGATATTTGGAAGAACTGTATAACCTCGGTAAACCCCACTTAATGAGGTATACAGTCGCTGGATGGTATTGGTAGGACAGGCTTCTGCTTCCACCACCGCCTGAACCTTTTGAGGCATGAATTTAAGCGAAATCCTTCCAAGAGTTTCTCCAGTTTTATAAAATTCACTTTCCTTTTGGCCTGATTTAGTCTTCACCAATTCCTCTGTGAATTAACTTGCTCACAAGCTAACAAATTCTCCTCTATGTTCACTAGCTGATAGCTAATGTTGTCTTCCTGACGTTTGGTGCTTAGCGCTCAGCCTACTGTCCATTTATCAGAAGGTTTTAGCTGAAAACAGCTGTCTGCTAGTGTGAAGGAGATTGATGAGAGTGGTAAGACTTAACTACAACAGTTAATGTGGGCCAGAAAACCAAAACCATGAGCTCGAATTCACTGAACAATAGCACAGGGCTACTCAGTAGAGCTGAAAATATTGATTAGTGCACCTTTAAATCTTGGGACTACGGAGGCCACTGGAATAAACCACCTTTCTGGAAGTTTCGTTCAGCCTGTAGCGTTGACATTGTGGATCCGTGGAGCCTTTTTTTTATGGCCAAATACGTTCACAGTCTTCAGCATTTTGCAACAGAAACCAGGATTGATTTGATCAGGCAGCATTCTCCAGTTTTGGTGATCATGAAGCTCGGTTTTATCTTTATGTTCTTAGGAGTGGAGGGGATCGCTGCCCTCAGCTGTCTCACTGGCATCTTTTCGTTCCATTTGGCAACTTGAATCACATTCTCCCACTGAATGGTCCTTCTCAGTAATAAGTGTAGTACTATTTCTGGTATGTAATAGCCTTTGTAGTGCATGAAACTCATTGTTTTTATTTGATATCATATTATATTATATTATGTTTTATTATATTCAATTATATTATATTATATTATATCATATTATCGTGTCAGCATTGCAGCATGCTACAGCTGCAAGGCATTATTGTCTGTTTTTGTTTGTGTACCATTTTAATTAGTTATATAACAACACACACAATGCCATCTTTGTGGCATCAACTCTGAACAATTCAAACGGTAACCGATATTTTCAAAACAACACAATGCCGCATTATATTCCAGTGTCTTATCACGACTCGCGCAGTAGGCTCCGCACATATGGTGACAGTCTGAAACGAAACAAAAAAAAACATCACCATCTCCTTTCTCTGCTCAAAAGCTTGCTGCCTTTGAAATGGGTAAATTAAACTGTGCTGGAGATAAACCTTTTCTCTCCGTCTCTCCCAGAAACACATTTCATTCATTTAATTGTAAACAAGTTAACAAGCCACCTTCAGTTGATCTCTTCCCAGTCTCTTGTTCTACTGGTAGTAGTGGCTCTATAGCAGCAATGGAAGTCCAGCAACAAGCCTCAATGTGGTTGCATCCTTAGCCACCTTTTACTTTTGGTAAACAAAGGATATTTCTATACACAGAATCAGTAAAAGTCCAGTTTTTTTGTTCTGTGTGCATTTAGATTATGACTGAGTTGGCCCTAAATTCGAAGGACCACACAGACGAACAGTTACTGTTCCGACTGACGTCAGTAAAAGTTTGTCCAAACCTTTTTTTAATTCTCTATTCTATCGTAAAAACTATGACACCTCTATGACAGAGAGGGGAACAAATGGTAAGCCTTTAACTGCCAAGAATTCTTCTGAAAGTGATGAAATTAGCCGGACTGCCCTGTCACGCTGGAGACTGAGGGGTCTGTCTCACATTTAAGCTTCAGCGGAGGCTCCGCGCCGTCAGACGCCGGCACATTTGAGGAAGACTGAGGAGGGGTCGAAGCGTCAAAACCCTTATCCATCCTTCCGTCTCCGTTTACCCTCTCCTCCCCATGTCCTGGCGGGGACTCGTGGGTGCGCATGTGCTTGGCCAGGTGGTCGTTGCGCATGAACACCCTGGGACACAGTGCGCAGCTGAACTTCTTGGCGCCGGTGTGCGTCTGTAGGTGGCGCTGCAGTTCATCGGAGCGTGTGAATCTCTTGCCACAAAAGAGCCAGTTGCAGACGAATGGCCGGTCCCCACTGTGCCATCGTAGGTGGGCCTTCAGATGGGAGGTCTTGGCGTAGGCCTTGCCGCAGCCGGGGATGTGGCAGTTGTGCATGTGTTTCCTCCGGCTGTCCTCGGTGCTCTGGCCCAGCTGTTCAGCGTGGACGCAGTTAGGGCAGCGGCACACGGCTTGGCCGGCGCCTCTGGAAGACGAGCGGCGCTGGGGCTTGGGTCGGGCTGAGACAACGTTCTCCTGCGGTTCCTCCAAGGAGAACTGTTCCTGCTGCAGCATTTCAGGGGGCAGTGGCTCCATCTTGAAGCCATCCGTGGGGAAGAGGTGGGACGAGTGTGAGGCTGGAGCGTGTTGAGCTGGAGGCAAGGTGCACAGCTGTGGGTCAGAGCCGTAGGGGCCTAAGGAGGTCTGTAACCCCATGGAGCTTCCCGGGCTCACCGAAGGAAGGCCGACACCCTGCCCCGTCTGCAGGTCTATCCAGCTCCCCGGTTGGACGTCCCTGTGGAGGTCCCACCAGGAGGGGATGTTCATGTCTTCTGAGCTGCCACCAGGTGGTGCTGTCCGTAACCAAGGCTCGTAAGGGTGGGCCATGTGATCAGCTGGTGCAGGTGTAAGACTGTTGATGAGGTCAGCCGCTGTGTTGTTCACTATCTTTTGGGTTAGGCTGAGAATATTACCACATGATGGGATGGCGATTGCATTGGAAAAAAACCTGCAGAAAGAAAGAGCAGAAAAACAAATCAAATCTGGTGTCACCTCTCACTCAGTTGCATTTTTCTCAATGACTTCACTAAACCACATGCTCTGACTTTGAAGTCCTGAGGTCATTCTGTTTTTTTCTGGCTTTGAAATTACTCAGCTTCTGCTGATCTAAGATCTCTGAACATCAGAAGTACAGACACTCAGGCCTAAATCCTCCTGTCTACAACATTTAAATAACCAACCCCGAGCACACCTCCTTCATTGCCATGGATACTGCAGTTCTCACGCTGCGTGGCCGTGGAGACAGAAGAGAGGGGGAGACAGACGTGTCCAGGCAGAAGCCTGCCACATACATCCGCTGCCAGGTACTTCCCATGGAGGACAGTCAAAGACAAGCGCAAAGAAAACAACATCATCGGCCCAGTGCAGGAGCAGCGGAGGGGGGAGGGACGAGAGTGAAGGGGAGTGTTGACAGGCGAGCAGTTTGGTAAAGGAAGAAGTTCCAGGGAGGTATGGCTCCAGGCCAAAGTCTATTTGTACATCTCTGAGGTTTGTGGAGATGAAACCTGGCAGACAGGAGAACCAGTTTTTTCTTTTTCTTTTTTATAAATCACACATGATTTACAACAACTGCCTTCCAGGCAAGGAGCCCCGTAAAACACCCTGCCCCTTACACACTGGCGGCAGAAAGCGTCAACAGTTGCAGACTGACGGCATTCAGGAGCCTGAGAATGGGAGTCCAACAATAACACGAGAACAATTGCTTTATGTATATAATTATGGGCACACGCTCTGAAAAAGCATCCTTTCATCAACACACTCCTGGTATGTACACTCAACAGTGTCAGTCAGAGGCTCTAATTTCCAAAGGTGACATGAAGCTTGTTAATGTCGGACAAGACAAGAAGCGAGCAGCCTGCGAGACTTGTGCCTGGCTCCAAACATGTCCTAGCCCCAAACAATCTTGTTGACTTCCACCACACCCCCATCCTGGAACATCTACAATTATCTTTACAGCAGGAAACAGTAAAGTAGTCTGTAGCTTTAGAGCTTGGTATCTTGTCTTGAGATCACTTGTGATATCTGACGTAGCAAGCCGGACAAGGTCGCCAACAAACAAAAGGTCAGTCTCCGGTGGAAGATATACGTTTCTGATATGCTTATCCGTTAGAGGCAGGCGGGAGCGTGCAGCACACAGGTGGGGTCACTCTGAATGACAGTGGACGATGCCCTCTGTAGAACTCAATTTGTTGAGTCAATACGACCAAACCAAGAGGATTACACTTCCATTTCAAAGGTTCAGTCAATGCCACTCAGAGATGCTTTCTAGTCCCAATGAAATCATAAAGCAATTAGTTTGGAATTTCCTAATGAAAGGTCTGGTGTTAAAGGTCAAACTGATTTATGTCGTGTCGGCCTGGAGCCAGAGCTGCTCTGTAATTTTTTGGGAATGCGACTCAGACGCACGGCAAAGCGGTCCCCCAAACTCGGCTCTTACTGACATGACCGTAAACAAATGAAGACAGCAGCATCCTCCTCGGTTCGTCAAAGCGCTGTGAGCACTAAGAGCTCCGAGGAGAAACAGCTGGCACAGGGGGCCCCCTCAGGGGGACAACAGCCTGGGAGAAGGAGGATGGTACAGAGCAATGACAGAGCTCTGATCATAAAACCTGCCCGACCAAGACCCAGCACAGCCCCTGGTTTACAAGTCTGCCATCGGGGAGAGGCAGAGAGAGGGGGCGAAATGTTCTCTTTACGATCTTGAAGTTTGAACAAACATTTTTACACTTTTCTGATTCGAGATCTGAATGATTAGCCTTCAATAACTTACTGCTAACCTGCTAATTTGAGAGTATACACTGTTGCACTGATACAGTTTGGAGTCCATTTTACAGGATGATTTACAGGCTCAGTTTAATCGTCATTCGATCCAACACAAGTCTCTAATTCCAGACCTAGAATAACACATTGACACTGACTGTCTGTAGACTCTCCAAGCAAACCAGTTTGGGTCAACGGGCATCTACAAGTTGTTTGTTTTAACCTGCTCGGAGAATGAGATGGGTGGAGAAGAGCACATCAATTCAGTAAGGGTCAGGTCAGTTGTCAAAGGAGCGTAGCACGACAGGCTTCAAACACCGATCTGTAAAAATCATATTGTGTGTAAGGAAGTACTTTAACATCAGCATAAAACTTATAACATATAGAATCTGACACAAAGATCTGGTGTAAAGCCCAGTCTGACTACAAACTTGTAAAAAAAAAAAAAAAATCGCCATTGGCCATTAAAGTAAGAATGAATGACACTGACTGTGAAATACTCTGACTGACAAACAGTCATCAATGTAAAATGTAATTTGCAGTTCTAAGTGAAGGATTAAGTTAGTGACATGCAGAGCTCAGGATGAAAGGCTAATCTCAGCTAATCGCTTTCTCTGCGCTTCAACTGTATGATTAAGTGCAGAGATAGTTTAGATAGGATGACAGCGTTACATCCTCAGTTATTTAGGAGTGTCCGTGTGACACTCATTCATTCACAATTGTGTAAAACGCAGCACATTTATCTACAATATCAGCAGCAGTCCTTGTGGCAGTTTTGTATCCTTCCATCTCTTCTGAATGACACTGTACAACCAGAAAACGGTTTCTTATCTAATGATCTTAATCAGCTTTATTATTTGACAGTACAGCCTGACAGTATGACGGGAAAGAGGAGAGAGAATAGAGGCTGACATGCAGCGAAGGAATCAAACCCCAGCTGCTCCAAAGGACTCAGCATTTGTACATGGGGCACATGCTCCACCGAGAAAGCCATCAGGGCCCCCATCTACTAAGTTTTAAGGGCCCGCCCTTATCAGCCAAGAGCAAGCATATTCTCTATCAAGTCCGACACTCCTGATGTTCTAATAAAAATGCATGCAAGTCTTAAAACAGTTTTGTTGAAAATCAAGAGGACTTTCAAGCACACAGGCAGGATTTAATTTTAAATGAGATGTACAAAATGTGACAACTGTTCTCTTGGTTTGCATCGAAATTAAAATTGGAGTTACTTAAAAAAATTGTCAAGATACGTAAATACAGCGGTGGAAACTACTACTAAGTTACACAAGTACTGTACTATATATGTATGTATATATATATATATATATATATATATATATATATATATATATATATATATATATATATATATATATATATATATATATATATATAGCTCAAAATACTTTACTTGGTAACTCTGAGGTAGTTGGTTTCCTGAGTTTTTTTTTATGTAAAGTGAACTTTTATTTAATTTACAGTATGGGATCATATTTGTTCTATGACCTTTAATGATGTGTTCATAACTATTCCACTTCATTTCCACTGCGCTTTTCTGTCAAAACTACAAACATAAATATTACCCTTTTGATTTATGTTTCAATTACAGATAGTATTACATAAAATCTTTTTCAGCATAATGCATTATTAAGTATATAATGTAGTTTAAATTAACTTCACTTTGACCAGTTACAACATTGAAATACCTCTTACATAGTGTTAAATAATAAAATCAATAATAATGAACAAATAGTATGATGATATCACTCTGACTATCGGTACTTTTGTTTTTTATATATATTTTAAGTACATTTTGTTGCTACTAATTTGAATGCATGACTTGTATTTTACTTTTACATTTAATTACAAAATAAAATAATTTGTATTTGTCTTCCAGCACTGCATACGGTAAACTGTACTCAAAATCTGTGACTTACATTTGAACTAAACTACTGATCAGTCACCACAGTTAAGCCATGGTGTTTTTGAATAAAACTCTTCACATACAAACAAAATTAATTTAAACTGCAACCAGACATCCAGACTGATGTGTTATTTTATTAAATATTATTCAATCCATTTTAAAACCTGTTTTTTTTTATTGTACTTTAGTTTAGACCACATACAGTATTTTTCTTTTATTAAACATTGTCATTGTTCAATATTGTCCAGTTTTACAGTTCACAGAGTCCTATGGTACTTTTCCTACAGGCAACATAAATAAATAATAACAGAGGTCTACTTGAACTATATATATATATATATATATATATATATGTATATATATATATATATATATATATATATATATATATATATATATATATATATATATATATATATATATATATATATATACATAATCACACAGGTGTGACTTCCCATGATTTCTTAACTGTTCGCTTGTGAAACATAACTTAAAGTATGACTTTAAGATGAACATTTACATAAATATTCTGAGTACATGACACAGTAGTACCTGACCCTCCACGACAACAGGTCAGCCTGTTGAATTTTGGTTGCTGAAAAGTCAAATAACCACACTTGATGTCATTATACCTGAAAACCTGGACTCTCCACTGTATTCTTATATTCTCTACATATCCATATTTAATCCAGGCTTCTGATTTGTAACTTTCTGAACCATATGAAGGCTTTAACCACGTTGTCCAAAAAAAAAAAAGGACAATAATTCAGACCAGTAAAGAATCTTTACAATAGTTTGAGGTGTCATTGCAGGTCTCTGGTCTCTGTTGTGGGTGATTTATGTATTTTTAATCTATGAATCTGATTAAAATGAGTTTTTGTGGCGTCTTTTGTACAAAATGTTCTGTTCACTGAGACTTTATCACTTTTTCTTGAGTCTGCTTTGAAGAATAATTAAATCAGACTTTCTCATGTGCGATCTTACAGTTCCCTGAATCTAACCTGGCGCCTGTCTAACGCGCCCCCAGTTTAACAAATGCTTGAATCAGTCATTTCTAGTAACGTGAATGAAGTCATGTATAATACGGCTAATATAGACGGAGACGGTAACGCTTACAGTAGACGGCAGTGACAGTGAATGAGTTACCTGTTAAGCTGCTGCTGCTGTTATTTTCTTTCTGGATGAAATACACCTGGTTGAGGAAACTCTGTCTCAGCTCAGCTCTGCTCAGTATTCCCTTCGTCGAAAAAAGTGCACAGAAAAATAATATCCTTATCATATTTCATCTGATTCGCTCCATCGCAGACGGTCCAGGTGAGGCGATATCGAATTTGGCGAACAGGTAAGCAGCATTCTCAGGAGTGACTAACTTTATGATAGGTTGTGCGTCTTGAGTCGCTCCAGGCTCCGCCCCCCGCCGCGGCGCAGGCCCCCGCTTTGAAGATGCGCCCTCGGCTGGAGCTGAGGAGACGGCTCGCTGCGGGTCAATGGGCCCGTCCGTCACAGGGGCCACACACTCACTGTTATGGTTTTTTTGTTTTTTAGAAAGTGTGGTTTTGATCTTCCCGGGCAAAAGTGTTCCACTTTTAAGCTGCCAGCAGGTCTGTATGTTTCTGAATGAGAGTGTGCGTTCAGAGGCTTGATTAACTTCTACCATAAGTTGTAACCGGTTATGAACGGTGTTGGGCAAGTTACCTTCAAAGTGCAATATATGACATATTACAAGTTATCTTAATTTTAAAGTAATGTATTAAGTTACAATATTACTGCCTGCATAGAGAAATAAATGACTTTAAAATGCCCCAATAATCTATATAGAGCAATGAAATATCTTTTTAAATAGACTAATGGCCTTGGACACGGACATGAGCAGGCAGACACAAGGATCAAAGTCTGATATGTTATGAGATAGGAATACATATTTTTAATTGTAGGCTTAGTAGTATGAAAAACACAATATACCTAAACCTTCTATAATGTAGCCAATAATGAATAAACGCTTCACTTTGGTAGGTAACGCGGATTGTGACGCGTTACATGACACATCTGTAGTAATTTATTACTGAAATAGTATTATAAACACGTTATATTACTCCGTTAATGCTAAAAGTAATGCGTTGCTTTTGTCAGTGAGGAGATCTACAGTTACTGTATATCATTCTTAATGCCTTTTCATGGGGTCAGATTTCTGACTTATCCTCGTTGGTTGAGTCATAAAATCAAAACTATTTTTTATGGTGGAGTGCTGAGGATGAATTGAGGAGTCTCACAGCCTGAGGAAATAAGTTGCTCTGTTGTCTGGTGGAACGTCACTGAAATAAAGTTTACTACGTTTCAACATTGTCACATTACAGTTTTTAATCTTACGTAGCCACAAATAGATACATTGCTTCATCGTCATGCATCCTGCAAACAGTTTTGTTAAAAGAACAAAGACAAAATACACGGCAATCTTTTTTTCTATTGCTTTTAAAATAAATCAACATGCTAGCCAGATCAAGATCTTTAGACGCGAGCTGTGAAGCTCATACTGCTTTTGTCCACAGGGGGCGCCAGAAGCACCAACAAAATAAAAAAAAGAAAATTCTCTGTAGCAGCTTTAAGCAACGTCTGGTTCCCGTGTCTTGAAGTCAGTGGGGTTGGGGATGCCTGAAATAAGGTCACACAAGCCTAAGAAATTTTCACATTTGTTCTTGACATAAAATCCCTTAGTAAATACCCCGTACCTGAATTTCAAAGTGTTTACATGTCGTACAAAGGCCGTTGCTAACAAGTGGCCAAATGAGACGGCAGACGCTATCAGAGACATTAAACGTCATCACACTGAACATGGAGACTCATCTACTGACTCATACTTCTTTACAAGTATTCACAAAGATTCTGCAATGCTCTAAAATCCAGTTGAAAAATCTCATAAGCTTTCTCTCTTGCAATGCTAACTTCTGAGCGAGCCTACAAACGCTCGTCATGCCTGCAGCGCTCTATACTCCACTAGATTTAATGAAAATATTGAACTTTTAACTTCACTGCTTGTGTTTGACAGTGACTGTAGCCAGAGGATACTATGCTGATGACTATGATTTTTACAGACCAAATATATAAAATAACATTTACAGTATTAATAGATTGTTATAGATTAACCTTATCAAACTGCAACATAAATATACCACTTAGCCTAAATAATAAGGGATAATGAGTGATTTGATTCTGAAGTACATCTAGTCGATAATAATTTTACTGAAGTAAACTTTTCAATGCAGGACTTTTACTTGTAATGGGTTTTTTATATAGTGTGGTACTTTTACTTAAGTGAATGATCGGACTTCTTCTTTCACCAGGTGAACAAATATAAAATACAACAACAAAAAGATTCCAGCAGGACGAGCATCTTGAACAGGAGCAAGTCTGAGATCCCGACATGTAAAAGGCCTGAAGTAGACCTGCTCTGTGCTAGCACCTCTCAAAGGCACTTTTTTATGTTGTCATAATGTACAGCTATATAAATGTAAAGATTTAGCTGACTGAAGAGAAAATAGTTATTACATTTTTTTTTAAGCATTAAAGTTATTGAGTTTTGAAACAGCAGTATGATCAAGTCTGAAGCTCATACTACTTTATTTGGTAATTCTGAGGTAATCTGTTTTCCTGAGTTTTTTAACGAAAAGTCAACTTTTAAAGGGTACAGTGTTTGTTCTATGAAATTAATGATATGTTCATAACTATTTAACTTAATTTCCACTGTGCTTTTTTTCTGTCAAAACTACTAACAAACATAAATATAAGATCAAACTTGGAACGTCATCGGGATGCTTATGTCACACCTTTTGGTTATGGTGAGATACCAAAATCAAGATCGACTTTTTGACACCGTACAGCACCGTTGCACTGGTGCAGTGACTGCAGCCTGTGAATCAGATAGTTGAGACCTGGAAATCCTTTGATTGCGGACACTCCTGAGAGGCGGTTTGGCCCGGGACAAAACACAGGCACTGTACACAAAACTGGAGATCTTACCTTGCAAAAAAATAGACCCCACTTCTGCAAATCGACCAAACCGTTTGGTGAAAACAGTTTCTCACATTAGTATGAAATGTGTTTATTATGACTATTGAACTACTACAAAGGGCTTACAGTACCTGCCAAATGTTAAGTTTCTCCCAGCTTCTGAGGGTTGTAATATATTGGTGTTTAATGGGCTGCAGTGGCTTTGAATGTGCATCACACATTTAATAGTTTTTTAACATCATCTTTCTTTGAGGCCTTTTTTCTTTTATTTAGTCTCCTCGCTGAGTTAATTCCTTTCCTGTCACAGCATGTTGGTAGAGCGGCTTCAAATCAACTGAAAAACACCGACCACAGACAGGCCGGCGGGAAGTGACTTCCTACCCCCTCTGCTCGTCTTTCTCTGAACCAGCACTTTACAAATGCTGAGTTTGATCTTATTACATGACGGTCGCATAACGGAGGCGCAGGGCGATCTGCAAATATTGACAAAGTCTTGATTGAGCACGCACCTTGATAGGACCCTTGAGCCATGAAGAGAGATCATGTAATCAGGAGACGTCGCGTCCACGAACACTATTCTTGACCAGCAACAGCACTAAACCTCGGCTTATATCTTATCACATCTGAGAGTGTCTCTGAAATAACTGCAAGGAAAATTAACACGTAAAAAAAAATGACGATATACTTAGATTTTAACGCATCACATGTTGCAGACAAAGTAAAACTTAGTCAGAGAATTGTGGTAGTATAATGTCTCAGTATCTCAGAGCTTCCAGTATAATGTACCTGTACACATAGAGGGAGATCAGGCCACTGAACTGAAGACCACACACCACGTCTAAATGTTGTTTACCAAAGTCTTTAAATAGTCAAGCATATTTCCTCATGAATACAATGCAGCACAATCAGAAAGAGACTGCTTAATAACATTTAATTACAGTGCAATCTCAAGTGGGGGCTTACAAATTCTCCTAATGATTTAAATGTGTTTGGATAGCTTGTTTGACAGTTTTCATGTCTGTCACTGCTTACACATTTCTTTTTTTTTTTTTTGTATAAGAATTTATGCCGTGTGTACATGAAAATGTTTGCGGGTCTCTCTGAATGCTTTCCTGAAGTACTGACATTTACTCTTGACTTCATCCCTGTGAATTTCAATGTGGTGAGGGAGCATCTATTTATATTACTGCCGCACCTTTGACCTTTAAGTGTTAACGTTGTTGAGACCAAACCCATCCACCCATACAGGATACTTCTCACTGATTGCACTACAAAGCACAAACAATGTGTGCCAACAGTTTGTTGCTTTGGAACTCCCTATAAAGTCGTAAACAGCTATACAGTACGGAGTTATTAGGGTGTGTGCTTACAGATGTCAATCAAATTTCAGGACTTAGACCTTCATAAGGTCAAAGACAACCAGATGAAGGTCTAAGTACCGAAACGTTGCTGTCATGAAACCTAACTGCAGTGAAGTGAGGTAGTCTTTTTCCTGATTTTGTCGGCCTCTGGTCTTCTCCTACGCACCTGTCCACCTTAAGGTGTGCAAAAGCGTCACTCTGAGAGCATACATCCAGAAATCAAATTAGAAAAATGCATAAACGCTGGTGGAAATAATTTGCCGAGGACACATTTCTACTTTAAGTTTGAGTTTTTGCGAGCGGCTGTTGCACCACCACTAACTACCGCGGGACAATAGTGTCTATTACACCAGATTGAGAAAAAGCCAACGCAGTCTGCCTCTCTCACATTTTGCAACTTTTCCAGTGTGTGTGTGTGTGTGTGTGTGTGTGTGTGCAACTGAGACGGACCAGAATAGGATCAGAGTGGTGGAAAACTTGACCAAAGAACAGAGGCAGCAACAGCCTCGTTCAGCGACTAACGTTAGCACGAAGCACACATCTCCGGCGGTGAGGGGAAACTTTTCAGGCGGGGGAACATTCGCGATGGCTGTTTAGCTTCGGTTTATATGATTGTAGCATTTAACAGAGTTGTTTATATATGTATTTATAATTCTTAAAAATCTAAGAGAGCTTGTTGTACTCAGTGAATTAGCTGCTAACACATCTCCCTGTTGGCAGCGAGCGCCACAGGGCAGTCTGTGCAGACAGGCAGTACCTCTTCATGGGTTTTGGAGGAGGAGGTCCGGAGGGGTTGGATTATTGCGGTTGGATACTTTGAAAATTTAGCTTGCTCTTGCTTGTTTCTTACAATCTGACCCGCCGTAGCTTTAAAGTTATTTGATTTTCTTTCCGTCAAACCACAGTTTCTTATTCAAGAATGACCTTGTACACCCAACATTTTAGGGAGTTAGGCAGCTTGTCTGCTTAGAGTAAGACATGAAGCTACAGCCAGCGTCCAGTTTAGAATAAAGCAGCCAGGCTGGTTCTGACCAAAGGTAACATAATCTGCCCTCCCATGAGCATGATATGTCTTGTTTGTTTAATTCAAACATAAAATGGAGTGTAAAACTATTATTTACAGGGGTTAGTAAGAAGTTTGACTAGCCAAGTAAACAGTTCAACACCCACAACTGGCCATTTTTACACTTCTTTTTTTGTACCGAGTAAACAAATAATGAGTTCATTAGCAAGCTTTAGACGAGTCAATCTGTTAATAGTCTTATCTCCAAATGTAAAACTATTTATTTAATCTGTATAAATGAACGAGCCCTGTAAGGAATTGTTCATCGCTGCTTATTGCTGGAACGTCTTGGCTGTCCTTTTCCCCCACACACCCTAAACAGACTGTATCATTGCTTGTTAGAATCTATTGTATTTTTGATTACAGTAATTAGCCACGAGGAGTCTTTTGTTCCCCTGAAGGTCAAAATAATTCACTCAAGACATCAATCTGTTTGCTTGTGTGATTGTATTTCCCGTGTGTACGCCTTTGACTAACTAAAAAGAAATGTGTTTTGTATACAAGATTCCCTGCATATAAAGTTGGTTCTGATTCTGATTCACTGTCCTCTGGCTGGTTTGACTTGCCTCTAGTCCCACGGGAACCCACACCGGTGTCCCAGACAAATCCTCCTGCCAACACGCCAGCCTCCAGAGAGCTAGGCCGGCTAAAGCCTTACTTCCCCTCCAGAGGCAGAAAAATCCAAACAAAGTAAACAGTAAGCACCTAGTAGTCAACTTCCTTATCCTTGTTAATTATTCAAAATCCCGGAGGAGAGACCGGCCCACAGTTGTCTTCTGAGTCACTTTTTTTTTTCTCATACAGGCACTCACTCACCACGACGGCCCCCCTCTCCCCCTGCCTCCCCTTTCAACTTCAAACCCAGTCATTTCAGCAAGCTGCGCTTTGATTGTACCAAACACCTGTATTTTTCGAGGAGAGACTTCCTTGTGAGCCCCCGCCTCCCATCTTTGATTGTTAAACAGCAGTGGCGCCGTCATTACTGTCTGTGCGACTGATGCCGCCCAGCTTCCCCTCCCATCTTCCACCTCTGCCTTTTAACCGGAACTTTAATTGCTCGGAGAAAATTTGGATCGCTTTATTTTATCTAATTTTCAAAAACCCCTCAGTTTTTTGGTGGGCGAAGGGTTGTAAAACTTGAAATGTTGCCTTGCTGGGTTTATCGGATGAACTGGAAGTGATCACACATTTCCTAACATCTCTAAAAAAATGTGCTCCGATTTGTTAAAAGACGTGGGAACTTCAGTGTGGAGCATAAAAAGTTGGCAGTAGCCAGATGGACACAGACACCAAACATTTTTTCTCTAGCTCACTAGTAATCCTCCAGGAAGACAGACAGACACTTAGACACACGTACACACACCTTTGCAGCAGTAATACCATGCTTTATTAGACGGCCTCTCCTGCCATCCTGTCTCCCCCCTCAGATTAATATCCTCTGGGCTTCTCACCAGCTGTTTCCGTCTCTTAACACCCCTCATCTTCCTCTGGCCGGCCCTCCGCTTCACATGGCAGGGCTTACAAACTGGGCCGCGACGCCGGTGTGGCTCTAGGAGAGGTCTTCGGCTTAGCACTTGTGTGCGTACGTGTTGATGTGTGAGTTCACCAGGTAAGCTGAATGGTGGATCTCCTGTCCGTGCGACTGCATCCCAGTGAGCTGAGACTCAGTGTTGATAAGTAGATATAATCTTTGGACTCGTGTGGTTTACACCATCTTATTTGCGCCCACTTGAGGGTGGACATCCGCAGACAGACATAATTTCATACGCCAAGTTTTCTCTTAATGGTACAACCATTTCGCCACACTGGAACTGATGTTGAATAACGTCGCTGATGTTTTGAGGAAAAGCAAAGGTCAAGAATCCATGGCCGAACTTTACTTGATTTAATCTGCGTCATAAATCACCATCACTTAATCATTCGACGCTACTGTTTGTTGCCAACATGATTTGATTTATTGGTGTATTTACAAGGTTTGTTTTTCATTTGTGCTTGTATTTTCACTCTGTCTATACTTGTTTCTGTGCCAGAGCGTGTGTGTGTGTGTGTGCATGTGTGTGTGTGTGTGTAATGTACATGTGTGCAAGGTCTTACTTGGGTGTGTCTGCCTTTGGCTCAGGTGGGTGTTTACCTCTCATGGTGTTTTTACTGTTTGTGTGTAAGGGCAGACAGGATGTGCGCTGCTTGTCAGCACACTACAGGAGATGAAAGGCTGGGGAGGGTGTGGAAGTAGACGAGTGCTGTTCAGGTAACAGGTTGTCCTCGCAAGAATCTCTCAAGAATTCAGCCCCATCGCCTTCAGCACTCCCAGTGAGCCACAAGTGAATGCCGCTCAGCACCAAGTTGCTTCAAAAATAACTCAACACCTTCCGACAAATCTGGGCATAAACTGAACACCAATGGGGTCCAGGTGGCCAATCTCAAAACACAACCATTAGTTGAACATTCGGAGCAGCTCGGTTGGCGCTACTTGTTTCCTCTGAGCTCAGGTGTGCGTGTTAACTCGTATTAGTCGACTTCCATAAAACTGATTGCATCATCAAAACTTGACAGATGCCACATGAGTCAGTTTTAAGAATGGGCCCACTGACATGCATTTCAATGAGCAGTACCTGTTGGCACGACAGCAGTCACTACAATGCAGTTGGGCAGGTTCACACTATTAGAGTGAGAACTCACTGGAGCCATATCCTTGATGGGTTACTGTAAGCGGAGGTGAAGTTATTACTTTGACACCTCAGCTGTCAGTTCACGGTTCACTCACTAGATTTACTGTGAACAGGCTTACTGTCAGTTTAGACAATTGGATGAGGTAACTACAAAACACGTATGATTTATAACCTGTATTAATAAGCCATGCAGTTTTCTGCCTCAACCCCAACTACAGTGGAAGTGAAAGGAGTTCTGTTTGCAGCGCTCTCACTAAAATCTAAATGAGTTTTTACTCATTATTCAGTCTGTCATCAGTCTGGCCTATTAATCTAAAATAAATGATCTGGTCCAAAATGATTGCTTTATCTCTGTGTAAGAATTGCGAAAGTTGGTTTCAGCTTCTTACAAGGTTTGCCAGCCAATACTAGAACACCATTGCAACCATGTAGTACTTGGTTTTGTTAGCATCATGAGTCTTCCTAGTTGCCGAAAAAATTTAATAATGAGTGAGTTGTACAGTATGCACCCAGCTTACTGCACTGCCCTAATGTAAGCTAGCTGGTGTTCGCATTATTTACATTGGCTAGCTAGAGTTATCAGCCAATGTAAATAATGCGAACACCAGCTAGCTTACATTAGGGCAGTGCAGTAATGTAAGCTAGCTGGTGTTCGCATTATTTACATTGGCTAGCTGGTGTTCGCATTATTTACATTGGCTGATAACTCTAGCTAGCCAATGTAAATAATGCGAACACCAGCTAGCTTACATTGGCTAGCTAGAGTTATCAGCGTTAATGTAAGCTAGTGCTAGTAATGTTAACGTAAGCTCGCTAGCGATAGCAACATTTATGTTGGCTCGCTAACGTTAGCAACAATAGCTGGTGCTACAAACTGGCAACCACTTGATGGGGCAGATGATATTTTCTCAGTGTTTTGTTTTTAATGTATTTCTAGGCCCCTGCAAAGCACTTGGAATTGCCTTGCCTTTACACATCCAAAAAATGTAGCCTATACAGGATTAGCACTTACTGGGATTTGTGTTTCTGGCCACCTGATGAATCTCCAGTCCAATATTAACTCTCTCTTTTATATTATATTCACTAGCTTGTCGCTAATTTTGACTTCTGGTGCGAGGCAGGTAGTGTAGTCAGTAGTGTAGTAGTATAGGCAGACACCGGGTTTAATGGAGCTTTTTCTGTGTGTAAAACAGCTGCTTCCTGCTGCTGGAAATTAAGCGTTACAGCAGTAAGACTGAATCAAAACAGTAAGAATGCGAGCCATAAAACCGAACCAGATGGAGCTGCAGAGTCATCTAATAATCGTCTGTGGCATTGTCACTACGCGCAATGCCTTTTATATTGCATGCAGTCATTTGATCCAATGTTACTATAAAGAATATTGATTAGTGCAGCTTTAAAGAGGCTCTATGTAACAATTTGTAGGAATTTATATTAATCACTTTTTATCGGGCATGTGCGGATTGTAACGTGATGTGGAAAAGTGAAACCTTCCCTGTCTGTCTTGGTTGCCTATACAAGCCTGTGGATGATTTGTTTCAAGTTGTTTATAATGCTGGACTGTGGATTTCTTTGTGAAGGTCAGATTTAACTGGGACAGTCCAAAGGATTTTTTTTCAAGAAGGTGACAAATATAATTATGATTCTTGTGTGAATACAAGCAATAAGCGTAACAAGAGATGTATTCTGAATTACTGAGACATAATACATTCGAGGTTTGGGCAGAAATTCCGAGGCATGGGACCAGGCAAGGCTGAAGATGGCATTTAAAAGAATCATATGTGTCTTTACAGAAACAGAGACAGTGTAAACCTGAACTTATTAAAACTGATATCATACAGAGTAGCAGGGACATTGCTTATGACATGTTGCTGGGGATTATTCTTTCTTAAAAACATTTCAAAAGGATTTTTAAATTAGATTTTTAAATAATAAATCAATTCACTTCCACTGTATTCGGGTGGAGACAGATATCTCAAACGGTGGACAAACATGCAATGAATCAAGCCTTTACGATAAAGTGAAGTGCAACAAGCAGGTGGAAGGTGTCGGGAGGTGTGTGTGTGTGTGTCTGGAGAGACTGAGCCACAGACAGGAAGTGTCAGCAACATAATTCAATGAAACACCAGTGATGGGAGACGCCCACTCGATAAAACCCACTGACACACAGGAATTCGCCCAACTTTAATTACACTGATTAGCCAACATGGGATCTAGAGTACTGGTTAAAAGCAGTAGTGTGGTTTTCACTGTGCCAAAAACTGTGACTCCTCAGAAAAGAGAAGGCTCTTTGGACTGCAAAAGAAACATACAGTTGTGGTCAAAGGTTTACATACATTTGTAAAGAAAATATATATCATGGCAGTTTTCAGTTCCAATGATTTCGTTTAAATCTGTGATGAATGAGTGGAACACATACCACTTTATCACAAAAAAAAAAAAAAAAAAAAATCATGAAGTTTGGTTCAATAATGAATTTATTACAGGTCTTCTGAAAATGTGACCGAATCTGCCGGCACAAAAATATACATGCAACAAACTGAATGACCAATTTTAGTGATGTATAAAGTTGTGTGAATAAAAACTTAACTTCTTTTAAGTCATTTTAATTTATAACAGCTAGTGCATGGCACAGTTGTGTCACTGCCACGATTCAGGAAGAAAACACAAACTATCACCTGCTGCTGAGAGAAAACTGGTCAGGATGGTCAAGAGTCAACCAAAAACCACCAAAAAGCAGGTCTGTAATGAATTAGAAGCTGCTGGAAAACAAGCGTGTTTTCCATCAACATTGGCTGAGAGGCTGCCGTGAAAGCAAGAAGCCCTTGATCCAGACGCAGCACCGATCACATGGACAAAGAAAATACCTTCTGGAGGAAGACTCTGTGGTCAGATGATGAAACAAGCAATATGTTGGGAGGAGAGACGGTGAGGCCTTTAACCACAACAACACTTTACCCACTGTCACTGTCAGTCATGGTGCTGGTAGTGTTATGCTGTGGGGCTGCTTTGCTGCCAGTGCATCTGCTGCTCTAAAGAAAGTAAATGGAATAATGAAGAAGGAGGATTATCTCCAAATTCTTCAGGAAAACCTAAAATCATCAGCCAGAAGACTGGCTCTTGGCTGCAGTTGGGTGTTCCAACAGGACAATGATCCCAAACACACATCAGCAGTGCTAAAGGAATGGCTGAATCAGGTTTTGGGATGGACTTCCTGAGTCCTGACTTGAACTCCATCGAGAACATGTGGACTGTTCTGAAGAAAGTCCATGCCAGGAAGCCAACAAATACAATTCACCGATTCTGTCAAGAGGAGTGGTTAAAAATTCAGCAAGAGGACTACGAGAAGCTTGTGGGTGGCTACCAAAAGCACCTAACTGAAGTGAAAATGGCCAAGGGACATTTAACAAAATATTAGAATTACTGTATGTATATTTTTGACCCAGCAGATTTGATTATATTTTCTTTTTTTTTGTCACAGAAACATGAGAGTTGTAGAAATCACTGTAACTAAAAACTACCATGTTAAACATGTTCTTTACTAGTGTATGCAAACTTTTGACAACGACTGTATATAACATTACTACATTTATTTGGCAGTTATAGTTACGTTTTCATCCAAATCATAGAATCAGCTGATAAAATATGATGTATTATCACAGATTAAATTACCCAACAGTGTAAAAAGCAGTCAAAATCAATTCCACTGCTGCTCACATTAACACAGTGCATCAGTTATAATAAGAATCCAGAAATAAATAGTATAGGAAGTCCTTTATGTAAAAAAAAAATTGTAACTTAACTTTGTGTTTATTTTTCACAAATGCTTTCTACATCACTTATAAACCATTAATAAGAACAACTTTTCTGTTGCCAGGTAACGTGAAAACCCTTCTGACACAGCACCTTGTTAGTTTGCTCTTTAATTCATCAGACTCTCCAACACACCATTTGCTGCTTTCTTTTGTAATAGTATACTATAAAGTTAGGTACAAGAATATGTATAAGTGAATAAAAAAATAAGGCATAAAGACAGAAAAAAATATCTTATTTTTATAACTTGTTATGACTTATTATCTAATCATACTAATAATCATTAGTAGCCTATAATCATTTCATCATTAATCATTTATATAATTCTGTATTTGTGAGTAGCGTATGGGGAATAATAATAATTTCATTGTACAATCCTTCGTTGTATAATGGCATATTATTTTTAACGGGCTTAATTGAGTATAGAAAATATGTATAAAATGTTATTCAGTAACACGTAAAAACAAATTATAAAATACATAAAATTACATAGGTCTACCTTTACTGGAAAACAGATACCAACATACACACATCATCTTATCAGCAAATATACAGGAATCCATCTATATACCCAAACACTCAGCCCTGACCCTGGTTTAGTACGTGTTGTTTTGTTTTTTTAATGCATGGTCAGAATCAAAGCAGCAGAGGCTTAGAAATTCTGACTTTCTCTAGTATGTGTTGAGGTCTTGAAACACAGGATCCTACATTTCCCATAATGCAACTCCATACAACCAAACCCTGATGACATCACGAGGGTTATTTCTTCAAACTTTGTAAGGTTCCCTCCAGAGCTTCAAAAGACCAGCTGTTCCGGGCTCAGTCCTACTCTCATGTGATGAGTGGACTGGACCTGATGTGCTCCGACTCTTCAGTTAGCGGCGCTGACTGTAACTTATAACAAATATGAACTTGTTTACTTTAGCGAATGCAGGGTAAGACATTTGTCCAGCTCATCACTTTGAGTCACACAGACATGAACTCATGAGTTTAGCTGAAGCTGATAATCAGCAACTATGATGAAACAAATACTTTGCATATAATTACAGTTTTATACGCTCTTATTTTTATACAGTGGAAGTGGCGGAAATAAAGAAAAAAACAAAAATCAAAGAGTGTGTTTAGTGTCAACTTTTGAGTAGAAACACAGGATGGTTGGTGACAGTGGCAGGAGAGGGGATTCCGTGGACCTGAACTGATTTCAGACCAGTCTTGGCTGTGGGTTTGCAGCCCTGACAAACAGGCGGAGGGGAGGCCGACTCATGATGAAGCCCTGCTGCATCATCGCCCGGGCTCTGCCGTGCAGCTTTTCGCAGGTGTGGACTGGACGCCTGTGTGAGACGGTGAGCTGAGCCTGTGGCCAGACGAGACGAGACCTTTAAGTACATACCTTTGGATTTCTCGGTCACGTGACCCGCTCTCCACAACCTGCCTCCTCGCAGCCAGCCGCGCGCTCTCACCATTGAAAAAACAAAACAAAAGGTAAACATTTTTTTACGGCAGCATGCACACACTAGCTCTAGTTTACGGACTGTTAGCCTTGAACTCCCCCCACCCACTTTACTAAACCCCCTCGAGAAAAGGCGGAATGACACGCAGCGACAGGCGCGACGCTGCTCCGGTCAGAGCCGGGGGAGCGGCAGTGTGCTCAGCCGGGCCTTATCTCCGGAACAGGCGCTGCTCCCACACCGAGCTCCGCCACAGGCTACGTCTGCGATCAGAGCCGTGTCCTCGCGACATAATTTCCCGAGATGAAAGCGTGTTCGTGTTTCGCAAATGCGAGGGGAAGGGGTGGGGGTGGTGGTGGGGGGGTAACAGAGCAACGTGGCGGTCGGATTTGTGCAGATTACAGTCAATAAAGTGCTCGCACAGGACTGCCTCCTAATCCCCCGGGTGAAAGGGATGGGCAGTGCACCGGCTCAATCTGACTTTCTGCGAAGAGCCTGGGTGGGGAAGTGAAGGAGACTCTCCCTCCTGACTCCCACACACGCACACGGTGGTCAGGGAAGGTGTCGGCTCTTTTGTGATGGGTGTCAGATTCTGAGGGATTAGTTTGACTCGGGTCGTCACTCTGTTGACTGTGCGCTTATTCGACGGAGACTTTCCGCTGCCCACACACACTTCTTGGTTCTTTCTCTGTTGCAGGATGGCAGAGGCTCCCGCGTCATGTGACTGTTTTGTTTCCTTGCCCCCCGGCTCTCGCGATGACCACGTGATCTTCGGGAAGAACTCCGACCGTCCCCGGGACGAGGTGCAGGAGGTGGCCCACTACCCCGCAGCGTCTCACCCTCCAGGCTCCATGCAGGAGGTAACCTGGACTCCTGCAGTCTCACAGCAAACAGGCAACTCTGAAATGCACAGGTGGACTGAAACACTGTGCACTCCCACAGTCTGGTGCACTGCAGAGCAAGAATTCAGAATAAAAAAAAAAGATTAAAATAATATCTTTGCTCACGGTGCAGTGGATTATCATTTGCAATAAACCTGTCTGAAACACAAGAGTTAATATTTACACGGGGACTTTCTGTGGTAACATTCTTTCCTGTTAATGTTTAAGGGGAAGGAAGTGAAAGTTTAAACCCACTGATTAAACCCTTCCTCCTTTTCACCACTCAGTTGTACGGTTTTGACATATCTGTTTCTGAGATGCATCAAAACACAGTCAAGGTGCTGACAGCATTAATAATATCATTATACACACATGTTAAATCAATAGGACCGTGTCTTTTCAGAAACAGTGTCACTCAGGATAACACGGTGTCTTCCCTGTAAACTGTTGACAGCTTGTTCCAAACAGTGGCACTGTCTCTGAAAGAGAACTTCATTCATACAGGTAGCTATTTTTGCAACTGGGCAAATTAAACCCAAATTAAAATCCCCAGCGTTACTTTAAAAAGGCCATATTTACGTGGTGGAATCACTTTATGGATGTATTGAAATACAGAACACAAATTAGCAGGTGAATGGATGATTTATGTATGGCAAGAGGATGTAATTTCGCCTTTAGAGCTGATGTGGATAGTGGCACTGAACTGGCTGGTTGTAAAGGAAAAGTTCACCCAAACGTGAAAATACAGCCGTTATCTACTCACCCCCGTGCCGATAGTTGGGTGAAATCTCGTAATCCACAAAACATTTCTGGTCCTTCACAGCAAAACCGTGTTGCAGCATCCTCCTAAACAACTGGAGTAGATGGGGACTTGTTTTAAAACATACACAAAATGTCATTTTCGGGTGAACTGTTCCTTTAATGTGAACTGTCTCTCGCTCGCTCATTTTGTCTGCAGTGCACATACATCCAGATCCCTCAGGTGGAGCACACTCACGCCGTCATCCTCAGCAAGCCTGCCTGGATGTGGGGGGCTGAAATGGGAGCCAACGACCAGGGAGTCTGTATTGGGAATGAGGCCGTCTGGACCCGAGAGCCCGTCAGCCCTGGTGAGGCTCTGCTAGGCATGGACCTTGTCCGGTGAGCACTGAAAACCTTTTGATACTAAGACAACCCCACTATATGGATAATAACAGCTTATCCAATTCAAGCAATAATGAAAACATAATCTCTCGAGCTGATGGGAGCAACTATTGCATCCTCTTTAAGAGCAGTTTGAATATTGGAAAGCATTAGTTTAATCCTCTCAGGCTTTGATCGGGAGGGTGTGTAGATTGTCACAAGCGTGTTATGACAGGTGTAGCAACTACTGTTGGAGCGTGGCACTTACAATAGCATTTCCTGCAAAACATATTCAAAGGTGAGGGTGTAGACATCCCCAACAACTTAACCGGTTTTCATGGTTAGTTTGAAAGACGTACTGATCAAGCTTTAAATGGATAAATAAGTTAAAGTAGCTAGATACGTAACAATGCAAGAATTGTCACCATAAATAAATAACAATGTTTTTTACAACAATTAGGACCTTGTATAGAGGAAACTAAGACTTTACATCTTGAAGTAACCCAGCATGACTTTGGATCCTCAGGCTGGGGTTGGAGCGTGGTGACAGCGCCTGGGCAGCGCTCACGGTGATCACCAGCCTCCTGGAGCAGCACGGTCAAGGGGGGGCCGTGCAGGGAGGATCCCGAGCCCTTCAGCTACCACAACACCTTCCTCCTGGTGGACCGCAACGAGGCCTGGGTCCTGGAAACAGCTGGACGGCTGTGGGCGGCGCAGAAGTTCACAGGTGAGGCTGCACTGTAAAGGGTGCATGTTTAGTCTAGATGGTTATTTGGTTCAGTGGCTGCTGAGCTGTTAATTTATGCAGAACTACAGAGTTAATTCAGTGACTTAAAGGTGCAGTAAGTAAAAACTGGCCACTTGTCGAATTCATACTCAAATACAGGGGGAGCATGTCACCAAAGTAACCACTAACTGCTGCTAAATGTCACTGCCCATAGCTAGTTAGCTCAGTTAGCCATGCGGCTAGCGGTTTGAACTGGGAGCTCGAGGACCAGGGGAGTGTTTGGACCGGGATGAGCCATGGCAAGCTAGTTAGCACGCTAACTTCAGTAGATATCTCTGGAACACTAAACATAGACAGCATTAAGTTAAAACTGCAATTTATTCACCTTCTGTTGACAATTTTAGTTCATTTTTGAATGTTTGCAACTAAAATTCTTACATATTCCACCATTAAGGCTGCTGCTGGTCTTGTAAAGACCTTATTTTTGTCCTGCTCGTGCTGAACAACCACCTGTGCTCGCTTTTTTTGCTTCTAATTTAATGTGGCGCACAAACTTTGTATAGATTAAAGTTCAGTTTTTTCTCATTGATATATTTTTTCCTCCATTTGTTCACGCCATATTGCAATACCCAACATACAGCTGTTTGACTTCAATCAGTATGAAACACATGTGTATTATTCACCTGCCTATGTGAAGCTGTAGCTATGTGTGTGTACGTCTTTAATGTTTGTCTCAAGGAATTTGTGCAGGAAAAACATTTGAGAATTTGAGGTTGATTATAATTAATGAGGTTTAGTCCAAAGACAGTATCTAGCTGGACTGTGTGCTATTTGATATTTGCACTGTGTATATAGCATCATATCTTGTTGTCAATCTTATTTATAAAGAGGCCTTTGCAATCTGTAAAGCGTGATACCTTTGTGCCTTAACTTATCCTTGTTTAAGATAAGGAAAAACATTTTAAGGAAAAAAAATCTCAAGAAGATTAACTAAGGAGGGTTCCCTCATCCAGGTTGGACCTACAGTGCAACAGGTGCCACATGTACAGAGTAAACAAAAACAGCAAAAACGCATTACAATATATAAAATAGTATCATAAATATCATAAGAGTCTGAAATCTCAATTTACTCTTAACTATTGAGTAAACTATTAAGTGTAACTGTATTGTATAAGGCAGGCCTGTTCAACTACACATTTTAAGAAGGGCCAGATTTGGAAATTAGCAAAGTCCTCAGTGGCCAGATATTTATACATCCCCACTGTCTGACCGGTAAAACTCGGAATTTAAATGTGTTAAAACTAAATACAAATTCACTTTTTATTTGTTCTCCGCTATGTTTGTTAGTTTTCAGAATTGAAAAGAGACATTATGTGGACAGAAGTACAGGAAAAACAACAATGCACCTTTTTAAGTTGTCAGTTTGACGCTCTGCATGGGTTAAAACTTACATAACATAACTTACATTACTTAACTGAAGACTGCTTGAATTAGCCTCATAATAAAATGATCAAAGGGCCAGAACGAGGTTGTTAATGGGCCACATTTGGCCAATAGGCTGCCACTTTAATAGGTCTGATGTAAGGAGTAGTTAATTAGTTAAAAAAAAGGGTTGGCTTTAGACACAGCTTAAGACTCTACAGGCATTCTAGAAGTTCTGGGGCTGTATTGAGACAAAGGGATGTTCTGAGCTATATGCTAACACCGGCAAACTAATGCTAACATGATCACACTGTCAATGTTAATATGTTGCTGTTTAGCTGGTATAATGTTTACTTTAATCAGTTACCTAGTTTAAGGTGTTAGCATGTTAAGATTGGCTAACTATCACCAGACACAAAGTACAGATAAGGCTTATGGGAATCTGTGTTCTTTATGTGTTTAGATATAAACCAATGTACTGTTCAAATAAAAACATTTCCTGCTGGTGTCACAAGATATAATGTCAGGGATCATCGAAGTCTCTCCAGTAGTTGTTGAGATAGTTGAGCGCCGACTCGCAGGATACATCTGTCACACTGCTAGCATGGCTAAAAGCATTCACAGAGCTAAGGCTGAATTAGAACAAAGTTATGCATCGAGGGTTCAGCTGCTTAATCAGCCTTAAAAAACAAATCGACAACAAACCACACAGGAGTGCTGAAAATCCATACAATTGTATCCATACTTGCATTACATCAAACTCATACTTGCTCTTTAATGTGGGAAGCTAAACTGCAAAGTAAATAAAGCCCACTCAGATCTCTTTGTTCATTCTTCAACGTGAGACCACAGCTTATAGAGATGTGTCTGGGAATCCTGAAATTGTGGTAAAGAGATGCCTATTCGTCAGGGCTGGATCACTCTGTCAAGAGGAGATAAACCTTTCAAGCTTCTCAGCTTGTGGCGTCTATGCAAATACAGCACAAACGAGCATGCCCTACATAAACGGCGTGTTTCTGGCTAACTATTTGTAAAATTTCAAACATGTTGCACTCCCATACAGGAGACGTGCGTTTGCTTTTAAAAGGTAAAACTTTCAGCTCCTTAACGACAGCAGTTGGAACTTTTGCAAAGTTAACGCACAGTTCCGAACGCAGACTTTTTCAGATATTTTCAATTAAGAGGCTTCTTAACAAATCATAAAGAATGGTATAAAGTTGTGAAGGCCATTCCTATTGAGGAGTTAAAAAATACAAACAGAGAACTGTGATAAGACACTCATAAGTTGTTTTTACCAATGATTTCTGTTTATGGAAACTGAGATGAATATATTTCTATTCAATTCAAATATATGGCGGGAATTTAAGTGGAACTTAAAAGACCTATTTCGCCAAAATATTACAGTAGATCCAAAGGTGGCGGCACTGGGTCTGATGCCAAAAGGCATTGATAGGAGAGCTAAAATTTGGATTGAGAAGGTATGGAAAATTTACCAGATGGAACAAATAAAGTACTCCTTAAGACTCCAAAAATATATATTTATCAAATGATGGATGGAGTCTGGCCTGGGCTATACTAGCAAGGTGAGGTGATTTGAATACTTACACACCTTCTAAATCAAATATGTATCTTAATCTCCCCTTTTCATCCTTCCTCTCTACACATGCTCACATCATTTATTTGCTTCATTTATTTGTATTATTTATTATATTCCCCCTAATTTCAACCTGTGTTGTATTCTAATCACTTCAATTAATACTTCCCGCTGACATTTAAAAATGTTTTTCTTGTTTTATCCTTCTTTATTTTATTTCCATTAACATTTTTGGCTGAAAAATGAAAAACAAAAACAGCAGGCAGCAGGCAGAGTTGTGCATATGATTGTTTAAGTGCCGAAACTTCAATAAAACTTGTTTTTACGACGGTGTTAAACAGCCACTTTCTCTTCTCAGAGGGTGTGAAGAACATCTCCAACCAGCTGACCATCGGTGCTGAGGTCTCGGCGGAGCACCCGGAGCTGCGGAGCGTCGCCCAGGCTCAGGGCTGGTGGGACGGTGAAGGAGAGTTCAACTTCTCTCGGGTGTTCAGCCCAGAGAACCCTCCTGCCAGGATGGAGCTGGCCAAACAGCGCTACAAGGGAGGCACAGAGCTGCTCCAGCAACACGATGGTGAGGGTGCCCCACTCCCATATCTCCCAAAATGCCTTT
This sequence comes from Lagodon rhomboides, assembly GCA_039737535.1. Taxonomy (NCBI): domain Eukaryota; kingdom Metazoa; phylum Chordata; class Actinopteri; order Spariformes; family Sparidae; genus Lagodon; species Lagodon rhomboides. The sequence goes on from CM077786.1 coordinate 6,652,885, forward strand.
GGACGTCACTGACAGAACACTGAACTTCTCTGTTACACCTTTGCACTGTCTCTGGTGTCAGGCTCGGTGACGGCAGAGGTGATGATCTCCATTCTGAGGGACAAGCCCAGTGGCATCTGCATGGATTCTGGAGGTTTCCGCACCACAGGCAGCATGGTGTCTGTCCTGCCCAGGGACACCAGCCTGCCCTGCATCCACTTGTTCACTGCCACCCCAGACCCCTCCAGGTATGTCACTGATCAAACTAAGAATTCCTCTAGACTATAAACCTCAGCTAGACTATAATAAATAATTTGAACCACAACATATTCATATATGAACTACTGTTAATTACAATGCTGTAGTAATCCATTAACATTGAATTTGCTGTTCTAAATAAGCAGTACTGCCATAATATTGAAAAAACCTTGTATCACAAATTGAACTCCTGTTGCAAGGTTTTAGCACAGAGTCATACTATATCTAAGTGTATGCTGTTTTGGGTGTTCTCTCTGAGATTAGGGAAGCAAAATGTTAAAATACTCTGCCTGGCCAAAAAAAAGTCTTCTCCAGTATATCCCAAAGATTCTCAATAGCGTTTAGGTCTGGATTCTATGGTGGTCAATCCATGTTTAAAAATGATGTCTCATGCTCCCTGAACCTGGCCATTCAGTATATTCAATGTTGCTGAACCTACCCTGACCAACCAAATCAACCCCAGATCAAAACACAACCCCCATAGGCTTGTACGGTAGGCACTAGGCTTGGTGGGTGCATCACTTCATCCACCTCTCTTCTTACTCTGATGTGCCCATCACTCTGGAACAGAGTAAATCTGGACTCATCAGACCACATGACCTTTTTCCATCACTCCAGAGTCCAATCTTTATGCTCCCTAGCAAACTGAAGCCTTTATCTTTGATTAGCCTCACTTTTCTTGAGGCTACACAGCTGTATAGTCCAAAAACCTTGAGTTCACTTTGCATTGTGGAGTAGAAATGCTCTTACTTTTATTATAAAACATAGCAGTAGGTTCTACTGTTGATTTTATTACGATTTGATCTCACCAAAAGTTTAAGTGATCTCTGATCATGATCATTCAGGGTTTTTCTCCAACCACAATTCTCTCTTGAAGATGATGGTTCATCACTGGAATTCCAGGTTTTAATAATGCGTTGGACAGTTCCTGACCCAATTTTCAGCAATCTCCTTAGTTGTTTTCTTTGCTTGATGCAGACCAATAATTTGGCCTTTCTGAAGCAGAATAACATCTTCTCCACGACCACAGGATATGTCTTCAGACACGGTTGTTTAAGAAATGAGAAGCTACTCACTGCATCAGTTAGGGTTAAATAACTTGTTGCCAGCTGAAACATATTAATCACTGCAGTAATTATCCAGTGGAAGGCTCCTACCTATTTGCTTAGTTAAATCAGGTGGTGTTTTTTTGGCCAGGCAGTGTATATTGGTAATGCTCCATTATACACTGCCATTAATTCCATGGTCTTTCTTTACTGTAGGAGCATGCATCGGTACTAACCATAGGGAAGATAGAGAGTTCTTACTTTAAAGCAATGACCAATGCTAAGCTAGCATTACCTTGATATTTTTGGTCACTGCACTGCATATGAGTTGAAAAACAAATGTGACTGTCGACTACACTTATGTTACAATTCAACATACATGCACATGTACATACAAGAATAATGTTTCAAAAAATAGGTTAAAAATGAAAAGATATATACTTGGGTTCAAATGCGGGAAGGTCTATCGGGAAATAGATGATGGTAAACTCCTGAAATATTATTATTTGGAAATAATGGGCCTGTAAAATAAAACATTATCTAATTTATATGTTTTAAAGGTCCTATTTGTAAGAAAAAATTGACTCTCACTCCCAAAAACTGACACTCCTGGAAGGTGGCCAACCCATCCTACAATCCTAAAGCGTCAGTTTTTGACGAGTTGGGAATGAGAGTCAAAAATCAACTTCTTTCCAGTGAGCACCTTTAGATGTTGCCAGAAGTGTTTCATGGGGCCTCAGTGGCTGTTGAGACCACTGCAGTACTCAGATATGCCATTCCTACTCAGGTGTTTCACCCAAGCAAACCCATGTCCTATATGTTGTAAACTACGTTCTTATTATATCTTCTGATATAGGCTGAAACATATTGTTCAACCAGAGGTATTGGATGCAGTCCCTGGGCCTCATTTATAAAAAATGGCCCATAATTGAACAGCTTAAGCAGAAAACCACACATAAGTAGTTGTTTATAAAACCTTACTTTGACATGGAAATGATCTTATATCTTAGTGATGTCTAGACTTGATGTAAGTGATTTTGCTGCTGGTTATGTATTGCAAGCCTGTGGTGAACCATGAGCTTTATCAACAATGTTCAGCGGCAACACACTGGCCTTGCTTGTCAACCCACCATTTAATCCACTGAACAATACGTGTTTTAAGGCTGCAATCTCCTCTACCAATCACAATCCTGTGCTCATCTTCCAAAAAGTTTGATTTTGCCTGTTGGTCTAAGGCATGCTCCTGACTAAACCGCCATCTGTGCTGGCATTATATAAGGGGAATTAGCAAGGCAGGTGTCAAGATGTATTTATCACAGGTGCATAAGTTACAAATACAAAAAACATTTTTTGTGAAACAAACTTAAGTACACCTTTGGAAATGGTCTTAAGACTAAGGTTAGATATAAATCTAAATTTATTATAAATGAGTTATAGATATTTTTATAAATGAGGCCCCTGGTGTGTGGTTGGTTCCGTCTTGAAAAACAAACTCCAATAGAAGTTATGTGTTTTAATGTTGTTGCATCAGAAACAAAGTTGGTTGCATAAGCACCAACAGTTAATTGAATAATTAAAAATGTGTTGACATTCAATTTTGTTTTATTGAATATTTTCAATTTCAAATGCATGCATTACATGAAGGTGTTGAGGCTGCAGTGTTATTTCCCTCCTAAACTTTGTTTTTCCTGCATTCTGTGTCCACTTTGGGTCGATGGGAGTTTCTGAGTCTTTCGTTTCTCTTTTCCTGTTCCACTCCCTGTCCACCCACCCCACCTGTACTTCGGTAGGTCTGTATTCAAGCCTTTTGTCTTCTCGGACTGTTGCACCCCAGTGCTGAGGGTGGTCTCTCCACAGTTCGGCGCAGATGACCCTGTCAAGAAGCAGCCACGCTTTCAGAGCCAGGTGGACAGAAGACATGACCTGTACAAGGCCCACCAGGTGGCGCTCAACACCATGGAGACCAACCCGGTGGGCACTGATGGATGACCTAGGTCAATGATAGTCCTGCTTAGATCCCGGCAGATCCTTATACATCCAAATATTTTTCTTGGTCAGTTGCTGATAAATTACAGGCGAGTTGCACAGCTCAGGACTGACATTCCAAGTGGAGAAAGAAAAATAAAAAAAACTTGCTATACAAGCTCACATCCAAAGTCGAAGAGCAGGGTTTCAATCATAACTGCAGTGTGCAACCAAAGACCAAAATGAGAATGCTGGGAGGTATTCATACTTCAGAGCAAAGTAATATTTCCCAATGAAGCCGTTCAGCAGACTGTCCTGTCTGAGATGACTCGTGTTCTTTTGTTGAATCAGTGTCACATATGGTAAGTACACATATTTTAACCTCCATTGAGCTTATCATGTAATAATTTAGGTAGCATGAAATGAGTTGACAGTCACAGAAAGACTGGTCTGCTATCCACAGATACACAAGAGTGCAATAGTGACCAAATTCCCATTTTCAAAGTCCAAAGTGTTTTAATTGTGACATGCATTCATACTGTGAAAAGTGAAAAACTTAAGTATACTCAAAAGTGTTGGTATGCATACTATAGCGGCTAAAAATTTAACGTGAAGCCACTGAGGGGCTGCAGAGACGTGCTTCTAATCGCTGCGCTCACTGTCCTTAACCAGCTGCTGTAGTATCTAGTGAAAAGAAGAGTGACAATTCTTCTTCTTTCTTCGATGCAAAGGTTTATTTTCACACCGTTACATTATTCAGTGAAACACATACAGGAATATATAAATCTGTGTAAACAAACATCCAGCAGAACAGTATTTCATCAATAGTTGCGCGTAACATGGCCCAGCATTGCCGGCAAAAAACTATATGCCCTCCTCCGTCTAGCAACACCTGTCCCTCAATTAATGGTTCCTACCTATACTGGCTGTGGCCCATAAGAGTGACTCCTACTGGACCAATTAGCATCCCACATGTATTTACTCGAGGAATTTAAAAAGTTATCTTTTTGATTTTACTGTGGATGTACACTTCCTCCCAAAAATGCAATGCAAAATGGAAAAGTATATACTTTACTAGCTGTAATACTTTGAAGCGAGTTTGTGTTACTTTGGCTGAGCAGCAACCAATATGGCCACGACTGACAATTAGATAACTTTAAAACATAGTGCAACCTTAGCACAAGTAGGAACATATACTGAATTCAACAATTTGACTGAATAATGTCAGTTTCACATTAACATCTACCTAAAGGTTGCTAACGTTTGCCACTTTAAGATACCAGACCAAGTCAGGCTGCAGTAGTCTGAGTGTACTTAATCAAGCAATGGTGTGTTTTATTATTTATGACTTAAACCTTTTATTTGTAATAGATTAATGAGCTCTATTTGCTTTCTAAAGTTACTTTAAATTAATTGAATTTATAAATTAACGAGAAAGAGAAAAAGTGGTAAAATTATACAAAACTCAAACTTCTAATTGCAATATTACAAAAAAAAAATGGACTCAAGTACAACTTACTAACTTTTATGGGGCTTTATCCATTGTAACACAATTAAAATGAAAGTAATTAGGTCAACAAAAAAACTAGTGTCTTCTCAAAGAAAGATGCTGTCATCCTTTAAAAGAAGAAAAGACAACCAGTGTTACCAATATTTCAAAGCTCAGTGCAACCCCAGCGCTAAATGTTGGATCTCTAGTCAATAGAAAACATCACCTTACTGATCGATATGCTGGCTCACACAGATCACTACCGCTGCTCGGCTCTCTGGCCCCGCTGTGAGTTTACCCAGGGCTTATAAATCGCCACGGCGTAATGATGAGTGAGATCGGGTGTGATTCTCCTTTGGTGAATATACTGCATTTCCTGTTAGTATATAGTACACACTGCACATTTTCAGTATGTAGTATTGAATTGGAACACAACTATTGGTGCGTTTTTGGTGAGCAGCTATAGATCCAGATTAGCCTGTGGGGGAAATGGAGGCGTGTGAGAGTACGTGTGCGACTGCTGTCATTAAGTCTGCGTCTCCCACCACAGACATCTGGCTCAATTAAACTCAGACTTTCAAGAGGTAGGGAGTGGGATCTGGATTCTTGTTAATGTACATAAATATATTGCAAACAGATTTTTGACCAGTTTCAAATTTAGTAAATGACTGCGCTGCTTGAGGAGGTTTAAATGTACAAGTATGTACTATTTGACCCAGGTGTTGTCTTGACATCTGTCTTTTCCTCTCTGTCAGGACGAGGGTCTCGCTATCCATGAGATCCTGAGGGAGCTGGAGTCACAGTGTCTGAGTGAGATTTCAGCTATGCTGAATGGAGAGATACCCGGAGAAGAACTGGGGGACTTGTTTTTCGATTGCGTGGACACAGAAATTAAGTTCTACCAGTGAGGAGGTGGGAGGCTTCAGGAAGCTCTAATTGCTGTTGCATTGTGCATTAATGTGTTCCTGTTGTTGAATATGCATGACTATGATAACAATACAGGTTATGACTTTCAGTAACTCTACATGTTATAGAGTATATTGTCCATATAGGGTCAGGATCTTAGAAAATGGCATAGAAAGCACCTTAAAAGGATGGAGAACTCTGCTTTCTCAGCAGTCCAGGAGCACACTAAATAATCACATCTGGTTCAAACCACATTTTATGATAATAATCAAGATCACTGAGCATCTGTATTTATCTGTGAAAGAGGAACAGACTGTAGGAACAAAGGATTCAAATGTCATGCTTAACTGAGTGTGAGATCAGCCAAGGCCGCCAGAACAACTTTTACTACTGAAATCTGGACAAACCTGATCATGATCCTTTAACAGCCGCTAAGTATGTTTTTGGCATAAGCCGGCAACTCTTTGACAATGTTCCTGAAGAGTAAAGCACATAAAACAAACACAAGATTACTCAGTAAGATCAAAGCTTGTATGAGAACTTGAAAGTTGTGATTCCTACAAGTTTCTGGTGTCTGTTAAAGTGCGTGTCTGCCGCGCTAACGCTTGTGTAACTTTGATTGTGACTGTGTTCCCAGCAAAGCTAAGTAAGTCCTTAACGTTTGCTGTGTTTAACTGTCCTCTGTTACAGCACCCTCAGGTGGAAATCCCTAGCACTCGCAGTTGCAAGAGAAGGCCCTGGGACTGACAGAAACTCTTGTTTCTCGTCTGATGGGCCTCTGCCTCACTCCCACTACAAACATCTCTGACACCATTCCATCATTATCAATGTCAAACCTGCACATGTGATTAATCATCTGTTTCACCCAGGGAGCAATGGCTGCATCTCATTAGTGAGTGTAATGATGTAGACTGCACAGGTGCCCATGTAGATCTGTGTGAAGTTGCACAAATACTGTGAATATGGCTTTTTGTTGAACATTTTGTTTGTTGTTGCGAATAAATGGGTTGTCATTTGATGGCTACCTGTAGAAAGGATCTAATAAAGAATGTGCATAGTCTGTCCTGAGTATGTTGTGAGCTTTCTGGCCACCCAAGTGGTGCAGCTGTAGATGGATGGATGAATGGATGGATGGATGGATGGATGGATGGATGGATGGATGGATGGATGGATGGATGGATGGATGGATGGATGGATGGATGGATGGATGGATGGATGGATGGATGGATGGATGGATAGATAGATAGATAGATAGATAGATAGATAGATAGATAGATAGATAGATAGCTTTATTAATCCCTGAGGGGAAATTAGGTCATCATAGCAGCGGGTACATTCAAGTAGAAATACAATCAAAATCCAAGGGCAGATAAAGAAAAAATAAGAAACAAAGTACTCTATACAATTAAATGCTTAAGTAGTTATAAATTAAAATAAAATGCTGAGGGTGCAGTTTTATTTACATTAGTAATAATTTAAAGCAAAAAAATTAATGTGGGTATGTTAGCACATTAAAGCTGGTTAAAATTTGTACATCTATCCATTTCAGCCCTCCAACCAGACTAATACCTTAAAAAAGATTTACCAAAAGTGAGTAAAACTTAAAAGGCTGGCTTAGTGGTTCAGTGTGCATGGGGTAAAAGGCCATCTCTAACTACAGTGCCTATTAAAAATATTCACACCTGTGGATGTTTTCCCCTTTTATTGCGTTTACAAATGGCATCATGGTCAATAGAGTTCATGAAAAATCTTTAATGTCAAAGTAAAAACAGATTTTGTGAACTATAGTGGAGATTTAATAAGCTTTCTTCAACAGTGACTTTCTCTTTGCCACACACTAACTGGTGAAGAACCCGGGAAACAGTTGTTCAATGCAGAATCTCAGCTGCTGAAGTTTTTATCTCCTTCAGAGTAGTCATAGGTGTCCTGGTGGCCTCCCTCACTAGTCTCCTCTTTGCATGGTCTCTCAGTTTGTGAGGACGGCCTGCTCTAGGCAGATTTACACATGTGTCATATTCCTTCCGTTTCTTAATGATGGATTTAACTGAACAATGGGGGATGTTCAGTGACTTGGAAATGTTTTTGTATCCATCCCCTGATGTATACTTTTCAATTACCTTTTCACAGAGTTGCTTTGAGTGTTCTTTTGTCTTCATGGTGTAATTGTAGCCAGGAATATTGATTAAGAGTGACTGGACCTTCAGACACAGGTGTCTTTATACTAAAATCACTTGAGACACATACACTGCACTCAGGTGATTTCCATTTCACTAATTGGCTGGTCCTCTGTTGAGTTAGGTCAGTCACATTAAAGGGGGACGGGGGCGGGGGATAATTGACATTACTTTGTAGAAATCTGTTTTCCCTTTTGACATTAAAGATTTTTGTTTTGTAAATTCTCAAAAAAGCCAAATTATACTCACCATGATTCCATTTATAAAAGCAATAAAAGGGGAAAACATCCAAGGGGGTGAGTATTTTTTTAGGTACTGTATATCTGTGATTGTTTCTTTTAAATGGCATGTGAAACCGGCTAAGCCTTGATACAACTACGAGTGAACCTTGATAACAAAGCCAACAGTCAGTGTGAGTACCGTAACAGGCTGGTTTAGGGTCACTAACATTGACTCTGCAAAGACAGGTTTAAAGCTGAGCCATCTTACTGCAGGGGTGTGACACACCAGACAACAGGCTGATGCAATGGAAGTATGCTATCAGTGGATAACCAAACTACACAAAAGAGAAATCTCCTTAGCCAACAGAAAAAAACCCATCGAAATTACTACTAGTTCCACAGCAAACCTTCACTGTTATCACCACAACTCAACACATTAAAACTATTAGCACTATACTCAATCTACTAAAACACAAGAGGGAAAGCAATGTAAAATGAACAATGTAAAGTAACAGCAACACCAGTAACACTTGTGAATTGAGCATAATACGTCAATCTCAGTGTAACCACAGTTAAACAAAGCTCAACGGTAAGGAGACATTATCACTCCACTACACCAGAGGCCTGTACTCCGTAGCTAGTTCAACATACCCAGGATATGTTTATGTGTATGCAACTCTGGACAGTGTCTGAGCTATATTCTCTGGGAATTGTCTGCAGTTCATATGAGATAACTGTTTTAGTGTCTCTGCCTCTGTCACAGCAGTCCACACAGCAAATCAGGGCTGGATCCTTGTGTGATGTTGTGCGTAATACCCAGCTGCCCCACGGGGTAATGTGGTTTGGGCAGCAGAACTGCTTACCACCTTCTCAAGTGACACGAGAGTGACAGTTGCTGCAGGTAATCCAGATCCAACTCTGTGAGTCTGAAATCATGAAGTTATCATATAATTCACTATGTGATGAGCTAGTTTATGTCTCAGATTGATCTAGAAAAATAAAATGTTAGATCTCTTTAAATCAGAGACAAATCATATGATATATTTCCCATTTTAGGGGAGTTAATTAAACATTCATATTAAACGAAGTAAACATTTTGCAGCTATTCTCTGCCAACCAAACGGTACTGCTCAGTTGAAACAGGCTTTTAGATGTTTTGGCGGGGTCTTGTGCTCTACTAGCATGAGCACAGGACACACATGTAGGAGATGATTTTCAAAAGATACAGGGATGAGGGAGGGCTTTAAAAATCACTAGGTGTTTTCATAGATGTATACATGTGCTTGTGTATATAATATATATATATGTTATGAAATATACATTTGTGGTAATAACTTAAATTTTACAACAAGATATAGTAAAGTGGACAATGTATTTATATTATGTATATTCTAAGCAATGTATGTACATTTGTATGTATGTGTGAGTGAGTGTATGTACGTACGGAGATGTGTGCGCGTGTATTTGTGCGTGTGTTCAGCACATATGTATAGGCATATATGGGTGTGTATGTAATTATATTTATATAATATGTTATATATTAGTTGTAGATATAGTATATTGAATTGTTTATAGTGATTTGGGAGCGTACAAAGGTACCCAGGCTCAGGAATGGAAGTAAATTGATTATGATTCAATACAGAGTTGTGGAGAAGGGGTAGGATTACACTTCTCCTACTCCATTTAGGGCATGTGAAAGCTTGTTAATGGAATATACTTTGTAAAATGCTTTTCATTTTATTATGCTAATTTGTTGAACCAATTTAACTTTTGTTTACACTTGTCCGAAATTAATTTGCAGTCATTCATTCATTCAAATAGGAGCCATTCCTAGGCCTAGTCGTACACAGGTATTTTTTTAAAACACATTTTTTCCTCCTCTGGTTTTAAAAAAAAAAAGTCCCATCCACACCAGTGGTAATTGAAAAAAATCTCTGTCTGCATTAAGACGCAAACGCAGGCTGTCAAGCCCACGCCAAAGCAAGAGGTGGTGTTTTCCTGTCTACACTTAAACACTGAAAACGGCGTTTCTGAATATCTTCACCCTGTCAGGCGTTTTCCAAAAGCTCTGTTTTCAGTGACCCGAAAAACTGTTTACATGTGTGTGAAAAACCTTCATTTTAAGAAATACCTGTGTATGTGTGTACAGGGCCTTAGTTGAGAATTTCCTGAAACTTTGAATCGATTATCAGAGTAGTTGCTGATTATTGATTAATGGGTAAATATTATTGTTTCAGGTCTAATCACAATCATGGTCTGATTTGAAGTTATTTTCATCAAGTTATCACAAAACTGTCTTCAGATTATTTGAAAATCCTACATAAAGCACCTTAACCCTTAGATGCATAAGTGGGGTCAAAAATGACCCCAGAGGTTGTTATTTTTCAAAATCTTTGAAATAAAAAGTTTGTATATTTTCATATTCCAGGTATTCCTCATAAAACATGTTTGTGACATGAGGCCATTTGCATTTTTTAAAAAGAAATCATTAATTTAAAGAAATCACAGTTTTTGTATCACTACCCCACTCTTCCATAAGTGGGGTCAAAAATGACCCCAAGCATTTCTTATGGAATCTCATCAACTCTGACTGTCAGTAGGCATCCCACTTACACATATGTCAGCAGTCTCATCACCAAGGAGGGGTCATATCTTCATTTACTAACTTATTTTCCACATCCATGACTTTTCTGTGATAGAGTATAACGTGAGTTGTCATCACATAAGCCTACTTTGTTGTTAGCTAACTGGTGTTAGCTAACTAGTAGGCGCTAGTTAGCTAACTACAAAGTAATGTTAGTACTGTAATGTTAGCTAGTTTAACATTACTGCACACTAGTGTTACTAACAGTGTTAGCTAACACTAGTGTATTACTAGTGTATTACTATAAAGTAATGTTAGTACTTTAATGTTAGCTAGTTTAGTAAGGTAGCTAACATTGCTGCATTTGTTGTGTGGAGAGTGAGACTATATTTATAACTTCCTTGTAATAAAAGCTAACCCGTTAGGTAGCCTACTATACGATTATTGATTATTCAATGGTGTGTGTGTGTGTGTGTGTGTGTGTGTGTGTGTGTGTGTGAGAGTGAGTGAGTGAGTGTGAGAGAGAGAGAGAGAGAGAGAGTGTTTGAGTGTGTGTGAGAGAGAAAGAGTGTGTGTGTGTGTGTGTGTGTGTGAGAGAGAGAGAGCGAGTGTGTGTGTGGGGGCACATGCGCGCATGCATGCAATTTACTTACATATAAATGCATTGACATTTACTTACATAGCTACATACTGATTTAGTTTTGTGTGTCATTCAAACATTGTCCTTTTTATGTTTTCTCATCTAAAGTATCATGGCTGCTAGGAGGCCAGCTAGGATTACTTTTGTTGACCAAAATATGATGAAAATCATCAACTTTAACCAAAATTTAAGGAATTTCTTAAGTTTACTGCAAAAATGCATTGATTCTAATTGGGGTCATTTTTGACCCCACTCATGGAAGAGTGTAGGTATTGGTAGGTCATGCATCCAAGGGTTAAAATGGTGTGTTTGAGTTTTGGAAGGATAAGTTACCTCAAAGACTGTGATGTCAGTCGGCCTCTCTGCCTGTCCCTTTGATTTCAGCTAGTGTTCGACTTGCTCTGAAATCTCAGAGGATCCATCCTTTTTGGGAAATTGTGATTTTTTTAACATAATCATTGCGGCTTAAAGCCAATAGGCATTGAGATGTGTTGATCTCATGATAAAACATAAAATATATAGAAAATATAAAATATTTCTGGTTGATATTTGCACACAGTTTTCTGTTAGCTACACAATAAATTGATTTATTTATAATCAGTTCATTTTTATTTATCGTCTTTAAATGCAATTTAATATGCAGAGTGATCACTAATCCTTTACTACGGCGCTCTTCAGTCCTGGTCCTGGACCCCTCATCCTGCATGTTTTAGATGTTTACCTGCTCGAACACACTTGATTCAAATGATCAGCTCATCATCAAGTTCTGCAGAAGCCTGATAACGACCCATTCATTTGATAAAGGTGTGATGGGGCAGAGAAACATCTAAAACATGCCGGGCAGGGGAACTGACCTAATTTATATGATCAAAGATGGAGACACAATCCGCAAGTTTCACTTGATAGCATTTATTCTCCTTTTTGGTGTAGTTGATTGGTTTCATTTCTATGAAAGAGAGAAAGTATAAATACACATTCAATTCAATCACATTATCTGAAATACAGAAATCAACGAGCAACTCTGCATCAACTTTATCAGAACATTATGATACATTTTCTAAATTCACAGATCTAATAACGTGATAGTAAACTAAAGATATTAGATGAACAACTGCACAGTAAGTGTACGTGGCCATGGATATCAAATGAAATTGAATAAACAACCCATTCAATGCACTGAGGAACTAAGGACAAAGGGAACCAACTCAACTGGGGCAAATTAACTTGATACACTCAATGCACCTTTGGCAGCTGCCCAATAAGCACACCTGTGCCTGTCTCCATGGGGTACACACCTGTGCTCAGCAGCCATGTGACCCTCTCTTCTAACAGGCCTGTTGTGCAAGAAATAATTGTCACTAATAACGCTAACCATGGCTCAGTTCTATTCCATTGTCACACATATACAATACATAGACTTTCATAGAAAATTCAGCCATTATTCATTTTATTGTTCACAGCCATAGTTTTTCTCCTGTGACATCTCAAAGAAGTCTATTGGAAATAAAAAAAAGACCAACATTTCTATAATGATGTGCAGCTCTGTTTTGAATTTGAAGACCTCGGCTGGGACCAGAAAGCAGGGGAAGGCTACCATGCAGAATGAAACTATGTCGTTTAAGGAGGTCTGTGTGTGTGACTTCACTGACAAGAAGCTTTGGACTAGCTCAAATGTGTTTGGGTGGATTTTTCCTTTAGCATTAGATCGTTTCCTGACTCCACAGGCCAAAAGGTGGCGTTAATGCATCTGACGACTACGCATGTTACTGTTCGCACTCCATCCAGGCGGTGGCGCTAACGTTACTCAAAAATCCACGATTACTGACTGGGGAAGGTAACGTTGGATGTACAAACTAGCACCGTGGCGAGGCGGCACCGTCTGCCAGTTTTCTATAACAAATGTTAACTAGCTGACTGACAGTTTGTCGTTGATAGGACTGTTATAATTTATCCAGCCTAGTTTCAGTTTTTAACCCCTGCTCTCCCCCATTAAAGAAAGTGGAGTCGTCCACCAGAAAAGGTAGCTATTGTAACGCTGCGTTGCTATGCTGAGCTTAAGCTAATAACTTAAGTTAACCAAAATCGCCCCCTGCGCTTTAACTTACGATCTAGTTATTTATCTGAACACCAGACTAAGGGGTTTGTGCATTTCCTTTTTTAGCAGTAAATAAAACGACTTAAGATCGATTTTGCGTACTAGCTAAAGCTAACTAGCTAGATATATCCGTTGCTATGCTAACTTTCCTTTGCAGTCGACCTACTAGCAAAGCGCAAGCCAGCTAACGTTAATGTTAACATTAGCTAATATAGGTCAATAGGTACTAAAGCCATTGCTAACCCTTCAGTTGAAGCCTTTTTAACTTTATCAATTAGTCCCTGGTTGAACGCTGTCAGTGTTATTATAGTCTGGAGTGAAAAAATGCACAGCTTCAGCACACGGTTTGTGATTCCTGCTATCGTGTTTCTAGCTTCATAACTTCACTGTGGCAGAGCCCGTCTGACTGTGGTCACTTGCAACGTATTCTAGGAGGCGTTCTCCTTTTGGCCTCTTCTTAGAATCACGTCATCAATCAAAAGGTTTTTGCTTAGAAGTGCTAATTGATAATTTCTGGCAAAGTACTGAATTGTGCACCGTGCCACCTTGGGGCCCAGTCTGATAGAAAGATCTCATTCTTCTCATGAAGTCTCCGAGCAATACTCATTTTCTTTTTTATCCTTTTAACTAAGAAAGATGTGCACTCAAGATTAATGCATGAATTCTTCATAATGCTATATGGGCTCTAAAGAAACCAAAGAGTATTATTAATTAATAAGTCAGTGGTAGAACTGTGATTGTTACATGTCTGATTTCATGATTTTTTTTGTTGCAGTCTTCAACTTCCACTCGGCTGCTGGAGTTGCTGTGAGATAATGTACTCAAACAGGTCTGAGTACAGTCACAGTCGGCAGCACAGTGACCGAAGCTCAAGGCAGTGGGACGGCTACGATGACAAATGGGAAAGGCGTGAACCTCACAGAGACACACAGCGAGATTCCCACCACAAATATGGTGGTGATGGACATGGTAGCACAGAGAGGACAAGCAGAAGTAGAGAGTATAGTAACTCACCCAAGAAGCTGTACAGTAAAGACCCATTGAAGAGAGACAGGAGCAGAAGGAGCCCGGTAAGGAGACGCATGTCTTCATCTGATCGGGGTGCGTCTGAAAAGAAAAGGCAAAGGTTTACAGAGGGGGGTGAAGATGATTACAGTTACAGGCGTGCGCCTGAGGATAAAGCAAGCAGGCGATCACCAGACAGTTTTTCACGTGCTCACGCAACTACAGATTTTAAACATGCACTACCCCAGGAAGAAGCTGTTAGCTACAGGAAAACCTCTCAAGACTCCAGACACAGATATCGGCAGGAGGAGTTCGGCTACAGGCAACAACATGATGATTCAACTAGCAGACGGTCATCTGGATATTACAAGGATAGAGATGGTGACGACAGGAGCTGGGACCGTTCACCAGAAAGGACACGATCACAAGATTGCTCTACGAAGGTAAGTTTCTGTAAACACTATTTCTTAAGATCAGTCTAAGTATTTTATGCTCATTGTTAAAGTAGTTTGATAAAATATTCTTCCTTCTCAAACAGGGCTATGTCAAAACAAGAGCGAGGAATGACAGCCCTTACATGGATCATGAGGATCACTGTCAAGATAGAACAAGGTTTACTTTGAACTCATCTGGTGGACAGGTGGGTTTATTTTCTCTTGTGGTAATTGGGGACGACCTTCATCATCAGTGTGAGGTGCAGGCTGATCTGTTCAGGGTACTAAAGGCAAAAATGCGTTGCACTTTTCACCTCATACATTGCTTTGCTTACAGCATGCCAACCTTCCGACGTAACCCTACTGCCACACTAGATCCATACCGACTCTTTTCTTTCCATAGAGGCAGTATGATGGAAAATATATCCATCAGTGGAAAGTTGGGGTGCACATTTCTTAGGCCCTGTCCACACGCACGCTAGTACTTTTTAAAACAAAGCTTTTCTATGCATTTTGGCCTGTCATACACATGTAAACAGCATTAGAACACCAGACACCTTTTGAAAGAATTATTGGTGGTCATATTCAGAAACTCATTGAGATTTATGATATTGATGGGCAGAAAAATATTTTTTTGGAATGGATGAGTCGGACACCTGCGCTCACTTCCCACTGTAATTGGGTCTTATCAGTGTATGTAGCATCACTGGAGAAAGTGAACTCCTGTGTTTCCTCACACGTAGATGTCACTTGGGTGGTCCGCCTAGGTATAGCAATGGCCTCCAAGGTATGTTTTCCGAACCATTTGCGCATTTTATTTACACATTTTTTTTCCTCATTGTCCGAGAGAACGTCATCTATTATCGATTAACGTCCCTTCGACTGTCAACCACAGACAGTAAAGGGATACTCTGGTATTACATCCCTCCTAGAAACGCTCTGGTTGTGATGCAACCTCTCCTATTTACTGTAGACCTGCTTAATATTGTTTTGTAAGAACTAGAAGGTGTAAGTGCACCTGGTTGTTGCAATGTCTTTGATCGACTACATAACTAACAAGCTTCCTCCACACGTGGCTCAGCTGCTGTTAGGACAACGGAATAGTGGAATAATGGAAAAATCCTGAAGACGAGGTGTGGTTTTTTGGTCGTATATAAAACTTATTGCTGACGAAGTAAGCAGAGAATGTTGCTGAAAGAGAATACAGATAGAAGAGAGTAGACAATCTGCTTCCTATTAACACCAAACACGCGTGCCCAGTGTTTACATGCGTGTTTTAAGGTGTGTTAGTATGGACAGAGATTATTTCTAATATGGTGCTAAAACACACACCTGGATGCAGATAGTTTTGGTTTTAAAACTTTTAGAAAATATCAGTGTACGTGTGGACGAGGCCTTAATGGACAAAAATTAAGCTGTCCAAGTTATCTACATGGCTTTACTAATTTTTATGATAGTTATGTGTATGTATGTGCCGTAAAATATATTATGCAAGACAAGTGTATATACATTTGAAATGAATATTGAATCAAACGGCATACTGAGGCTCAAAAAAATGGGGCTGAGACTAAGGTTGCGAAGGTGTCTGGTGTTCCTGATCCAGTCTGGAGCTGAATGTGACAGTGTGCCAGCTGGCTGAACTGGCATTTGTTGGGTGTTAAGCGGAGAAAGCATGCAGCTAATCAACAGGAGCCCTGGGAGAGCTACTGAGCTCAGCGCCACAGTGCCTCCCTATGTTTTGTTGTGTACATAGTGCTAACCTGACTCTCGCCAGATGAATTTCGTTCCACTTAGCTCCACTCATCCATCTGGGATCGCTCCATTGGAGATGTGTTTCAGAAGGCTGGGCCTTATCAAAAATCCTTGCATATGATTGGATAAACCGCTTGTCTGTCGGAGCCATTTGGTAGATCAAGCTCTTGCCAAATCCGGTCGGGAGAAAGGCAAAAACATCGTTTCCACCAACAAAAGCCTTCCGAGCCGTTCTCTGATGTTCTTTTAACCAAAAAATATTGGGTAGATTGGACAACACGGATGAAATAGCAGCATCAATGTTGACGCTTACTTCCTCGATGTGAGCCGCCATTGTTGCCAGATGTATGTGAGTGGAGCTAGGCGGAGCGAAATGCATCTAGCGAGAGTCAGGTTACTACTTTACTACTCAAACCAAACTTTCTTTTATTCACTTTTCGATAGAGACATTGAGGAAGTCCTCACAATTTGTCCGAACTTTGTCAACATAAAAGGAAACCACTCGTCTCTAGTCAATTTAAAACACTATATTCTTTTAAAGGAAGCTTCTTTTAATCAAATGAACTGAGACAGGGCCCTGATTCACTCGGTGCTGTTGTGTGTGATGGCTATAAAATTCTCACAGGTTGTTCAATATACTACAGATGTATTTGCCAAACAAAAACTACAGATATTGGTTATATAAACTGTGGTTGCTTCCGTTTGTTTCCCCATCAGTCTTTTGAGAGTGATGTCCCCCACGACAGTGCTGCTGTTCCTGAACAGAAGTCATCAACAAAGGGTTTTCAGCGTTTCCTCGATGTGCTCAACAAGGGTGTGAATTTCGACACACTCACCAAGATAGTGACTCAGACCTCTACAAAAGTGGATCGGGAACCGCCTTCTCCTGTTCCTTTTATAAACACTGCAGATCGTCCATGGTCTCCCAGTTGTGCTGGGAGGCAACAGGGAAGCCATCAAAATACCAGGCACTGGAGTGAGCGTGAGGGATCCCAGACACTGCCTCCTCACAGGTCCTTCAGCCCACTGGGACGCTGTCTGTCTGCTGAAAAATCTCTGCAAAGGGGCGATGGAGAACGAAGCTACATCAGCTGCAACAATAGATCCAGGTCTCCCTCGGTGGTGGAAAAGATACCGCTCACACCTGAAGAGGAGCACAAGCACAAGCAGATGCAGGATGTATTGCAGGCTATTGGCATGAATTTAGGATCTGAGGAACTGGGCCAAATGTCACATCGGATCCAGGAGAGGTTATATGGCAAAAAGGACGTTGACGGGGCCGCCATCGTAGAGGAAGCAGGGAAAGGGAAATAAGACGAGCATTTTCCCCAAGAATGCAAAATAGATCATCGTCAAGCAGGTCTAGTTTTAGCCCACCAACTCAGGAACGTTACATGAAAAAAGACTCAATTAGTGCTCAGAGAGATGTACCAGAGGTACAAGTACATAGACATCAAACTACTGACTATGGCCAGAACAGCAGCAGTAACATTTTACAGGAGACTGACGCATGTGAAAGTAACTCCCTGGAGAGCACTGCTGTGTGTCAAACATTTTCCCAAAATCCCACATACACTTTGTCAGAGCCGCCTCGTACACCTGTGATGCCGATGTACTCTCCGGTGAGCTGTCCGCCGCTGCCGTACCCAGCTCTGCCTCCACATATACCCCCCGTCGGGCCGAGGCTTTTCTTGCCTCGTCTGCCTCCTTTCCTCCCGTACCCTCGTGTCCCAGCTTTGAACATCTTACCAGCAGTACTCGCTCAAACACAGCAACTGCTCCCACCATACATTGGTAATCCTCAGCCACTTGTTAACCTGCCGCTTCAGCCCCTGAACAACATGCAAAAATCCAAGACAGTGTCAAGGCCCCGCTGTTTGCAGGTTATTGAAACCAAACAACCTGGATGAAGACATTTACAACGGGTGACTTTAAAACTACCCAATGTAGTTATCTTTTGCTTGTGAAGTATGAGATATTCATAAAGTAAACGGGCCGTCTGGAGTCTTGTTTATCAACAAAACACATATTGAACATCATCCCAGTAAAAATCTTCGTCAAACATCGGCAAGCATTTAAAAAAACATTAGCAGAGTTTTTGACCAGGTCCTTTGATAGACCTACAGGTGATGTTGGAGGTCTCTTCATTGGCTGGTCTGCTCTTATACCCATAGCACAATGTCATGCTAGAGAAAAACGCCAAAAAGTGTTTTTCATTTGTGAAAAATTTGTCATTTTTTTTGTTTATCAAAATTTGTTGAAACAACATGTCGGATGCATCTTGTCTAAAGAGGTCTTTTTGTGTGATTACCTAAGGAAAGAGCAACACTGTCCAGTGTGTAGTCCTCAGAAGGTTTTGGCTGACCTGTAGTTCCTTCAGTTTCCTTTTGTGTACAGCTGCATAAAAGTGTGTAAATATTTGAAATGCATAATATTAAATACATTGATTCAGAGTACGTGGCAATTATTTCTTTATTCCTACTGACTTGTCTTCACTATGTTGTCGTTTTTTTTTCCTCAGAAGAAGCAAAAATTAGATGGGTCTGTCATGTATAAAAGTTGAAATGTCACAAAATTGTCCTCCGCATGCCGCAAAGTGCATTCACTTATTGTAATAATACACAGTGATGTACAGAGAACATGGAAGACTGCAACATCAGAATAAGAAAGATTAGGATGTTGGGAAAAATTAAGAGATGTGTTCTCTGTATATACTTTACTTTAGGAGTAATCATTTAATGGTTTGTAAAAAGACAGAAGCTAGTGAGAAATTTTTTGTCTTCGGTCTTTGGCTGACCAAAAGTATTCAATTATTAAGAGATTATTTTCTATTTTTACTTTTTAGTTGACTACAATGATCCGTTATTAAAACTTTTAAACTCTGTCAAGCCCTGGAACTAAGTCAGAAGTGAATGAAAAGCTCCTGAAAAATTCCTTGAGAGCCTTATAATAGCTTTATAAGGCTAATGACGTGACACCGAGTTACTTTACCATCTTAAACCATTGTAAGAATTTGTTTGGTACTGCAGCACAGCAGGACACTGCCATGCAAATTCTTCTCAAAACGTAGAAGCTGAAGAGACTGGTGACGCTGCAGTCTGGCAATGCTTCAGACAAAAATAATAAAGAACCACTGTCGATCTATAAGATTGTTTTTTTTTAATTTGTGGGTAACTGCCCTGATATGATATCTTTGGGTCAGCAAAGGTAGTGTGACATTAACCATATCCAGCAAAGGCTGATTTTAAGTCCCAGTGATGGCTCATGTCCAAGTGCTCAGACTCTAACCAGTTCATTTTATTAGAGGAGAGGTTCAAAGGAGTGGAACATGTCAATGTGCATCATTAGGTTTTTGTCGAAGATGAAATGAACACATATTCACGTCGAGGACTTGGATGATTTGATGTGTGTGGTCACAGGTACTCCATCCAGCAGGGGTCGCTGTTACTAATATCCGCTTTTAGGACGACCGAAGCAGCAAGAGAGGTCTGGTCCTGCTCTAGGTCGCAATTTTTCTATATCTATGGGTAGTCCTCTCCTGCTGCTGTATCCTATTTAATGCAACTTTTGACATTTTACAATCCTAGAATTCAGTTAACGAAGTAATAGCCATATTCTAACATTTTATCACTCCCAGATGCGACAGAGAAAGCGGTCATTTGAGCAGTTCCAGTAGGTAAACACTCTGTTAGCTGACAGGCTAACGTTCATCTGAAGCCGTCAGAAAACAAGGATTTAGTCCGCTCTGTTGTCCGTTTGCTCCTTGAATAACTAATATTACACAGTGACCACTGCGGTCCGGTTATCAGACACTATGCTTTGTATTCCCACATAAACTAAGTTAATGCTGTTCGTACTGAAAGTCTGTGTTAACAGCTGCTGGGCAGGGGCTGCAGAGGGGCTGCAGAGGGACAGTTGTTATTTTCTAATAAGCGAAGAGGCAGTCACAGCACTGTCTGTCTGACTGTCTGTACAGTCTGCACACAGGCCATTAACCCACAGCCATTTGTCCACATTGTTTCTATTTAACAGAGTGTACTGACTTCAGTAACTGTGCGAGACTGGCTGAAGGATGAATCCACTTGACTGGGGGGGAACTTTTCGAAGCCAACGAAGAAGTCTGGACTCGGCTCATCAGACTGTAGTTGACAGCTGCATGGAGGATGCCTCAGCAGCTGACAACTACTGGGACACTCGCTGCAGCTATCCAAGATACACTGTTGATGAACCACAAAGTATGCCACCAGGAGGGGATCTGGGATCAGAGGGACTTTGTCCACCCCTGCAGAACTCATATGATCAGGAGGTGGATCTCGAGGACCCAAGTGGAAAACCCTTCGAAATCGATGAGGATCCAGAGCTGAGAAGAAAGCGAGAAGAGCTTAGAGAGATAGAGGAGCAGATAATGCGTAAGAAAGTTTCTATCGCTCTGAAAACAGTTAAACCGTTGGTGGAGGAGACCTCACTCGCAGGCTTTTCCTCTAACGAACAATCAGCTGCCTGCAAAGGTGCATCTCTAAAAGACAGGGTGAATGCAATTATTCAGCAGCGACGTCCTGTCAGCTTTCTGTCGAAGGTGAGCAAAAGATGAATTGATCAGATACTCATTCGTGTCTTTTAGACCATTTCTTTACTTTGAGAATGCAGTGCTTTTCAGATAATATACTGTATATTGTATTTCCTCCTCCTTTTGCTGCTCAGGTCCACTATCGCAGAGATGAAATGAACCCATCCAGCCTAAGCAGAGATGGTCTGCTGCAGGAAGACCACCCACTGAAGCTCAGAGTGAAGGCACTAATGATGCAGAGATGTAGAGATCCCCATGTTTTGCCAGCAAACACTAAGGTTTGTAGTATTTTATTGCCTTCCACTTTGGATGTTGAATAAATATTAGAGGTGTGAATCTTCATCGGCATCACAATTCGATTACAATTAAGCTGAGCTTAACTCTGCTGCACACAACTCTCTCAAAGTTGACAGTGCCTCCCCTTCAAAATGTACGGCTGCAGACATTAGCTTCAGGTGAAAATGGCTAACGTGATTAGTAATTGCTGTGAGGCAGCGTGGGTCCGGTCCAGTTTGTACTTCCCAGCAAGTTAATAAAATCCGACATGTGCCCCAAGATGTCCATTTAAAGAAATATTCAACAAGTTTTTTCACTCGCAGATGATTCCGCCTCCCTCCGACCTACCTCCTAGTAATGTCAGCCTAATGTCCTCCCACAATTTAAAGCATGGGAGCAACGTTGTGATGTAACTTTATTGTCCAGCTGAGGCCGGACAATCAGCATTAGCTGCAGAGTCTCGATTATGCTCCGTCTTTGCATTGATGCAGAATCTTCCACTTCCACATCCACATCGCGGTGCATCTACACAACCCTAGTATATATATTGAAGTCAGTATTTCTTTCCAGGCAGTGCCTTCTAAAAGTTCATAAGCTTTCCTGTACATTAAAAAAGCAATTGGGTTGTTAATTTTAAAGGTGCAGTATGTTAGAATTGGCCTGTTGGCGTATTTTGTGATTCAGACTGGGAGCTTGATGCACCAGGACAGTGTTATTGTTCATACCACTTCTACAGGAATAGTGAACAGAAATGGACTGTTTCTAGCTGGTTAGCATGTTAACTTTAGCAGATATCTCTGCATCACAATACATAGCAGTCATCATGTCAAAAATGGCATTTCTTCACTTTTTGTTGATCATTTAAGTGGATTTTTTAATTTTATCCACCAAAATTCTTAGTCATTCCACCATTAGCTGTGTTAAAAAACACATTTTGACCAATTAAGGTACGTATTCTTCATTTTCTTCCTGTCTGTCTTTGGTAGAAACCTGTAAATGAAGTGAATAACAAGACTTTGTATACGGCTGGAGTTTCTGATATGAACTCCTGGATTTGAAATGCTCGTGCAAAAAACAGCAGAACATTCCTCTTTTTTTAGGCCTATATATATATATATATCATCTTCCACCTCCTTCTCATTTCTTCTAAGCAACAGTTCGGTCACTCGTCATGATTTTACTGTCAGCGAACTTCTGTGTGTGTGGCGGGGAGAACATCAGCGCTGTAACCTGCAAGCAGCAGCTGAGTGGGAAAGTGACCTGATAACAGTTCTCACAGATTCACTCTGAAAGGCCAGCGGCCACTGACCAGACGCTACTCAACTGCCGTGACCACTCACTCTCTCACTCTCTCACTCGCAGTCCAGCTTAAAATAGGCTTCATGATTAAATGCAGTTTTCTGACGGTCTTTCGGTACTCTAAGTAAAAACAGTCCCAAGTGTGAAACAAGTGTAGTTGCTTTAATTTCCTGTTTTCATGAATGAATATTTCCACAGTAAGCAATGTTTTTGCAATCTGACCTTTCCCAGGTTCCTGGTGTCGCACCACCTCCTCCAAGCCGAATCGTCACTTCACCAGCCGAGGGGGAGAACAGCGTTGACCAGGGTTTCCAGCGCTTCCTCAGCGTGCTCAACAAAGGAGTGGACATGGACTTGCTCAGTCGAATTGTAAACGATGACAGTGAAGATCTCCCTTTAGGTGAGGAGCTCCTGAACATTCAGCCCCGTGCTGTGGAGAACAAGTCAGAGCTGCCTCTCAGGGGCGAGAGCCCGCCTTCTAACAGTTGTGCCTTTCAGCTGGGCCACAGTCGGTCCAACAGTAGAGAGAGGAAGACCGACCTGCCCAGTCAAAAGAGATACCTCAACGATCATGTACCTGAGGATGACGAGAAGAATAATGACGGAGGAGTTCTTTGTTTAGGCTCTAGCAGTCGATCCAAGTCTCCCCCGCCAGTGAAGAAGAAGAGGAAGAAGAAAGAAGAAGAGAAACCAAATGTGGAAAAGCAGCATGCAGATCTGCAGAACATTCTTAAAACTCTGGGCTTCAGCCTGGAAGTGGAAGAGATGAGCAAGTTAGCGGATCGGACTCAGGAGAGGCTGTATGGCAAGAAGCATGAAGGTTTGAGGGCCGACAGCAGAGGGGAGCAGGAGAGTCAGCAGAGAGACTCCCACGGACAGCACAGGAGCTCCTCCTCCTCTTCCTCCTTCTCCTCCTCCACCTCCTCTTCCTCAAGGTCGACCTCTAGAAGCGTCAGTCCCAGCCCCCCGCGCCATCGGCTCTCCCACGGTAGAGACCGGAAACAAAGACGAACGCCTGAGCACAGCAGCTTGAGAGAGAGAAGCGGAGATAGATTGGCATACAGAGAAAGCAAACAGGACAGCAAAGAAGCTCAGAAGCACAGAGGCGGAGAAGACTCGAAAGAAACTTCCACTTATCAACATCCGTATCTACAAAACCAAATGTATCCCCATCCCCATTCTGCTGCTTTGTCTTCATTTCCAGATTACAGTTCCTCCCAGTACTCTCAGTACTTTGACAGTGGCACTTACAACGCTGCTACAGACTCTTACTGGACGTATACTCAGGATGCAATTCCTCCATCACTTTATCCCACTGAGCACCCTTATCCACAGAACACCTACCAGCACTTTCCCACCTCTGTATCGGCACCTACAAAGGTTCTGCCTCGTCAAAAGCCTCTCAGAGACGTTAACCTGCTTATGAATCCAGATCTGTCTAAGAGTGAAGGCCAAACTGGATCGACCTCCGGCCCCCGCTGCCTGACGGTCGTCCCCACCAAGCAGTTAACCCACCAGATATGTCTGAAGCAGCTCACACGCCACAATACTAAAAGGAAGAATAAAAGTCAAAAGAATAAACGTCGAAGGCGAAAAATTAGAGCAAAACAAAGGCTTGCGGATTCTGTGAAGAAGGCGGAGAGACCACAGGGTGTTGAAGATGACTCCAACTCTAAACCTGAAGCCAAGCAAACAGAAGAGGAGAAAAAGCAGCCAGCCAAGCAGTCAGAAGAAGAGAAGGAGGAACCAGCTGAGCAATCAGTAGAGGAGAAAAAGCAACCAACTGAGGAGGAGATCAAGATGAACCTAAGGAAAAAGGTTTGTAGATTGTTAGTTATGAGCTTCCTAAGCCATCTGATGGAGGTTAGGCTAGGAACAGTACATTTATATCCCTTTTTTTGTTATTTATTTCTTAGGATTTCAATTCCATTTGCTGGCCATAAGCCACACAGAAACTGATATGTTTCATTTGTGGATCATGGCCTCTATTTATCAAGGTTCTCAAGGTATCAGATCACTCCAAGGGACGTGAATTTTGTCCTACTTTTAGGACCAAGAGCAGAAATATTTTATCAGCTTCCTTATCTGAGGAAACTACTTCTATTTCAGAGTTCCAGTGATGTTCTAGCATGTAAGAGGTTGCCAGGACATGACATTAAAGTACAGATACATTTTTTTTGAAGGAGATGTTCATTGCAAGCAAGCGAGCAAAGACGCTAGTCACAAAGTGCTTCACAGTCAAACAAAGTAAAAAAATAAAAAAATAAATAAAAACTACAAATAGATCAAAATACAAGATCAAATGCCACATTAAATATAGTGGGACAGCTGATAAAACAAAGGAGTAAAATAGAGAGATCTCAAGCATGATGGGAGACTATTCCAAAGCTTGCTGATTGAAAGGAGCACACAAGTCTTGATATATGTCCGACGGACACTAAGAAAACCCTGGTTGGAGGACCTAAGGGCTGAACTTGGAGTGTAGGGGTATAGAAGGTCATTCAAGTAATGTGGAGCCTGGCCACGTAGGGCTCCAAGTGAGCACCAAGATTTTGAAATTATTTCTAAAATTTACAGGAAGCCAGTGCAAAGTTGTTCAAATTCGTGTGATGTGTGACCATGAGTTGGGTTGTGTTAGGATTTTGGGTGGTTTGTAGGCGAGGTAATGAGTATTTGCTCAGCCCGGTGAGAGAGAATTGCAGTAGTGTAAGAGTTAGGAAATGAATGCATGTGTTAGTATCTCAATTTCTGTGTTTTGATGCAGTGGACCTAAGTTTGGTTCCTAAGATGAAAAAAGCACGATTGGGTCAACGTCTTCATGTAGGCATCAAAACTGATGGAATGGTCAAAAGTTACTGCAAGATTATGGAGACTGGGTTTACAGGATGATGATATGGAACCAAGTTTCTGCCTGATACCTGTCTGGAGGTTTTCAGGGGCAACAATCAGAACTTTAGTTTTGTCTGCATTTAGCTGCAGACAATTATTTGCCATTTGGCTCCTGATGGCGTTTGAAAAGTTTTCCAGGATGTACAGTTTATGAAGCTCATGTGGTTAAAAGAGAGAAAATGCAACTGGCTATCATCAGCATATAAATGGTAAGAAATGTTGCTGGAATTTCTGATTATCTGCCCAAGGGGCAACATCTATATTGATATTAGAATGTTTATTACATATACATTAATATATGCACTAATAGACCACGTTACATGTTATTGTGGGCCCAGTTTACCCCATGCAACAGAATTGTATTCTATATATGTAGTAAGGGATGCCTGCTCATTAATCTCTATCAGCTAAGGGGACTTTGGCCTTCAAAAATAACTCCTGGTTTAATTCATGTGAGCGGCTTGTCAGTGTTATTTAAAGCCTCACACGAATGGCTTTTTGGCTTAGACTTTTTATTAATTTTGGCATAATTATTGTATACATAACCTAGACAACTGTTATCTGTTGTATGACTATACATAAAGCCTATAAGTAAAAAAGTGGTGCTATTATATATATATAAAAGATAATTCCATTTTGTCAGCCAACTGCTAACATATTTTCATCTTTCATACTTACGGTGCTGTAAAACAATGATGTCACAGTCCTTGCTGAAAGTCAGTATACAGTAGGAAGCTTCATGAATTACTCTCAAGTTCTCAAGTTCTACTCTGAGGTACAAGTGTATTTAGTCCGAGGATCACATTTGAACCAATTCCTGGATTCTGAGACTCTTGATAAATACAGGCCCAGGAATCTTCAGGATTTCTCAAAAGATTTTACACTGGGGATGTTTTGAGCATTTTAAAAATGTTCTCATGGACTACTGTGCTTACATATATTAGATTTTTTTTAACCTTTATTCTGTGATTCTTTTTTTTTTACAACATTTGTGTTGTGAGGCATACGCAGACCTTGCTACGTATGAGAAATTTCACCAAATGTTGTATGATTGAAAGAACAGAATAACATATATTGTAATATTAATGACAACATTTTCTTTGTCTTCATACACCATTGTTGTTTTTTCTAGCTGGAAGCATTTAACCAGATGGCGAAGCAAAAACTGACACAGTCAGCTCTCTAACCTCTAAAACTGGTTAAAGTAAGTACAAATATGTGTGACATCACTGACATTTGATAATGTGTGTCCATGGATAACCAGAACCCTGAAAAATGGGTTTCTCATCAATTTCAAATGAAATGTTAGGTCATTTCCCAATGCAATATACATGTTTACATTGTAATACTGAACTAATGCAGACCAAAACACAACACAGAATATCTTTCCTAACTGACATCATATTGTAAGAAATAAATCTCCATGAAAAATAAATTAAAATGTCTGAAATGGATATTTTTATTTTTATTTTTTTTTAAATTAAACTAC
Source organism: Lagodon rhomboides (assembly GCA_039737535.1). Taxonomy (NCBI): domain Eukaryota; kingdom Metazoa; phylum Chordata; class Actinopteri; order Spariformes; family Sparidae; genus Lagodon; species Lagodon rhomboides. Next base: position 6,679,953 of record CM077786.1, read on the forward strand.
TCATGAACTGTATGATTTATAACAATGGATATATGCAAGCAGCATTGAGTCAGTGCCATTTGGTCTCGCATGCTTATCATTTTTTTCATCCTTTTTTTTTTCTGTAGACCTGTGGAGTGTCCTGAGTGTCTTTAATGTGAACCTGCTGTGAGCCCCGACAGACGATGTGGAACTTCATATTTAACATTCATCATTTACGCGTGCAGTTCATAGGGTAACAGGACCATTTAGTGTTTCAGTCATGTTTCCAGATTTGTACCGAGTCACTCTTTGAACTGGACAGGTCTCTATATTTCAGTGAATATGCCTACTTTGTTTCTATTCTAACTTTTTTTTCTTGGTACTGTCTAAATTTGATCAAGCAAAATACGTTTTACAAGTAAATTTAAATACCTTTCGTAGGCTGTCTTAATTTTGTTTGTTTTTGTTTGTTTGTCATAAAGGGTTCACTGTAAAATCGGTCAGGTCCTGGTATTTTGTTTTCACTACCTAATGGTCCTTCCCAAAACATTTTAGAATAATCACTCATGGAGGAGTCACCAGTGGATGAATCCTAATGACTGTGATGCGTTCACTGTCGTTATGTCAAGTCTGGAGGCTGTGAGACTGCAAGGCTAATATTTGCTGCTGATAGACAGGCCTGAAGAGTTCAGTAATAAAATACAGTTCAGTTAGTGCAGCCTGTACTTCTACATATTCCTGTACTATAATGTGGTTGAATACTATTTCTCGCATACATCATTCAAGTAATTTTTTGATAAAGTAATTGTTTTACACATTCATAATAAGTTGTATGACGTCAATTCCATTTTGAATTGAATTGTGGGTAATTATTTCTGTGAAGTTCGGGGAAGTCTGCACCTCAGGCTGACTCTGAAAGTTTGCAGAAAGTCTGCTTGAGGGCCCTTGAGGACTGGAAAAGTTGTGGGTTTGGAGCCTTTGTGTCTTTTTTGTGCGCCTAAGTTCTAGAAATTTACAGGAGTGAAATGCTAAATAGGTAAAATTCTCTCTCTAAGGCAACTCGTTAGCCTAGTTTAACACGTTAGCCTTCAAATGTTAGCACTGAGCTCAAAAAAAGAGCTTCCGGCAGTCAAAAGACAGTTGAAACTGACCACTGTGAATGCATTTATGTTTGTTCTGGGCTGTAGCTCAGATTTGGAGACACACACACACACAAAGGTGATGAACACTGTCAGTAATATACCATAAAATGAAACAAGGAATACTTAAATGTATGTGTTAATAATATTTATTTATCAGGTAGGTTAAGTATTACATGGTAAGACTGAAACACAAAAAGCTATCTGTGCATTTAAAGTGTAGTTCACACCAAATACTGTGTATTTGTACTTTTCCAGAATCATGCTCCATTGCCAACTGCATACGTGCTTCACCACAGACGGCACTAATGCACCTCTACAAGACACAAATACAGTTTTGGCTCGCAATACAGTGTGCTGTTGAACTTAGAACAAGTAAAATAAGAGAGGGAGAACTTCCAAATAAATTACACAAGTAGTCAGACAGCAGTCTTTGCAACACCATCACTCAGAGCGCTATCATCCGATATGTCGCACTCGTGGATACTGTAATAAATAGGAGCATGGTTCATTGATAAATCTAAAGTTCATCTCTCTCCTCCCCTTGACAGAAGCACGCTGCTCTCTGGCTGTTCATGTAGGGTCTGCAGCCCAGAGTCCACACTGTGTTGAACAAGGTGTCTGCTACCGTTTCACATGCTGAAGAAGAGAGGAAGGAAGAGAGAAACAAACAAGAACTTCAGTCAGAACAGCAGTATGCACAGGAGGGGCTAATGTTCAACATTAAACTTTGATCTGAGATTTACTCAGCCTACAGTTAAATTTGCAATATAGATAATTTAATTACTAGTCCTTGACGCAATTTTAATTGTTCAAGAATCAAAAAATGTTTTATATTATTAGGGAACGGCTTTTAGGGACGTGTGGATCACTTCAAACAGGTTTTACATATTACACCAATCCCCCGTTCGTAACGTTTGAACCTGACGGAATCACAGGCTTGTGATAGGTCACTGGCTCAAATCCCCAGACAAGCAGGGAACTATTCACTCCCACCTCCTCTTATAAGGAGGGACATTATAAGTTTTAAGTATCACACTGGGTCATTTCAACATAATTTTAGCTATCATAATTTGTTTCAAATGTTTCAAATCAGGTTCATGACCATGCAAGTGTCCCCAAATCTGGTTTCATTGATTCCAGCTTGTGATTATTAAAGGTGAGGCTTGAGGCTGGAATGGTGCTGAAGAATGGGGATGGGATCAGTAACCCCGGCCTGTAAGGACCAAGGGGTTTAAAGGTTACCAACCTTCGACTTTTGACACAAAGCCAAGGCTCTTCTTGAGGTCAGAACAGATGCTGTGGAGGCACCAGCGGAACTTGGAGTCGCAGCGGTACTTGTTGGAGCCGCAGGTGTCGTAACACATATCCAGCTGGTTGCAACACTTGGTCATTGCGGGGACCCCCAAGTCCATCTGGCACACAACAAAGGTGATAAATGTGTTTGTATGCAAGTGTTAGTTTTGCTTCACACTAAAAACTCGAAATTCAGTCAAATGTAGACTTCTATGAACATTTAGGGACTGAACAAAATATATTTGAAGAGAATGTTGCACAGAACCTCAATGTCCCTATTCACTTATTCACTGTCAGTGGTAATAATTGATAATTTAGTGGAACTTGGATGTAAAATAGTTGTCAGTTGCATACCTTACGTGCAGTTTGGGCTATGTACAAAGTTCAGATGTTAGGGAAGAGGGTGTAGCATTTTTAACAATACATTTGAAAAGTCAAACAAGTTTTGGTCCTCTTCCTCTTACAGATTGTTTTTCTATAGTCCCTTAGGAATGAAGATTCAAGTTTTCATCACAGTCTCAATAACATTTCTAACTAACATAAATCTCCATGAATTTGCCCTGGACAGATAGAAAAAGCGTACCCCCTCTGGAACAGGAAGACCAAAGAAGTAGGAGCTACATCCATCAGGTTCAGGCATCTGGTAGCCAGGACGAGGAAGAGGAGCTTTACCTAAGAGAGGAAGGACAGCAAATGATCAGATGTGGGTCATGTTCCACAGTGAGCCAGTGGAATTGTGCTGGAATCTGTTTGACAACCATGTGGGTTTTGAAATGGATCCATGTTGCCACACAGAGACACAAAGTTTGCTTGTTTAATTCTGTGCACATGATATTTGACACTTTCCCCAGTCACCACATGAAACCTGTCCTATCATGCTTGGGTCACAGTCCAGTTCCAGGCCTTCTTACAGATGATAACAAAGATGATAAGAAGAAGTAAATCCTATTGGGTTTTTAGTGTGAGAGAATTCTTGTTATTGGGTTTAAATTGTTGCATTTTTTTCAATACAGTCAGTTTCTAGGCAAGAACTACTTACATTAATGTTGTATTATAAAGGTATTAATCATTAATATACTAACAATTACCTCACTTGATTTTTAAGAGATTATTATCATTTGTGCACAGGTTGATTATCCAATACACTGTTCATAAGCTCCCTGTCCTGGGCAATGATTTGATTAATATTTTACTGATTTTAATATTATACCGCATAATGCTTGCTCACCCAGTTAACTGACTTACCGTATCGACAGCGGTATTGGCATACTCCATCACGTCCGCCCATGAACTCCAGCACTGAGTCAAAGTAGCCTCCGACAGACTCAAAGCCGCCTCTAAGGGAATTTAGTCCCCATTCCTCGTTCTCGTCCTCTGCCTGCGTGTCATCAGAGGCTTGTCCTGGTGGTGGTGGTGGTGGTGCAGCTGGGTCCTCAGCCTCCTGGCTAACAGCAATGTGGATGAACAGGCCCAGCAGGAGGGGAGCAAGAAGGGCCCAACGGGTCATCCTGTAGCACTCAGTATGAACAGACTAAGAGTTGAGAGAGACTGAGGGGGAACACAAACACTCACAGAGGCAATACTGAAACTGTCTGCGTGACCTGAACTTTGAGCCGATGCAGTGACGGCCTCATATGTGGAGGAACAAAGTCCAGCTTCTATCTTGTCTTTTTGACATATCTAAGCTTTTATCACTCGCGCTGATTGATCAGAGTGTGCTTGCTCACCACTTAGTCAAGGGAATGAAATTACATTTTAATCCCATTAATTTAAGAGTTAATCTCCCTTGACAGTAAAACATGAATAACAGTGAATTGAGTGATTTTGCTCAGAAAAAAAAAGAAAGAAGAAGAAGCATCACCTCCGTGCCTTGCTGCCTTGTTTTTCATGTTAGTAAATTCATGTTCAAATTGTGTGTTAATATAAGCAAATTATTGAAAATACCTCATGGTAACTACCACATCTGGTAGTATTTGCTTATAAAGCCCTCAGATGAGCATGTAACTGCTAGTTTTGGGGGGAAAACCGCATTATATTAAGATGTTAATCAATGTGATGACTGAGGGCTGAATCTTAGTACTCTGTTAGTGTTTGTGTGTGTATAGGCATCCAAAAGCACATTTTATGTTTCTCTTTGCTTGTACTTCGCTAAAGTATTTGGATGGAAGACTTGTTGTGGCTTAGTACAGATCACAGGTACTTATGGCACAGCCTAGAACCTGGAGAGGGCTGCTAGGGAGGCTTTTTCTTCAAATCCCTCCCAAAACGTCAATGTGTTTCATCACAGGGAAACACATTTGATAAATGAAAATAATAATAATAAATAGTGAACTTGACATTTTTATGGGCTAATTTAGGGGAATTTCAATACGCAAGTGGGCATAAATCACTTCTAAGACAACACTCATTACATGTACAACCACTGATTTCGAGAGAAAATATTCTAAACTGAGTGATACAACAATAATAAACAGAAAATTATCACTTAACACAGGTGGATAGTCAAGTGAAGGCCTCATACTCATCTAAATAATAGTAAAACATGAGATATGAGGACATTTCTGCCTTTTTTGTTTGATGAACACACTTTAAAATAAATTAAATATATAATTTAAGTCATAAATGTGTAAGGTTTGGGTGAGTGTTTCTGTTCATTTGCATAAATGGATATAATATTTACTAGTTAGTATTAGATGTGGTGTCACAGCAGACATTGTACAGGTGTTACCTATAACATGAACGATGGCTCTGTTCTGTTCAAGTATCCTAGTAAAGTGTACCAGGACATGCCCAGTACCAGGACACTGACAATGAAGCGGTTTAATGGGATTTTCCCATCATTAATTGTAGTAATTTTCCTAATGTAACACTTCAATATGTCCTCAGCCTTAGTAACTTCAAAATTCCCCAAATGAATTAGAGAATATAAGCAGAAGGACATGAGTAAAAGAAATGAAAAAAATAAATAAATGGTGCATGCATTTTATGGACACTGAGTGGGATTAAAATGAAACCTTAATTTCAGGAAATCAGGTATGTTCATACATGACATCCCCAAATAAACCAGACAATACAAAACTTTATTACTAGATGGCGCCACGTGTCAGTGTATCCACGTGTTATACTGTTTAATTTATACATGTAATTATTTACTTTATTCTATTTACAGATGTTCACACGTGTTTTTGTTGATTTTAAGTAGTTTTCCCACAATTGGGACTTGTCATGCTGAGTTTAACTGACCCATATCTCCTCCCCCTCTGTCCTTATATGGTAGAGTCCAAGGAGGTGACGTTTGTCGCAAACCCGGAAGAAGCGGCGATCGAGGGAATCATGTTTGCAAAGATGCTACGTTCATGTAACGGAGCCATGTGAACCTCTGGACTGCAGCTCAAACCAATTTATTTGGGCGAGTCAGGCCCTGGCAGAGAAGCAGGTTGGGATAGATAATCCATTCAGAAGACTTTTTCATGTCCGCGAAGTACACCGTCATTTCCAGCGTCCCTTGTGGGCAGAACGCCGTTTGAAAGTTTGTTGTTGCTGTACATGTGAGTGTGCCCATCCTCGGTTATGAGCGCGGTGCTAGTTTTTACACAAGGAGAAACAATGAACCAATGACAAGTGAAATAAAATGTCTTTCGCTAAGTTGTTCTCAAGACTATCTGCTGCCGGAGAGGAAGCGAAAAGCCCTGGTCACCGAGCCTTCACACGCAGGTATTTAACGATAGATTAGCTTGTTTGAAGGAGCAGGTCTTTTTAAATCTACATAATCATTAGCCTCCACTTTTTCTTTTATAGAAACGAGACTGACGATGGTAATGGAGGCAACGACAGAAAGAGGGGGACCCAGGTGGGGCAGACTGGCCCTTACGCAAAGGTGAGTCTAACCATAATGTTAACATTATTACATCATACAATTAACATCACATATTTAAAAGTGCCCTCAGAGGTTCTGTAAGAAATCCACTGGGCTGACTGACCAAAAGGACTGCTTCTGTAGCTTACATGTATATGTTAGTCAGATTAGAAAGTGAGGTCTGTGGGTAATTTAACCTAGAACCTTGACTTTTCACAGTTTTAGTCTTTCAGCCCTTGAACGATTACACACTATTTTTGAAAGAGCACTAATTATCTAGTCAGTGATTTAAGTTATTCACTACCTAACTAATGGCAGGGATACTACGCACCAATAGCTCATGTATGTGTCGGCACAGAATTGATTTGACGCAACAGACAAACATCGACCACTGCCATTGATTAATATCGTATTTGCAGATAGGCTGCAGTCAATAAGGCAAATGTGTTTGGGACAATTTTTTTTGTTCAGTCGACATTCTTTATCGGTGCATTCTTAGTTTGTGCTGCTTGCCTGCACGACATGGATTTGTATTTATAGACTTTCCTTGACATTCACTTTTCTTTTTCACTGTTCACTATTGTGCATTTTTCTTTCCACAGAAGCGATGTTACCAAGCCCAGACAACCAGAACTTATAATGCTACAGAGGATGACTCCGAGGCCAAACACTACCCTATGCGTACCACTGACAGTGAACACGCAAGTGTTGGCTTCACCAAAGAACTTAGACATCACAGAAATCAAGCTGGCCATGTTACCATGAGTCACAAAGGTCATAAGTACAAAGCTAGAAGTAACCGTAATGTGAACAAGCAACAAGAGCAGAATCAGAAGATGGAGGGGCACAGAACTCAGCATCAACAAAGGAATAGAGGTAGACCTGCCTATAGAGGTGCAGGCCATCAGACTGGACCTACTTTGAGAAAGCATGGAGAGGACAGGAAACGTGAAAATTATAAACAGGTAAGTTTGAGGTATGACACTTGGCTGTACCTGTCAGGACAGATGTCGCCCATCATCAGCCAATTATCTGTTGCAGTTTGAATGAAAAAAACCCTGCTGTTGTGGCACAAGCTGCATTCAGATCAGTCATGTTGCATATCTAATGAAAACGGGACCAGAAATAAAGCGCAATGCCCAGTTCTGACCTATTAGCCCAATATTATCTTGAAAATCAAAAAAATCAAGTCTGTCATAATCTAAGAAAGAGGCTCCGCTAATTCAGTTATATTAATTATTTTACTATAACTTCTTCACAACAAAAGCCCTCTGTTGTTTAGTCATTCAAAGGCTTTTATTATGAAGCTGCATTAGAGGAAACATTGGGTTTTCACCAGCAGTATCTAAATATGACTTTTGAAACAGCTGAAAGTGAACACGATGAACCAGGAAAACACTGCAGATGTATGAGAATACAAACAGGACGCATGAAACTAAAGAGGATGGAGGCTACAGAAACAGAGGCTACAGAAATACTGAGAGCTGAACACCCTGACTTAAAAATGACTTTCTTTCAGGTTTCCTGCACTTACTTGAGTTGAGTATCAACTTTAGGAGGAGATCGGTGCTTTTTATAGGACTCCATTTCTAAATTAATGTTAGCTACTCTTGCTTTCTGTTAGTTGAGGAGAGAGAGGCACTGAGACAAGGAATTCAATAAAGGTCGAGAAAAAGTCACATCCTTTGGACTGCTGTGAAAAATCTGACCACAAAGAAACCACAGTCCGGCAGCAATAAATAACTTAAACAAATTGTCCACAGGCTTGTATAGGCAACTGAAAGAGATGGGGATGGTCTCATTTTTCATATCATGTTACAATCTGCTCACATATGGCCCACACATAAATGGTTAATTCTTTTAAATTGCTAAAAATTCTTACAATGATCCCCGTTTATAGTCATTGTCCAGCCTGTCCCCTGTCAGTGTTAGAGGATTTGATGGAGTATACCCATTTTTTCACGGCAGCCATTTTTAGATCATTCTCTAAAGAGCCTGAGGGCAGTCCCCACAGTAACACCTAATATAAGACACGAAATTTACACGAATCAGTTCACCAAAAGATCCAGCATGTGTGGATTTTATTGCATCTAGCAGTGAGGTTGCAGATTGCAACCAACTGAATAGCCATCCCCATATCTTTACCTTCCAAGCATGTGGGAGAACCTCTGGCAGTCGCTCAAAATGCTAAACGTGAAAGGCCCTCTATAGAGCCAGTGTTTAGTCTGTCTATTATGGGCTACTGTAGAAACATCGCTGTGTAACATGGTAGACTCTGTGGAACCTCCCTTTGTAGATTTATACAAGGCTGATTCTGAGGTGAAGAAAAGACAAGAGTTCTTAGTTTCAGGTGATATTAAACTAATGAATACATAATTCTGAATATGTTGTTTGCATTCATGCCAATAGACCCCCCCCTAAATCCTAACTGCTCCTAACCAAAGCTCAGAATGCCACAACAAATTGGTTCAGGAGCAAACAAAAATCTTTATTTGAGAATGTATAAATTCAAAGTGTTTGGGAATATTATTGACATGTTCATCTTCTCTTAGGGCTTCCAAGAGAAGCGCACGAGGTTCATGACACAGGAGTTCAAGGACCAGAATGTTGTGGTCGTGGATGGGCGGTCACTTTGTCGACATTTCCTTTATGGAAGGTGCATCAAGGCGAGTTATATCTAGTATTATATATTGGCCAAAGTGACTTAAAAACGTCTTATTATTTAGCCCACAGGCTTTTATTGTATGCTATTATAGCTCGTTCTGTGTTGTTCTCACATTGCTCCCTTCCCTTTCCTGTACACAGGGTAATGACTGCCAACTGGAGCATGTTCAGGGTTACAACAATCTCGTCAAAGAACTGTGCAAATTCTACGTCCAGGGATTCTGCACAAAGGGGGACAGCTGCCCTTACATGCACAATATCCTTTGGTTAAAAAGCAATAAGATGCACATCTTCCGATCATATACTAGCCCCATTCAGTTTCGCTGCGGCTCTGATGCGCCTCCGGAGGTAGTATCAGCTGCAGCAGAAGTGAGCCGGCGTCTTTGCAGTGGAACAGCCAGAGGCATGGATCAGGGGTGTGTCTGTCATCCTTTCTGTCCTACCCACTGTTCATCACATTTCTCCCTGAAAAACAGCATCTGTCCCTGGCAAAAAACTTCAACTCACCATGTGTTTGTCTCCTTCCACTATTGTGTTGTTGTAGTTCCTGTCATGAAAAAAATCACCGCGACGGTCAGCCCTCCTGACCGAGACTTCATTGAACTTTGCCCCCGAAAACAGTATCCCTCCCCGCGAGTGAGAGACTCAGACAGCGTCCTGTTTACTGATGGCGATTATGTGATTATATAATAATTAGAGCAGAAAACGTCTCTTTCCAGGATGCATGATAGGTCAGGATCTCTATCACAACACATTATAACTGCATCCACATGATTTTAAACAGTCAGTCGGTACATTTTCAGATTAACAGGTGGACACCAGGGGAAACACCTTGAAAAAGAACCACGCAGATCTCAATGTCATGATATGTACCGTCACGCCTCTTTTGGATCCGCAGCGCTGGAGTGCTGTATAAATTGACACACAGCTTTACGACAAAGCTGCTTTGTCCAGTGTGCACAATCAAATGCGGAGAATGGTATTCCTTCCCTGCGCCGATAATGTGGAGTCTCTGTGTGAAAAGTGCTACTGATTGCAGCGATGAGTATTGTACTGCTATTTGTGAGAAAGTGGAGGCTGTTGAATATCTGATATTTCCTTTACTAAGCGGCACAGTCCTTCCCCTGCAAGTTCTTCCATAGAAAAGGGAAATGTTCTCAAGGGGCAGATTGCAGGTTTTCCCATGAGCTGCTGAATGAATTCACTAGCCAACTCTTGGATGAGGTATGTATACAAAAGTCCCATGATGGAACATTTCTAAAACTGTTTATATGCATTGCTGTGTGCTGATTTCATATGTGGTTCATTTCCTCTCTATGCAGGCATTAAAACGGGAAAGTGACCTCTCTGAACTTGCAAAAAAAGCTGAACAGGAGTCTACAGGACAGCCGGTGAACACAGACGAGTCCAAAATTATAGAAGCAACTAGAACCCCTGATATGTTAAAGCAACCACTCAGGTGTGCACATTCAAACTTAAACCTGCCATCGTGATTCAATACATGAGTGTGATTCTTGCATAAGATTTAATCTCATAAATTACATTTGGTTGTGACATTTGGGATTTTCCCTTTCACCTGATATTTGTATTTTTCAGGCCAAACTTTTACAGAAGCGGAGACACAAATGCTGAGCAGGAAGCCCTGTTAGGTCAGCCTGAGGAAGTGGTAAATAACATGGTGGAAGCTGTCCCACCACATGAATCAGATGCTGGCCAACCCCAAAGCCCTCCATCAACTAACCTCACTCAGGAAGAGCCAGTATGTTACTCAGTTGAAGCAGTGCTTGGACCTCAACTATCTAAACCTTTCTCGAGTTTCTTAACAACTCCAAGAAGTCAAGGATCCGCCTCTCTGTCTACTTCTGATTGCATGACAGTCTCTGCAAACGAAAGCAAAGTTCCGTACTCTGTCGATGCTGTTCTCAGGTCTTGTAAATCAGTGGAACATTCTTCTTTCAGCTACAAACCTATCCCTCCTACTGCACAAACTGCATCCTGTATCCCCAAAACTTACTTTGAAGAGACCACTGATCCTCAGCTAAGCTCAGAAACTCCAAATAAGGAGGTATTGGATTCTGTTAATACCAGAAAAGAAACCAACACATCCAAGGAAAGACTGTTCAAAAGCCTGCCATCTCTCCAAGTGCACACCAGTCTGATGTCAGAGACCTTCCCTAATTGTACTCTGGCCTACGGGGACAACAGGAAACAAGCTGCTCAAACAGCCTCTCATGAAGTCAAGTCGGAGTTGTCATCTACAGATATTACATACTCTGTAACCTGTGAAGGTGTTCGTCCTTCAGGGCCCCCTAGTCAGATGTCCTCTTCCAAACATCCTGCACAGTTGAGACCACACCTCTCTGCTCTGGTATCAGATTCACAAGGATCTTTTAAGCCTTTTTGTCCCTCGTCGGGCCCCATAAAGTCACATGATTCAGCAATCTCAGTCAGTCATCATTTTGCACCAAAACAACCCACGAAGATCTATATGCACTCCAAAGAGACACAATCTGGTCGCAACTTTTGTTCAAAACAGCATTATTCAACTGAGACCAAAGCAGAGTGCAGCAGGAAAATGGTAAATCGTGGCAATTTGACAGTTGGATGTAAAAAGACCACGGAAAGTCCCTATCATAGCCTTTTTGCAAGCCCCATCACTGACGCTCTACAACCTATAGACGATTGTGTAGCAAGTTCCTCCTGTTGTCATGAATTAATTCAAACTTCTTGTACTGCTCCACAGACTTCAGATAGCAAAGGTACTCATCTTAAAACTGCACTTGAACCTGGCAAAGCCTCTGCCAGACCGTTCCTCAGCCTTTTTGCTGCTCCTCTCAGTGCTGCTCCTCTCCCATGTGTGCAGTCCCAACTAGATTATTCAAAGACTAATTCCTGTTCTAAACAGTCAGTCCACTCATTTGTTAATACATCTCATTTATCAGACTCCAAACAAAACGCTAGTAATGTAGAGGCACCTCTCCAATGCCCAGTCTCTCATACACCAAGATCCCCTGATTTCTCCACTGATGCTGAAATAGGAAAAGACGGTTCAACTGGGCATATAAATCAACCTGTGAAACAGCTGGTGAATCCTGTCTGCAGCCTCGTGTCTAGCAGTCCAACTTGTAGTGGTGACAGTCCATCTACAACCACAGCTCATCGACACAAAGGTGGGACCTACATACTTCTTACCAATAATAATAACCCCATTATATGTTTTCCTGTTAGGTAGCTTCTGTGAATGGAATCGTGTTCAATGTAATTTGTTTCAATTGTTCTGACAATAATTTACCAAAAAAAAACCTCTTTAATGTCAAAGTAAGAACTGATTTCTACAAAGTAATGTCAGTTAATTTAAATTATATAATGTACAATAATTGGTTAAATAAGTATTCACCCCCCTCAAGTCGGTATTTAGTAGAGCACATTTGGCTGCAATCACAGCACTGAGTCTGTTTGAATAGTTCTCAATCAGGCCTGCACATCTTGACTCTCTTCTTTGCAAAACTGCTCCAGCTCTGTCAGGTTGCACAGCGATCAGGTGTGAGCAGCCCTTTTCAAGTCCAGCCACAAATTCTCTATTGGATTGAGGTCTGGGCTTTGACTTGGCCACTCCAGAATATTCACCATGTTGACTTTGAACCATTTCTGTACAGCTTTCACTGTATGCTTTGGGTCATTGTCTTGCTGGAAAAGAAATCTTCTCCCAAGTCATAGTTTCTCTTGCAGACTGAATCAGGTTGTCCTGGAGGATTATATGTTGCTGCATTCAACTTACCCTATACCTTTTACAACCAACAGGATGGAGTGTTTGTAGTGATGTGCAGTGTTTAGTGTCTGCCAAACATAGTGTTTAATCTGATGGCCAAGAAGCTCCATTTTGGTCTTATCAGACCAAAGAACCTTCTTCCATTTGACCTTGGATTCTCCCATGTGCCTTTGGGTGAACTCTAGTGGAGATTTAATGAGCTTTCTTCAACAGTGGCTTTCTCTTTGCAACTCTTCCACAACGTTTTGACTGGTGAAGAACCCAGGGAACAATTGTAACAGCATATAGAGTCTTTCCCAGCTCAGCTGCTGAAGCTTTTAACTCCTTCAGAGTAGTCATAGGTGTATTCATGGCCTCCCTCACTAGTCTCCTTCTTGCACAGTCACTCAGTTTGTGAGGACGGCCTGCTTTAGGCAGATTTACACATGTGCCATATTCCCTACATTTCCTAATGATGAATTTAACTGAACTCCGGGGGATGTGCAGTGACTTAGAAAAGTTTTTGTGTCCATCCCCTGATGTATACTTTTCAATAACCTTTTCACAGAGTTGCTTAGTGTGTTCTTCTGTCCTCATGGGGTAATTGTATCAGGAATATTGGTTAACCAGTGACTGGACCTTACTGGATTGTGGACTATACCACAATCACTTGAGACATATTCACTGCACTCAGGTGATCTCCATTTCAATATTTTTGAGACGACAAGCACCAATTGGCTAGACCTCTGTTGAATTAGGTCAGTCACTTGAATATTTATGCACTCACTCATTTTACATTATATATATTTTAATTTATTGACATTACTTTGTAGAAATCTGTTTTCACTTTAACATACTTTTTTTTGGTAAATTCTTGTGAAAAAAGCCAAATTATATTAATTATGATTCCATTTATAAAAGCAATAAAAGGAAAGAGAGGGAAAACATCCAAGGGGGTGAAAACATTTTATAATCACTGTACATAATGTTGTTAATGTCTTGTTCATATTTTAGGATCTGCAGGAACAACCGCTGCAAATTCAGTTCTGAAGACTCTGTTTTTGTCCCTGAGCCCGTACCATCAGGATGGAGAGCATGAAGACAGTGTCCCATCAGGTATGCTGTTCATCCAGTCCTAAAATTTATATGATAGAGAGCCCCTTCTGGTTTCCCTCATGGGACCTTATTTTGGAAATAAATTTGTATTGCAGAGAATGGAAAGGGGCAAGTAATCTTTTGATCCGGCTCAAATTATGCCCTGAGTTACACATATGTTGTCGATTTCTGTATCCATTTATAAAATATGTCATCCTGGCAGAATTGACAGCAATTTCTTTTATTCATATGATTTCATTTTAGGAATTGAAGAGAAGGACAAAAGCAGCACGGGTTGTGTCTTTGTGAAGCAACAGCAGAAGATGATGTTCGAGGTAGGTACAGTCATTGTCAACAATTTATGTTTGTCAAAGCAATGTTTTCTACAGCTTTCATTTTTCTGTGGTGGAATGACTAAAACACAAACTGCTTTGTTACAGAAAACATCCATAAAGTTTGGTTCAATAATGAAATTATTATTATTATTATTATTATTATTAGGATTTCTGAAAATGTGACCAAATATGGTGGGTCAAAAATATACACACAGCAAATTGAAACAAGTTTGGGGATTGTTAACAGCTGTGTCAAACAGATGTTCTTTGTAGCATGGCCTCTTAACGTCTTCTAAGTGATTCTGATTGATGACAGCTGATGAGTTATCTGGGCCCATTTTAATAGGACTTGTTTGACACCCATTAGACTAAGCCACGTACACTAGAATAGTATGGATAAAATGACCAATTATTGGATGAAATGGTTGCTATACCTTAATACAGCTGGCAATTAACAAAAACTTGTCATTGTAATGATAGAACATCAATCCTTTGGCCAACTGTGTGATCTTTTAGACAAAAATGAAGCTCTACAGCACAGAATACTTGTTAGTAAGATCATTTGTTGATTTTGGCCTTTTCAGGGATTTGTTGAAGTTAAGAAAATGCTTGCCAGCTTTATAGTTTAAACTCGCACTTTGCATGCTGTTGGGTTGATTCTATGAATTTCCATTTGGGGCTTTCTAGCTTTATGCTCTGTAGTTCTGTTGTACCCTACAATTTCCAGTTAGTGTTTGAAAGCTAATACCTTTGTGCCTTTCTCCTGTTTTCCTTTTATTGCCTGTCATTGGTTCCTAAGCCTCAAGATTCCCACAAACAGTCCACTGAGAAACCAGGTGCACACTCAAGACAGCACCGGCCTTTTCTTTGGACTCCTCAAATCTCTTTGGAGGCAACAGGCTTGTCAACCCTTAGCTGTCCCGGAACAACGGAACCTCAAGTTAGAGACTCCGGCACCCACAATTTACCAGTGGTGCCGCTGATGCAGCATGACACCCAACTAAAACTGAAGAACACATCAGAGGAATCAAAGTGTGTGAATGGGAACGCCACGGTGACACCACTCAAGGACCTTTTTAAGACTTTAGACACCACTGTCGTCCACTCAGGGCTTTAATTTGGGAATTACTATTTGTGTGTAATCAGACTAATAATCTGGATTACTTTTTATTTTTTAGTTGTTGTGCAGTTTTTATTACTTCAATTTTGGGCACTGTCAGAATTTTTTTGAAAATAATAAGGTCCAGATGTCAGAATTAGTCACCTTAAATGTATACTCCCACAAATAGGGGCAGCATAACACCAGAGTAACTGCTAACTACTGCTAACAGTATGCTATTTATACATCCATTACTGTAGCTACAGAGGTGTGTTGGTGTTGCACCACTAGCACAGGAACAGGTTAGCAAGCTTTGTTAATTTTTGAATGTTTGGAACTAAAATTCGTATATACGGCACCTTTAATATATTTAATGTATATACACATCAAAGTCATTGTTCTTTTGTTGTAAAGAAATAACCTCCCAAAACACTGATCTATATAACCTATAAAGAAAGAGTACAGTGTTCTTAAGTGATGCTGCATAAATAAACTTGATGTGAAAAAATCCCTCTGAATTGTCAAAATCTTGCGTCTGAACCATTTGATGGCGATTCTTATTGTTTTCAATGAGCATCAGAAATAATTTGTCAGTTCAAATGGATGTAGGAATAGAAAGAAGATTTAGGACCCCAGGATAATACCTCATCTGTCCAATCTTGGGCTACAAGAGCTGACCCATTTGTTGTACTTTGTTTCTCCCTTCCTACACCTTACATCCACCCTACATTACTGTCTTTTGTTTTGCGCCCTAATCATTTCCATAGCACATTAAACACACCTCTGTGCACTGCTTTCACATCTGATGTTGATTTACACACTCCATTGTCCATTTTTTTTTTACTTAAGTTTTAATAAATTACTTGTTTTACATACACACCTTGCCTGGACTCTTTGTTGCTGCCATTGAGCCAGTTTGGACAAGGACTTTAACTTTTGCCTGAAAACACATTGTTAGGAAACAATTTAAATATCTAGATTTAAAACAAGGAACTTGAAGATTTACCATCACTCAGGCTCCCTTTTTCTGTGTTATTGCCCCCTCTGCTGTTGACCATAACAGGGTGTACACCACCACATGTCTTCAATGTGTCAAAATTTGATCCTTGTCACTGTATCAAGTGTGGTATTGAAAAGCTACAAAATGATGAACAGGTTTAGTGAAAACCCTGAGTTAGTCAACCCTGAGATGAGGATAACTCTGGTTTTTCAGTTTCACAAAGCCAGTTCAGTGTAAGAGTCAGTTACCTGGTGAAATTACTCCGTGAAACTAACCTGCTCGCTGGCAGGTTTGCTTCATCTAACCCTGAGTCTCCCCTGCTCTTAAGTTTAAGCCTGCAGACTGAAGGCAGTATCAGTGTAAGCAATAATTAATGTAATGTCATAAAGCTTTGAGACTCGAAGCACTAATCAGTCAGTTTGATATATTTTCGGGTTTCCAGGTGTGATTGGCTGCATCATACAGTACAGTAGCTCCGTCAATAAATGAAGGAGATTATGTGAATCGTAGATCTGTCCACAACATTAATGCACGGGTAAGCCTAAATAGTAGCTTTTAACATTCCAAAAGAAATATACTTAAATAAAGCAACTGCAGCTAATCACTGGTCTCCACTTAGAAGATCATATGGGATGCAGTCTACATGATCAACAATTTGGAAGCAAAGTGGTTTATATACAGTAAAGCTATATCCTATGATACATATCTTGTTTCCTCCTATTGCAACTAAAACATTAAACTGTAACTTGTATAGGAGAGTTCGGTGGATACCTACCCAGAGACAGAGGTTACCCCTGCCAGCCCTATCTGCTGACCCCTGACCCTGACCCTGAGCCCGGCCCACAGCAATGCTACAACATAGCTCACTGCAGGACACGAGCCAGGGTAGAGATGACCACTGGGATGCTCAAGGCCCGATTCCAGTGCCTTTGTTGGCTCAGGGTCGCCCCAGAAAGGGCTTGTGACATCATAGTGGCATGTGTAATCCGACACAACATTGCCACAATCAGAGGGGTCCTACTCTTTTCCCTGATGACCCAGACAATAATCCTAACCACCAAGATGGAAGAACTGCTAGAGACACGATATGCTTCAATCA
The DNA here is from genome assembly GCA_039737535.1 of Lagodon rhomboides. Classification (NCBI taxonomy): domain Eukaryota; kingdom Metazoa; phylum Chordata; class Actinopteri; order Spariformes; family Sparidae; genus Lagodon; species Lagodon rhomboides. The sequence continues at coordinate 6,697,245 of CM077786.1, forward strand.
TTTCTAACTGACCCATCACCTCCCCAGTGTCAAAGAAAGACAATATGCCTCTTATTTTATGAGGTCTTCTTTATTTCCTGCAAGTACAAATGTTGTACAGTTAATCTTTTGTTGTTGAAACAATTAAAAATCATCCACCTGTGGGCACATCGCCCACCATTAACTCATGATCCAGCAGTTGTATTTCCATTTGTGTCTTTTTGATCTGCAGCCTTATGTGATCAGTTTCCAGATTCGACTTATTGATTTGTGTTTGCAAGTACACCTTGTACAGTTGTTTCACAGGGAGCTATAGGAACACAAATGACGCTGAATTTCACAGTGCCATGTCTACTTAGTGTCATAGTAAGTGGTGGGCCAATGCTGAACAACATCTTACTGAGGTAAGCTGTGCTGTTGAGGTTGATGGACCCTCTTCCTCATTGTAATTTCCAGCATTGCTCTGTTAGAGAGAAAGAAGCTGCAAGTTGCATTGTGGAACAACACTATCATTAACTGAAACCAAAGTTATTTTAAAAAGGTGTAAACCTTGACGGCCTTGCATCTTCCCCTTTCTGTGGCGGCAGATGGGATGTCGTCATCATCCTCCTGTTATAACACAGAATGTTTGTGTTATATTTTACCCATCATGAAAAAACTCTGTGGAACATTAAGAGAACTCACAACTGCACGGAGGTCGTTACTAGCAGAAGGCTCCACGAGACAGATTACACTTCTACTGGTAGAAGATTAGTCAGTTGATGATTACCCAGAAAAGTGCCCCACCTAGTGTACATTTCTTTTCTTTTTTTTTTTTACAATAGTGTGCAGGTCCCATCGTAAAAATCAGTGTGCCAATTTGTGTCTATGATGAATGGATGGCCATTGCTGAGCCAACACTAGAAAAAGGATGAATGTACATATGCCATTCCTTTGAATAACTCACCTCCTATGTAGGCCCTTGTGTCCTGGGGTGTGGTTGGTTCTGATGAGCTCTCCCCAGAGGAGCCCTCAGCAATAGGTCGCCCACTGTTCTGACTGAGGGCCATCTCTTCAGCCTCTGTGAGTGGTGGTGGTGGTGGTGGTGCACTGCCACCTGTTTTGCGGGCCTCAGCCTTTTTTCTGTTGGCTGTACCGGAGGTCAAATTTTAACATATCCAGAAAATACAAATTTGGAGACATGCATGTACAACAGGCATTTAGGTGTGGCTTTCATATAGATAATATTAAATACCGGCAGTGATAGGATGGCTGAAGATTTGGCTTTTTCTTTGTTTAGGGCATTTCCCCAATTACTTAAATATGCTATCACGTGTTGAATGTAGCCACTGAATGCTGTTTAATGAGGGCAGGCTAAACAACACCACAATTGCTTGTAATTAAATGATACCATTTCTTTTTGGACTATATTTTTATATTTCATCTTTAGTTGCTGCCAAGTCCGTTTTATGCCTGTTGGGTTGCACCTGTGCGCTCAAACACACATATAGAATATAAATGTTAAATGAGAGGAACACTCATAACGAAACATTTCTTTTTTTTCTCCAATTAATACTCAGGCATTAACTCGATCAGCCATTTTCTGCCACACAAGTTCTCGCTCTTTTGCTGCTGCCGCAGTATTGCATTTTCTTTTGAGAATATACTCATTTTCTGCATAAGCAGTCATTAATATTTCCAACTCCACTGGGGAGAAGTAGGAGGATTGAGGCTTTTTTTCACCTGTTGCCATGGTGGATCATGTTATCTACGTTCCATTGATGAGGGCTTTTTATATCCTCATGCACGAGCTTCACTCAGAGTAACCTTGACTCAGATTTGATTGAACTAATACTTAACACCTGATCTGAAACCGAAAACTCTGAGTTTGACAGTAACTGGTCAACTTGAAGTTCAGGTTTTGACTCAGAGTCAGTTAAACTTGCTTCCTGAAACAGGCCCCAGGTTTCCAGCAGCAAAATCAAGTCAAAGCTACTGCAATGGCAGCTAAAGCTTGAATGACTGTGGTGTAGATTACAACTCGCCTAACCAATCAGCAAATAACAGATTATTGTTATCATTATTAAAAATAATGATTATAATAATGATATGAAACAACAAGATCTTGACAAGAAAGAAAGTTTGAATTTAAGAAGTTTGTATTCTATGGAATCGTCAGGGATGATGGAGGCAGTTTTGAAACATGATGGGACTTTGGTGGGACTTTGGCTTGATCCAGTGAGGTGTTCAAAATGTCCGTTAGGACACAAGCCAGCTGATCTGCACATTCCCTAAGCACCAACCCTGTTGTCAGGGCCCGGAGCCTTCCGTGAGTTGACACTCCTCACTCCTCCTATTCAGTGCCTCAGACCTCCAAAAGAAGTTTTTTTAGTTCATTTAAAAGTCCACCTCATCGTCACACGCAGGAGGGGCAATCCTGTAGTTGATGATTGTTGTTTGAATGTCTTGCCACATATCCCTGGTGTTAGCGGGATCCTGGAAAAAGTCTTGGATTTTTCGACTGAGCACGCTTTGCTAGTCTGATGGCACGGTTCAGGTTGGGTCTTGCTGTTCTCATTGCCATCTTGTTGCCAGACTTGAAGGCTAAGTTTAGCATTTTGCATACTTCATCAGTCATCCAGGGTTTTTGGTTGGCCTGCGTGGTGATGGATCTGGTAGCACTGACGTCCTCCGTGCATTTGTTGAGGTAGGCTGACATAGACATGGCATACTCATCTATGTTTATGTGATCGTTGTAAGTGGCAGCTGCTTTTAACAATTCCCAGTCAGTGCACTCAAAACAGTCCTGTAGTGCATCCATAGCCCCCTCAGACCATACCCTCTCCTGCCTCACCAGCAGGGGCTTATATGCTGGAATTAGCGTAACAGATAGATGGTCTGAAGAGCCAAGATGGGGGCGGGGAGCTGCTCTGAATGCATCTTTTGTGGTGGTGTAAGCCATGTCAAATGTATTTACTCCCCTAGTTGCACAATCCACATGTTGGCCTGGTTGAAATCCCCAGCGACAATGACAAAGCCCTCAGTAGTTTGCAACTCACTGATAGTCCGGTAGAGAACTTTCATGGCCTCTTTAGTGTCAGCGCTGGGGGGCACGTACACAGCAGTGATGGAAACTAGGGTAAACTCCCTGGGCAGATAGAATGGTCTGCAGTTTACATTCAAAAGCTCAATGTCCGGTGAGCAATGGCTTGAGACAAACTTAGCATTTATACCCCAGTTGTTGTTGATGTAAATACATAGACCACCCCTTTTGGGATTTACCACTGCGTGCGCAGCTCCTGTCAGCACAAAATGTAGCATGTATTTTACCTGCTAAAGTGGAGATTGATGGGAGAAACCCTTCGAAACAGCAATAAAAACTGAAAGAGGCTGCAATGAAAGCCTGGAAAAGCATCACAAAAGAAGAATTCTAAGGTTTGGTGATGTCAGTGGGTCGAAGCCTTGAAACATTTATCCAAGCAAAGGATTTCCACTTAAATATTAAGTATCATTCACTCTAATCTATTTTAAGTCTACCTGTTCTTATTCTTTTGCCCACCTAAAAATGTGGTGTTCCGTTACAAATGATGCTGTCTTCTAAGTTTGTAACAGATCTAGATGTAAATGCCTGGAAAGCTGAAATGCTAATCTCTTGTCTCATATTCATCTTTTGATGTCAAACCCAAATGTTTTCAGTGTACAGCCAAAATAAAGGAATTGGCCTTGCTGTTCCAATAGTTTTACCTTAGGGAATGCATTTAAGAAATGACAAAAGTCAAATAAGACACAATGTATGATAGGAATCTGAAACCACACTGAGTAAGGCAGGCTAGAAACAAGACATATTTATTTAAATTTCCCCATTCCTAGCATTATTCAGTGATATTTTACTGTTGGTGTCGCTATAGCAAACACAACACAGCCTGGCTACTGTCCAAGCAAAACACAAGAATCCCAATTGGACCCAGAAACTCTGATTTCAGTGCTATGAAACGACATCTGAAAAACACCTGGTTGTATTAATAAGTAGGGAGGTTTCTTTCAGTTATCTAGAAGGGAGAACAGAGTGCTCTAGGAATTACGTATTGTTGTAAGCCCTCCCGGAAGTTGGCATTGTCCTGGCTCCCTCAACAAATAGCCTATGGAAGTTTTGAATTGGATGTTGGATTATTTTCAAAAATAATTTCCCCGAAGGCTGCGAAGGCTTTGAGTGATTTCTAATTTTATTTGCCCTTTTTTCCCCTGAGATTTCATTCATCTTTTCTTATGGGCCAGAAAATTGACCTTTCTAAAAAGTTCTACTAAGAACCAAAAAGGGTTCTCCTATGTTGATAACAAACATCTTGCTTCAGGCTGTATTCTCTCGCTCTCTCTCTGTGTGTGTGTGTGTGTGTGTGTGTGTGTGTGTGTGTGTGTTTTATTTAGACTATTCAGTGACCTACTTCATGGTGTAATTGGTTGACAAAAACTAAGTGAACCAAGGTGAGTTTTGGGGTCAGCTGTTTAGGTTAGGGTTAACCAACAATGAGATCTAGATTATGGTTTGGGTGTAAAGGCTTGTTGGGCAAGTATTATTTTATTTATTTTAGAAATAAAAGGGCTAGAGCCACCTGTAACCCTTTTACTAGGTCAACAGTTCTATATTCCAACAGTAACATCTCCTCCCCCTGCTCATGCTGTACAAGAGGAAAGACATTTTCTGGTATCCCTGGCAACTTTTATCCAATCAGAACACAGAACTCCATATAAAGGCAATACTGAAAAAAAACGTCTTTAGTGGTTCTTTTTCCAGAAAGGTTTAGAGAGAGAGATGAACAGAAATATTGAACTAGGATGAAAAGATTTAAAATATTTTTTTATTGTACTGAAATTCCCATAGGAACACTACATAACATAAGGTCTGCAAAATGTCAAGTCCAGACTGTGTAAATAAAAAGTAGGAAGATGTTAAATTCACAAAAACCTATTCTACAGGTGTTTTTCTGGAAAAAATCTACAAACGGTAACCCTCTTGTGACTAACAACCAAAAAAGAGGATGTTAAGAAAAACTTGCACTGCTTTCTACTTGAAAAATGTCATTGCATTTGTGATTAGATCAGCTACTATTTTATGTGCTATAATTGAAATCGTAAAATTCTTCTGACAATTCTGACCTCTCTATATTTGATGGACCCTACCATCCTTCTATTTTTCAAACAGTTGTCTGGGGACCTTTTTTTTTGTTTTTTGCAGTTAAAAACAGGGGATGCCTTTCTGTATTTATGGTTGCAAAATAAAGTGACACAACACAGAATAATTCATGATAACAAAGGCAAGATAATACTGAGAAATAAAATCCAAGTTCTCATTTGGACGTGTTTTTATTGATAAAGAGAATAAAAAGTTATTGTGAGCAAAAAGAAATATAATTTACATATACACACACAAACTGTCAGATTTAATTAAGACCTCAGGGGAACATGTGTACTTGCTGACATAATGTTTTTAAAAAATTGTACTTGTTTTCCTCCTGCCATTAATAATCCAACCAAGTTACAAGTATATTTGCATTCAATGTACCACTGCATTTACTCAGATTATCATAATAAAAAAGCTATACATTTTAAAGGCACAACCAGTAGGATTTTCCTATAAAACAATGGCTAATACACAACTAATCTGCTACTAACAAATCCTACTCAGCCCGCCTTTAACAAACAGTCAGCTAAGAGGAATGTGAATTCCGCATTCAATGCAGACAACTGAAAATAGCTAAAGACTTATGAGTATGTAATGTACAGTATATTACAATGCAAATAATATATTCATTAATAATACTAATGGATAAATGTAGAAGATGCTATAGGTGATGCTAGTTTAGCAAAAGGATGTAAAACTTGGTCAGCTTTACACCAACAAACAGCCAGTTCTGTGGAGAAAACTTAATCAGCAGGATAAACAGTGGCAATATATGTGAACCATGGATATATTGAAACATGTAATTTACTTTATAATGCACCTAACTGTTTCTTGATGTTTAATCTTGAAACAATGCTGTACTTATTCTCCAGCTAGGCTTAGGTTAAGGTTTACAAAAGATCACTTTCTGGCTTAAAGGGATAGTTCAGGTATTTTGGTGTGGGGTTGTATGAGGCACTTATCCCTAGTCATTGTATTTCTTTCAGTAGATGCCGTTAGCAAACACGGCTGGAAATTGTCCAGAGATTTATTCACACTGACAAAAGTTGAAAAAAGTCTCAAAAAACGATTGACATCAGGGTTTCCTCTACGTGTAATTGATTGTGGCGCACCGCCAAGGCAAAATGAAAGCCGGCACACCTTCAGAATAATGTTTTTTTTTGTTTTGTTTTTTTTGTTTTTACCTTGTTTTTATATTGTTTTATGTTTATATTAATGTAAATTATTGTATGAAATGTGATTTTGGCACAAAACATGGTGTTTTTCATGAAATGTGATGCTACGCTGCAAATACCCTTATTTTGAAAAACCAACACTGGAGTCACCACCTGCCTGTCTGGCTGCGGCGCGAAAGACGAAGAGAGTAGCGACAACAGTCCGACGTGGAGGGAGAGAAAAGGGGGAAAGAAAGGTACCTAAGCTGGGTTATATTTGATGCAGTTTTGTTCAAACCAGTAACCCCTTTCACACAGGAGAAGACGCGTTATCTCTGCAGCGGCGGTTCGGCAATTCTCCGCCGATGGTGATTCACACAGAGTGAAGCAGCTCCGCATTAAAGAAGAACCGATGTGAATTCACACAGAAATCCGGTGCTGTGGCTCCTATAGAGGCGTGACGGTACACGTCATGATGATGACGTCGGTGTGTTTTCAAGGCGTTTCCCCGGTGTCCCTCATGTCAATCTAAACCCGCGGATAGTTTATAATCCTATGGATGCTGTTATAATGTGTTGTGATTGAGATCCTGACCCACCAAACATCCTGGAAAGTGACAAAGTTACGTTTTTCGCTCTAAATTACATATTTACATAATCGCCATCAGTAAACTGGACGCTGTCTGACTCGCGGGGATGGAGGCTGTCTTCCGGGGGAAAGTTCACCGGAGTCTCGGTCTGCAGGGCTGACGGTCGCGGTGATTTATTTTCATCACAAACACTCGGTGAGTTAAATTTCTTTGCCGGTGACAGACGCTGTTTTTCTGGCATAAATGTGTCGGTCAGACAGACGGGAGGACAGACAGGAGGACAGACAGGAGGACAGACAGGAGGACAGACGCTTCTCCACGTGTATCTGCATATTCTTTTCCTCAGTAGTTGCCAAAGACAGTTACAGTTACTAAGTTACTTTAGTTTGGTCATGTAATGTTGCTTTGCGGGACATTTCTCTGTATTAAGTTGAGTGAAGGACCTGTGTAGGTAACCGACCGTCCGATCGACACGCCCTCGATATGCGAAGCAGGCTTATATAAGACAGAGAGATCTTATTTTGTTGTAGATTAATTTTTAACTGTAAAACTTAATTTTCTATTGATAGAGGAAACCCGTTACGTTTCAGATACACGTTTGCTTAGGTAATTCCCAGGTAATTTTCTGCCAGGACTCTTTTCTGGTTACATTTTCAGATGAGTACAGGTGCTGGTCATATAATTAGAATATCATGAAAAAGTTGATTTATTTCAGTAATTCCATTCAAAAAGTGAAACTTGTATAATGTATACTTTCATTCCACACAGACTGATATATTTCAAGTGTTTATTTCTTTTAATTCTGATGATTATAACTGACAACTAATGAAAATCCCAAATTCAGTATCTCAGAAAATTAGAATATTGTGAAAAGGTTCAATATTGAAGACACCTGGTGCCACACTCTAATCAGCTAATTAACTCAAAACATCTGCAAAGGCCTTTAAATGGTCTCTTAGTCTAGTTCTGTAGGCTACACAATCATGGGGAAGACTGCTGACTTGACAGTTGTCCAAAAGACGACCATTGACACCTTGCACAAGGAGGGCAAGACACAAAAGGTCATTGCTAAAGAGGCTGGCTGTTCACAGAGCTCTGTGTCCAAGCACATTAATGGAGAGGCGAATGGAAAGGAAAAGATGTGGTAGAAAAAAGTGTACAAGCAATAGGGATAACCGCACCCTGGAGAGGATTGTGAAACAAAACCCATTCAAAAATGTGGGGGAGATTCACAAAGAGTGGACTGCAGCTGGAGTCAGTGCTTCAAGAACCACCACGCACAGACGTATGCAAGACATGGGTTTCAGCTGTCGCATTCCTTGTGTCAAGCCACTCTTGAACAAGAGACAGCGTCAGAAGCGTCTCGCCTGGGCTAAAGACAAAAAGGACAGGACCGCTGCTGAGTGGTCCAAAGTTATGTAAAGTAAATTTTGCATTTCCTTTGGAAATCAAGGTCCCAGAGTCTGGAGGAAGAGAGGAGAGGCACAGAATCCACGTTGCTTGAGGTCCAGTGTAAAGTTTCCACAGTCAGTGATGGTTTGTGGTGCCATGTCATCTGCTGGTGGTTTCTGAGGTCCAAGGTCAACGCAGCCGTCTACCAGGAAGTTTTAGAGCACTTCATGCTTCCTGCTGCTGACAAACTTTATGGAGATGCAGATTTCATTTTCCAACAGGACTTGGCACCTGCACACAGTGCCAAAGCTACCAGTACCTGGTTTAAGGACCATGGTATCCCTGTTCTTAATTGGCCAGCAAACTCGCCTCACCTCGTGAAGAGGAAGATGCGATACGCCAGACCCAACAATGCAGAAGAGCTGAAGGCCACTATCAGAGCAACCTGGGCTCTCATAACACCTGAGCAGTGCCACAGACTGATCGACTCCATGCCACGTCGCATTGCTGCTGTAATTCAGGCAAAAAGAGCCCCAACTAAGTATTGAGTGCTGTACATGCTCATACTTTTCATGTTCATACTTTTCAGTTGGCCAACATTTCTAAAAATCCTTTTTTTTTGTATTGGTCTTAAGTAATATTCTAATTTTCTGAGATACTGAATTTGGGATTTTCATTAGTTGTCATTTATAATCATCAAAATTAAAAGAAATAAACATTTGAAATATATCAGTCTGTGTGTAATGAATGAATATAATATACAAGTTTCACTTTTTGAATGGAATTGCTAAAATAAATCAACTTTTTGATGATATTCTAATTATATGACCAGCACTTGTATATGAAACTATTTTCAAAAGAAGAGAAAGGTTCCAGAGGAAGAGAGTCAGGTAACCTTACTTAAAGCAGAGGCTCAATGTTCTTGACTTATTGTCGTGATGTTATTCCCTCAAGTCAATAGAAATGATAATGATGTGTACCATGATAAGTGTGATATTTAAATATTCCTAACATTACCTGCGTGGTATTGGTGATGTGAACAAATTTAACACTTCCCAATATTATATTAGATAAGAGCACAGGCAGAAGTAGTGCAGGAGGTGAGTGGAGGAGAGAAAAGAGGAGAGGCAGAGAAGGAGGTTGAGCATGGTGAGGCAGCAGAGAGGAGCAGCGAAGGAGAGAGAGGGAGGAAAAATGGACTATACTGCAAGATCCTATTTTCAATTATTATTTTCAATTCATGTACCGGAAACCCTATAGTAAATAATGTAAAAAACATTCAGTTTGAAGTAGTCATAATTTCACATTTCAAAATTCATGTCGTCGCCGTCGTCACCCCCCCTCTTCCACTCGGGCAGACCTCCCCCATGGTTTACAGAAATGCTGGAGGAAACTCTTGATCATCCTTGTCACCTTTAACAACCCCCCTCCTGATCCACCTCCACCTCCACCTCCTCCTCCACCTCCACCTCCACCTCGGTGGTCAGCACGGTGGTCGGCACGGTGGCACTGTCTGCCTCACCATCATGAAGAAGCTTCTTTTCCTCATCAGATTTGCCATTAAGCTGTGATTGGCTGGCTGTCCCCTCCGTGAGGGCAGGGGTTAAGTCCGTGTTGGAACAAGGCTGAAGAGAAGATCTTTCCTCCTGTTCTTGATAATCCTCAAGCGTTTTCCGCTTAAAGCATCCCAACTTGTGACAGAAGGAAAAAAAAAACTATTTCAAGACAAGCCAAGGAGACCCATTTTACAGCAGAAGACAAAAATAATTTATGTTTTTAATTCAGTCCCAAACATTCAGACAACAGTTCTGCATCTGAAGACAGAAATTTTTCTTCTTTTTGTATGTTATGTAGAAAGATTTTTTGACTCTCACCTTAAACATGATGAACGCAATTATGAACAGAAGCAGAAATCCCAGAAGAGCTCCAGTTAAAATGATCAGCAGTTTATCCGGGGGTATTATGAACTCAACCCGAACTTCAGTCTGTTGGCAGAGAGAATAAAAGGTTTGTTGGACCTTTGCTTATTTGAACTAGGATCTATGATTTCTTGTAGACAAAATGGTTTTGGCTGTTCATGTGTAGACTGGTATGTACCCATTTCATCGTTGGATCGTTGCCAGTTTCAGCAGACTTCTGTTTCAAATCCCCTTTATTCTGTGGTTGACAAATATGATAAATTGCGTATGCTGAAGAACATTAAAATGCTTTTATTTTTTAAATGGCATGACTCTGGTCTTCAGTGATCAGTAACTCCAACATACCTGTTGTTTTTTAGGATCCAGCACATATCGTTGATCATCAAAGCTGATATCTATAAAACTTTTAAATTTGACCGCTGCACGCTCTCCAGTATATCGCTTAAGAAAGGCAAGATTCTGCAAAAGAGCATGTAAATTACTGATATATTCACCAATTTCAACGGTACATGGTGTGTATCCTGTCTGCTACATACCGCTGCATGCTGTTTGAGATCCTTAAATTGTACGTCTCCTGACAGTCTAACTTCCGTGCTTGATTCTTTGTCCAGCATGAAACTATCACACACTATTCTTTTGCAGTATTTTTCTGGAGAGCAGTACTGTAACACAGCAACAGTTCATTTGGGATTTATAATTTCATGACCAGTTCAGTGAGAATATTTTGATACTAAATATGTTTTACTTACTTCAGACTTTTTGTCAGTCATGCCTGTGCATTGGGTTTTGTTCTAAAAAAAAAAAGTAATTAGCATTAGGGATTTTTAATTCTAAACACAGCAGTTTAATTAAGTAGAAGTCCTGTTTCTGCTTACCTGCTGGACAAAGACTTGATAGTTCTCCATTTGAAAGTTGTGGTCCAGTTTAGTTGGAAAGAACAGGGACACATTGATAGGATAAGCCTTGAAACCAATGTTTCTTATCTGCAAACAGTGGGAGACAGTTGGTCCATTTTATAGAGGTTCAACATTTTGGAAAATACAACGATTCACTTTCTTGCTGAGAGTTCGATGAGAAGATTGACACCACTCTCCTGTTTATCTGGTAAATGTAAAACTAAAGCCAGCAGCCAGTGAGCTTAGCTTAGCATAAACACTGGCTCTGTCGAAGGGTGAAAAAAAAAACTTCAAAGCAGCACCTTTAATGCTCACTAATTAACTAATTACATCTTGTTTGTTTAATTCAAACGAAAAACACGTAACAAGTTTTTTTTTTTAACCTTTGGACAGAGCCAGGTTAGCCATTTCCATTCTTCTTCCAGCCTTTATGTTAAACCAACTAACTGTCTTCTAGCTCAAGATTAATTTCTTATCACATTATTCTCATACTGTATACTAGTCTACCAGAGAGAAATTCTTGGCTTAAGGTACACTATTCCAATGACAGCTTTTTCTGGAGTTATGTTATATCATGTCTCATTCCTTTGTCCATACCAAACCCCTATAAAAGTATGTGTTACACTTGGGTTTTTAAAGTGTACACAACCTGTCCTCAGGCAAACATCAGACAGCCAAAGTTAGCGACTAGCTAATAAACACAGTGAACCTTTAGCAACTAATGAGCCCAATATATCACCTTTTAGGCCAAGTTGGTGAGGAAAACAGCGCAAAACGTAGTGTGATAAAGATCTGCAAGGACATGACTGCAAATGAATACTAATTTTGCTATGTGTCTGCTATGTGTGAATAGGTAATTGTTTGTTGACAAGTTCACCATTGTGTTTCTATGAGATGATAATGTGTCAATGTTGTGTTTCGTGCGAGTTCAGCTGCCCCCAAGCAGCCAAGAAATCAGTTCATGCAGCTCTAGACATGCAGATTGATGATGTGATGACAAGTTAAAATTTGCTATGGGACTGGATGTTTGCTTGTCGAATAATAGTTTGCAGCCTCACCTTGTATATAGCAACTATTTTTTTAATTGTTGCATCCTCTGTTGAGAAGTTCAGATAGGTGGTGGTGTCTTCATTCCTGGAAAGAAAGCAGGATGGGCAAAATGTACAGGCAGCTGTGTAATGATAATTATTTACTAAGAACATGTAAAAGCTGCAGTTAAAGTGTCACTTACACTGTTACTATCATTTCAATTTGAAATTGTACTGGGATGCTTTTGGTCAGAGAATTGGTCCGGGTGGAGTTCATATTATCACTGAGGATGTAAAAAGCATTTGTGGTGACTATCAAACATAAAATATGTAATGAGAGTAAATTATATTTTAATCATACAAAAAGAGAGGAGCTGTGTACCTTTTTCCAGTAATGGTCATCGAAACAGTGTCATTCCACTCATATCCAGAATCGATGTGGAACAAAGTTTTAAATATTGCCTTCACAGAAAAAAGACAGTTATGTTAGATTTTGCTTACAGAGAAAGGGACAATTAGAGAAGTTGCCATGTTTGTAAAAGTCAAAGGTTCAGACAGTTGGTCATAGGTCTTGGTTTATGAAACTTCACTTCTGTCTGCTCTGAGGATGTCAGGGTGCAGTATGACTCACAGTTGATCGGCTGCGATACACAGGAAGGCTGATGCCACAAGTAATTTTATCAACAACATCATCACAGCTGTAGAGCGTTGGTCTTGTTGCCTGTTGTAAGAGAAAAAAATGAACACATGTGAACTGAGACACTATAGAACAAAAGCTTTTAGTTCGAATTGGAACTCTGCAATGTGTGTGTGAACATGGCTGTGTTTAAGCCATGTGTGTGTAAGTTTAAATATTCAGTAATTGTAAAGAGAGATGTGTCAAACAGCATTAGTTCTCAGAGTCATTTATTGTGATTGAGAACACTCCTGTTTCTGACACCCCACACATCCTGTGTAGGTTTCAAATCCACCATAGATTTTCTGTTCCGTTTCCTTTACTCTTTGAGTCACACAAGAAGTGTGAAAGAAAGCTTTGCAGTAGATACACACTTAAAAATGCAGGTCCTTTTTTGACGCACAACAATGACTAAATGACTTGGCTGGAAATTTAGATGTTTCAGACTAGCAGCAGCTAATATCCCCTTGAGCCACTAGCCTCAAGCAGAGTTGAGGACTTCTTTCTAACTCCACACACCAGATTTGTATCATTCTCACTGTTGTAATCTTCAGGCCAACAGACCCAGATTCAAGTGATATTATTTGAGGTAATTTATCAGACGTCATGCAGTTCCCTCTCGGGCCACAAAAGACTTAATAGAACCTTTTCACATATTCAGTAGAGACTGTGAACATACGTTGATGTGATAATTCTTAACAAGCAGGTGCTCAGGTAAAAAGTAACATTGAGGAGGACATGATATAGAAGTTTGGTTTTTAAGTCACCTCTGCCACAGTCATCCGAGAGAAGGAGAGGCCTACAGGATGTTGCATTGAAAGGCTGGTGTTGTACGAGTCATCACCGTGATTGGACAGTTTTACAAACACAATGAAGTAGTTCCCTTTTGCCACAAGTAATGTTGGGGTCCTAAGAGAAAGAGAGTACTTCTTAGATTTGATCAAATGCTGTTACTTTTGCCACACTGTGTTTGTCAGATATACATACGTGAAGTTGAAATCGAGCTCAAGTTCGGCAATACAGGTGTCATTTTTTCTACATTGCTTTTCAAAGGGAACCTGTAGACGGAAAAAGGAAAAAAAAAGTTTATGTCATGCTTGAAAAAACAGAGAAAGCCTGAAAATCAAAACAGGATTCCTGGAACACAAAAGACCAATAATATAGCTTTTGCGAACAGACAAGCAAAAATTTTAAGTGCTTAAAATTTGGTATAGACATTAATTTCGTCCCCATATTAACTGTAATATCTTTGATGATCTCCTGACTTTTCATCTAGCACCATCATTCAATCCAAGTTTGCCCAATACTTTAGTTTACAAGCAAATATCTGCAAAACGAATGATATTCCCATCAGCCTTTGTTGCATTTTGTGCTCTGCTGCATTATTAACTATAGTCCAGTAGTGAGACCAACCACTCTGCTGCACTGTTCAGCTCTGGGGATCCATCGTGGTACAAGAAGCTGAGCAGAAGCAGAGTTTTTGAGTAGTTATTTTCTACACCACAGACTTTGTTTAACGTGTTGAATGTTGTGTGTTTGTTAGCCTGTTAGCAGTTTCCACGTTTCCGCTCCCTTTAACGTCAGTTACATCTGACGACATGAAAAGTGTTCACAAACATGTGGCCTGCTTAACATTTGTCTCACAGAGGTAATGACAGAGGTCATTCTATGAAGGCACGTAGTTTTGATTTCAGCTCTCTCTTGATTGCCTATGCTGAAGGCACGCATCCTGTCCACCTTGCTGCTGCAACTGTCTGGTAGGGTAGCAGTTGTTGCATTAATTACGCTCTAGTTTAGTGTCATTTGCTGTTGCTACATAAGTTGTTTATGCCTGTTTGTACATATCCCTGCCGGGGATCCCCCTCCTTCTGAAGTGAGCCACTCTCTGATTGCTGCTGGTAACCCATGGTCTACACAGCCTGCTTGTGTAATGCGTGGCAGCTGTGTTGCTGAGCTGCTGTGGCTCACTCAGGTAAAGCGCGGCTCCTGCCTGCCCTAGCTTTTTACATGGAGTTTTCGAGCACCGCACACATGTAAAAGATAAAACTGTTTGGATGCAAATGTGTACCTCAACAACAGCCTGCCTTTTGCTGTCCACGTTCAGGACGTCACCGGCACTGTCATTTTGGGCAAAGTTCACTTTGATACTGATGGGTGATAAGGTGTCTGTCACACATTTCTGCAAAAAAACAAAACAAAAAAAAGTCATCTGTATTGTTGAAGAATTTTTCAGACAATGCAGAAAAAAAAGAAGGGGAGCCCAATAATATTTATTATTTTTTTTTATCATGGTGAATATTATTAATTGGTCTCCATACTGGCATGTAGACGGAGTACTTGAAGCAGGTGTCTTTATCCCTCAGTACAACGGTGGAAGTAACATTTTTAGCTTTCCTGTCATTTGGATTGAAGAAACCTCGAATGATTTGTCTCGTTGGATCCACATGGAGCGTGTACGAGATGTTTAGTCCGGATCTGATCGTCCCTGTAAAGGCATCCAGAAAGGTTAAAGTAACACACTGATAGGGTGAACGGCATCAGCAGCTGTTAATGCACATATTATTAAGACAAGTCCTTACCTGCTTTGCTCTTTGTTGTTTCTACCATTTCAAAGCAGGCTGTTAAGTTAACCATTGGTAAATATTCGTCTGTTTTGCCCACACAGCCAATTTTTTCAGTGCTTATTATCTCAGGTTGAAAAGACAGATGAGCCATGACATTAAAAACTGGCCTGGACCTGCAAGACATTCATCAAATTAAATAATTATTAAAAAGGGATTATTATACTTTGCACATGATCTTTTCTCTAGGGTGATTGTATACTTGCATGCAGGGTAGGTAATCAGGACACCAGGCCATGATTTCACTACCCTCTGCAATTCTGCTCTGATAAAGCCAAAAGCCAAAATGACTTCAAACTACTTTATCTGTGGGCTGCATGGGAGAGTTTGTATGTGAGATAACTGACAGTTCCCTCCTTCATTCACAAAAAATTCTCTTTCACATTTGACTTGTTGAAAATACTGCTGGATGGGGTGATTTGGGTTGATTTTCAACATATAGAAAATATGGCTGCTGCCCTTGAATCATCAAATCTGCCCCAGTCAAAAAATGTATTATGTTTTGGTTGATGATGCAGTTTGCAGTGCTGCATTTACTCATTATGTACTGTTTATTGTACATGATCAGTGAAGGCAGGTAGATTCTCAGGCAATGTGTGCAACTCTTGTTGAAAACCGAGCTTTGACATGTAATCTGGCACTGAGAGGCTACGGCCAGAAGTATACTTGCTTTTTTTTACCATGCTTTGACATAGGTGCATATTCCATGTCATGGACATGTACGTTTAATATTTGATGATGCACCCTAGCAACGCTCCAAACACCAGACAGTCATCATGTGCATGCAATTTATTAAGATCAAGTATATCTCCAGCCTGAGAATTTTACCTACTTAATGTACACAGTATCCATACCTCAAGACGACAGCCGTGCCTTGTGATCCGACCACAATGTCTGGGAGTCCATCGTCTCCAAGGTCGATTTCTCCATACACTGCCTGTCCAAAGAATCTCAGCCCAGGCTGTATTTCCTTCCCCAAGATTCTCTGGAAAACCAAGATTTGACAACTGAAACAGTGAGTGATTTATCTGGGTGAGACAAATAAAGGTTTTGAAGATAAAAACCAAAATCATAAAAAAACCCTGATGATAATCATATTCTGTAATCAGCTATATCATTCCATGGGTGACTATTTAATTGATTAAAATACCAGTTTTAGTGTGATGTTTTGGCAAGCAAGCGCATTTGCCTAACCCTCCTTATGGTGATGCACTATTAAAAAAAAGTATGTTGGGGGACGTTTGATGTGTCCCCAGCTTGACTGGACCCAGCGACCTAACAACCCATAGTTGTTCAGGGTCAACGCCTGAATGGTCCAGATACACCAAACCGACAAAAAAGAGCTAGCAGTGACAAGAAGCTGGCAGTTGTTTGGCCCCACGTTGCCTATGTCTCAGCCAAAAGGCTGCACATGACATACCCCAAAGACTGCAGCCCACTGCCAGCTACCTTGTATTTCTACTCGTATGGAAATAACTCTTCATACCACGAGAGAGTCTTTATTCATCATTCAGAAAGGGAAACTGGAAGTATACAACATATATACTACAAACATCCAAACTGTTGTTATATTAAAGCAGTGATGACTTTTTATCCAATATGTCTGATAAAAAGTTGCAAATGGCACTGGTGAAGAGGATGAGGCGAAAAATACAAAGAAAGCGAACAAGTTGGTTTAATAATAGTTACTTGTGATGGGCTCCAAGGGCTCGCTCTTTCTTTTTCAGTTTCTCTGCTATGAACTTATTTGCTTGGCTTCCTGAGCAGCCAAACAGTCATTTCTCTTATCAATGGGCTCTGCTGCCAACTCAACATGCTCGGTCAACCATAAAGCCACAAACAAGGGACAACAAGGCGCTGCTGACACTCACGAACAACCCGACATTGGCCTGGTGTGTCAAGGCCCTTAACCCTTTAGCCACAGGGCTGCCATGATTCACTACTGATTGATACAGATATTTTAGTTTTTTCGTCTGCTCCCAGCATAGTGAACACTCAACCAATCAGTTGCTCTTCTCTTCATATAGCGGGCTACTTACCCATCTTAAAAACAACAATGGAGGATCTGTGTTTCTTTTGTGTTTTATCTGTCTCACCTGGCTGAAAGTGCTGCGTATCCCTCTGTGTTTGTCACCAAGGAAGATGTATACAGCCCCTCCGTTATCATCCTCAAGGGGGGCTCCAACAGCAACGTCTCGGAGTCCATCTCCATTCAGATCTGCAAGACTGGATATAGTGGTGCCAAATCTCCCCATGGATGGTGCAGATATATTCTGTTCTCTATTCAGTAACATCTGTATAAAAACACAAGTTTATTGATTAAGAAAATCAATAAACACATTCAATATCTCACTGTAACCTCATTTGAATATGATCCCACCTTATCAGTCAGTGTGTAGACGTATATATGGCCCTCTCTCTTCTCCTTCTCCTGGAAAAACAGGGGAGCTCCAACCAGCAGAAAATCAGTGTTCCCATCTGAGTCAATATCTAATGAGCACAGCTCCGCACCAAAGTAGGACCCAATCTGAAAAGTGAGGTTTATATTATTTAACTTACAAAATAGTGCCAGCGCAAGGAAGTTCTTCGGTTTCCTCCCTGCAACCACGGAAATGATTTCATTAAGGTGTAACATGCATTTTTAGCAGCAGATCTGATCAAAGACAGCAGCTAGATTTCTTCAAGACAAAGATACAATCTGCTTTGTCTCCAGCTGCTTTGTCCAAGATGCAGGTTAACTTAGTTCATCAGTGGAATGGCATATTTCTTTTGTGTGCCATTGTATGTATTGTTTTTGATTACATTTTTTTCTATGCGCTGCGAAAAGATATTTCCTTCTCTACCAAGTCAAAGATGTTAATATGAGAGGTTTCTAGGTATTACTAAGGAAAGTTATCCCAAAAATGAAAGTAAATCTGCCTCTTGGACAGTCTCTTGTTATTCACCTAGGAGAATTAAAACCACATTATTCATATAGATAAAGATAGATAAAAGTAAAATATTTAATGGAAAATTACATTTCCATTGCAGCAACATTATGTTACTTTTTTTTTTACCTTAAAATAACAGCTTCAAAATCATGCTGATGGTACAGTGTCTTAGGGTGAAATAGGGTGAATGGTGTCTCTGTCACTACCACTCTGCCCCCATTACTTGTTTCTGCATTATGTAACTTCAGTGAGAGGATAGGATCACTGCGTTTCATACATGTTTACTTCAAGATAAGACGTTTTCAAGATATAACATTGTTATGATGTAATGAGTTCTGTTTGTCTTT
Organism: Lagodon rhomboides; assembly: GCA_039737535.1. NCBI lineage: Eukaryota > Metazoa > Chordata > Actinopteri > Spariformes > Sparidae > Lagodon > Lagodon rhomboides. Next base: position 6,715,934 of record CM077786.1, read on the forward strand.
AGCATCCACACTATGTCATTGAGACAAATTTTTACAGGCCTTGGATTTGTATTTATGACAGTGGTGTTGCACTCTGGATTGGGGTGCCAAATTGCAAAAAAATGCCAATTTCTACATAATGTTGCTTTAAGGCTGTCACACCGCGGTGAGGGATGTCTTGTCTTGGGTTTTTTGTCTTGTCAATTTCCGGTTTTATTTTGAAAAGTAACTTTCCTCTCGTTCCAGGTCACTTGCCCTTCCTCCTGTGTCATGGTCTGACGTCATCCCTAATCCCTGATTGTTTCCACCTGTGTTCCCCTTCCCCATGTGTATATAGTCTTTGTCTTCCCCTGTCTGCGTTGCCAGAGTATTTTCGTCGTCTCGTCAAGATATCTCCAGCCTTGTCCAAGTGTATCCAAGCCAAGTTAAGTTGTACGTTTTGTTTGTTCTGAATTTGTTTTCCTCTGTGTCAGAGTGATTTTTCGTTCATAGTTTTTTCTGGTTAGCTTTTGTTTTCTTAAGATTAGAGATTTTTCATAGCCTTGTTTTCCTCCCTTGTTGGAGCGCTTTTGTTTGTAGTTTTGTAACAGAGATAGTGTAGATAATTTCATAGCCTGTGTGCTTTTCCTCTTCGGAGCGATTTTGTTTTCTTTCTTAAAATTTCATAGATATTCCTGTTAAGATCAGCGTAGTTATTTTTTCCTCCTTCGGGAGTGTTTTTTGTTCGGTGTTCTTTTATTTTCATTAGTGTGTCTTCGGACCATAGAGATTTCACAGCCTGATTGTTTGTCACTACTGTCTCAGAGAAAACTGATTCGGAGAAATAAAGCCTGCCTTAACCGCTGCCACTCTGCATCTGAGTCCTTCTTTCCGCCACAGCCTGACAAAGGCAGACCTAACAGAAGTTCTGTTTAGCTTACGTAAAGCAATTTTTTCTTTTATTTCTGAAGATGGTTACTAACCTGCTCCCCATCTATTCGTTGGGCTGTGATCCAGTTCTTGCCGTCATGTTGAAAAAGTACAACCTGTCCTTTGTGTTCAAATCTTGGTGCACCAGTGAAATACAGAGGAGCCTTGTTCTTCTCTCCAACAGAAGTAGAGTATCCTGCAACAGAGTAAGTTACAAATAAAAGAATCAATTCACTATGTTATGTTCATATTCTTAATAAGGGGTTGTAGATAAATATTTACTCAGTTTATGATCCCCTCATATGGATTTGCTACCTTTGCAATGCAAAGCTATTAAACCCATAATTGCGGTTGGAAACTGATTTAACAAGACATTAAAACCACTAACATGTAAGTGAATAACTTGCATATAATATATAATAACATATAATAACAACCATCTCGTTTCAGTGCAGTGTTGTGCTGGGAAAACTTGGGTCCTGGGATCCATTTTGATGCCACTTGACAAACACCAAACATGCAAACATTGTCAATCACACCCCATATTGGCAATGGCACTCTCAGATGGCAGTGATCATCGGTGTGTCATTGTGGTATCCAGGAGCCAAGGTTACCGAGCGGAACATTGCACTGTACCTCTATGATCAGCAGTATTCTCTTCACTTGTCAGTGGTTTTAATGTTGTGGCGGATCTGTGTATGTTTTTTTTTCTTTTTTTTGCCAAGCATCATTTTCAAATAAAACATCAGTATCTCAAGTCAAACAATAAATTCTGTTAATAATAAAGCAGATAACATAAAACTATATAAATAACTTTACTACCCATGTAGGAGTCTTTCTTCATGAGTGGATCTTGAATTTGTGTTTCTTTTTGTTCGTGAACCTCTTGGAGAGAACCACGCCACATGTTGGTTCCCACTGAACCCAGAATCATGGTATCCTGTGGACAGAAATGTACAGGTCTGGTCAGTGAACAAAGGGGAGTGGAGCCAACAACAGTAGTTATGTTGGGAGGTGACACATCAACTGCCTAGTCTGACTAGTGGCAGTCATTAAAGCAACAGGGGGACAAAACAAATACCATGATCTTCTAAAATTCATGGTGATTTTTTTCAAAGATTCCACCTTATCACCTGAATTTTCAATCTTATACTAAAATTTGTAATAAAAAAAACAAATGTAAAATAGATGGATAGTAGTATAGTAATACTTCAAATAGAAGTATTTTAATTAGTTGTCTCAGACTTTTTTGACCACACTGTGCTTATAACGTCTAGCTTTATTCTTACTGGCAAAGTCCACCATTCCTACACGGCTTACACTCTGCTGCAAACATACATAAGTTGCCATTTTCTGTAGCTTTTTTGCCATTTCTGAGTAGCTGCTAAAGGCATGTTTGCTACCAACACGTGTTATTTCATATGAGACTCTGGGACCTTTATTTTTTATAAAAATCACTCATGGTTACTACCAATGTACTTTCCTTTTCTCTTTTCGTTAATATTTAAACTAATTCATAGATTGACCTGGATTGTGTGTGTCAATGTCAATCCTCTACACCTGCCTCTGTCAAACTATGGTAGGCAGAGGTGGGGGACTCACATGACTTGACTCGTGTCGGACTCAAGTGCAAATTTGAGGACTTGAGACTTGCTTGACTCATACTGATTAAAGACTCAACTTGACTTTGACTTGGCATTCATATCTTGAGACTTGAGTTAGACTTGACACAGATGACTCGAAAGTCTTGGCTTTTCTTTCTTTCTTTTTTTTTTTGCGCATATTGAAACGTTTTGTTTTTGATACTTTGCCCTCTGCCACGGTGCGTGCTAGCCTGGCAGGTGGGCGTGCCAGAGTGGCACTGTGGCAGACAGGATCAGAGGAGGAGAGGCAACATGGAGGGAACTCCGAAAATCATCAAATTTGGATTCAAAGATTATTTCATTGACGAAAAGAGGAGAACAGCAGTATGCACGGTATGCAGCTCTACAATAAGTGACACCACCACAACCACATCAAATTTCATCCGTCACTTCAGGACCCACAAAGACAGGTAGGTGACTGTGTGTCTTTAGCTAACTTTAGCTAACGCTATGACGTTTTAGGTGATAATTAACTATGTAAGGCTTGGCTTCAAAGTGCATTGTGAGAACACATATCATTAATGTAAAAGACAGGGGTCGGGTCTGAATGTGGGCACGTTACTAACGTTACATTAGCTAAGCTAACATAGTTTAGCTGTATGCTCATGGCTAAACGTAGGGTTTTCCCTGGCTATCTAAGGCAAAGGTGGGTTGCCTGGGTGATTTTGGCCGCAGTCTTGGTTAAAGCACGTGTGTTTCAGATATAGCGTCTTCAGTATGCACAAAGCCATTATTTTAGATGGCATTATGCTTCTCTGTAACTTCTTGTAACTTGCTTGACCTTAGCCATGACATGACTTGACTTGCTTGAGTAAAAGCAATGAGTCGACTTGACATGCTTGATTTTCATCACAGTAAGTTGGGACTTGCTTGAGACTTGAAGGTTAAGAATTGAGACTTGCTTATGACTCGCACGTATGTGACTTACTCCCACCTCTGATGGTACGGGCTCCCTCTAGTGGTACGCAGAGGAATCTCTGAAATAGCATGCTTTTTAAAAGATTAATGAAATTAATTTAAAAACATATAATACTATCAAAATAGAGTAACAAATGAAATGAAAATGTGAGATAAATGAAAATGGGTTTAAAATAAGTTTAGTTTCAAGGTTTTTTTGTTTGTTTGTTCCATATGCCATCAGCAGTAGGGTTGTGGTGAAGTAGTAGTAAGATCGTAAGCAAAGGAAGCTAAAAAGAGTTAAAAACAATGCAGTCGTGGCTACAGGATCTCTTTGGGAGAGAAATCTTAAAATCTATCTCTTAAATGTATTTGAATGAAAGTATGAATGAATTACTGTAAGTCTCTTTGGACAAAAGAATCTGCTAATGCCCTAGAATGTAAATGTAAACATTTGCATGTTTGCTTTTATCTATTTTAACGCTCAATAATAACCTCTGCTCTCTCAAACTCTTGCTGGCTACATGCAAATACATTTATTGAGCACAAAATATATTTTTGTGCGCTCAGATGAAATTATGTTTTGCTCGTGCATAATTTCTCTTTAAAAAATATTTTAAATGCTTGCAAGATATATTTTTCTGGGCTCAAAATCTCCCATTACTCCTTCACGAATGTGGCACAAATATCACACTAAAGTTTAAGTGCCAGTTCTAGTGCTGCTCCTTTGCACAGTCTGATTATGGCTGACAAGTCAACAATACATAATATTCCTACTGGGAATAACTGTGACTTCTGTATTTTTACATGGGTCATAATGGTGGTACTTGGAGAGCTGGATATTTTCTGAGATGGTAGAGAGTGTAAAAAGTTTGAGAACCACTGCGCTACACAACTGACACCACAGTGGCAGGCCAAATGTTGGTGCTAAAATTAAAGATCTAATTTTGCAACTTTTAGAAATCTGTGAAGAAAAAACATGTAGATTTTAAATGTGTCAACATTTGACCTTTTGACTTTACTCACCTTGTAGTAGACGGCACTGAATCCACTCTGAGACATTTCATTAGTCAGCTCTCCGGCTAGAGCCTGTTTGGAGCCTATTTAAAAAGTTGTAGTAATATTTCATGTTACTGTTGCAGAGACACACCATTTAGATAAAATTGCTTTTTGTCAAAACATTATTGTACAAAGAAGGAAAATAAAACTATACAATTCAACCTCACCTTCCATACTAAAGATCCTATTTTGAAAGTTTTCCAGTATTCCTGTCAGTCCATTGTAGTTCTCAATTTTGAAGATATTTTTATCTTTTGGTTCCGAAGCAATGGCCTTAAACTTCTCCAGCTTAACATCTTTGACCTGAAACAAGAATGCTGCTTGAAATTATGAAGTACCTCAAAGCTCTGCCACAATTCTTATTCATACCAACAGTATCTAACTTATTACATCTCTGAGGTATACCTCATGTGATTCCTTGATCTGTTGCACAAAAAAAGATTGAAAAATGATCACGTTATGTCAGAGACAGCTTACCCCAATGACAAAACGAATAATGTTTTTGTCATCATATCTTTTGATAACACCATCATCACCATCACTGGGATCTCCATCTGTGATCAACACCAGAACTTTAGTTGCATCAGGAGTGGCGCCTGCATCTGGGTTTTCAAAGATTTTATCCCTGAAACAAATGTAACAGGTGAAACTGTAATGCTCAGAATAAAACTTTATGTATAAATATGAATAAATTAAAGTTACAACAACAAATAAGATACTACTACTACTAAGTACTTTGGCAGTTAAAGTTTAAAAGTTATTAAGTTGTTCAAGAGTTTGAGAGCTGTTTGTGTGATGTAACTGAACTTACAACACAAATTTGAGTGCTTTGTGCGTGTTGGTAAGACTCTTCATATGGGGTTCTTTCTTTAGATATTCAAGAGCACGACCAGCTTGATAGTCTTTGAAGTCAAAAACTTTACTGTAATCAAAGGAGAACTGAACTGCTGCAAACTGAAAAAAGCAGACAAAATCATAAAGTATTCATATAACATTGTTTTACAGTCAAATAAATGCTATAAATGCTCTAATGTGGTAGTAGTGCAGTGACCTTGACTGATGTTTGATTGAGGCTGTTCATTATATCCACAATGAAGTCTTTATTCTTCTCGAACTCTCCTTCAGTCATACTCCCAGATCCATCAAATAGAAAGACAAGGTCCACTGTCTTTTTTGTGCATTCTGAAAAGAATAACAGAGGGAAAGTTTGTGAGGAATGTTTAGTCAGGATCAAAACAGTGAATATCATATCTTACTGCCAGGACGAAGTGCTATGACCACAGTGAGTTGAAGAAGTGTACGCTCTCTAAGCGTTTTTACTTTGGAAAGCAGGTGTGGAATTGGAGATCTCCTGAAGATCACTTGTCATCGTGTAACACACACTGTTCAGATAGGAGTTATCATCGCATTCATGGGCTACACTTGGACTGCAAACCTAGATCAGAACATAAGAGGTGAAATAAACTTGACTGATCATATCAAACAGTTTTGCTCAGGACCTTGAAAAAAATGTCACAGGGGAAGTGTATTTTAGATTTTATCTTACAGTGAATTGGGAGCGTTTGGAGTCTTCAGCTATCGACAGGCCAAGGTGCTTGACTGGTATCATTGTGTTGTCAAGAGAAAGTTCTGCAAGAGTAGCATTTGATTTAAAATACACAAAGATTTTAGGCTGCAATATAACATTTTTTTTTATTTTAGATGTCATCTTTCTGCATTGTTGGAAATCATACTTTTCCTCTTTAATAGTGGGATTCATTGTGTAGTGTTGACTTCAAAAACTGCACTTATACCTTCAGGGTTGAAGCACTGGGTGTTTTTGTCATGAACAGGTTTGCATATCCCCCCAGATCCATTTCGCTGTAGCGGTGCTGTAACAATTATCCTGGGGATAAACAACCGAGATAACACTAATCTTAATAATTTCAGTGGCCCGGCTTAAACAAGCAGTGCTATTTATCTAAAAAGATCCCATCTGCCTGTTGCAAGCAGTGATGCCACAGGAAGAGACAGGATGCAATGACATTCAAAGTGATAAACCACCAAGTGTTACTTCAGAAGTAACAAGAGTTATCTAACATCTATGCTACATGCAAAAGGAAATTATGCATAACAAATGGAAATTTTAGCAACTGGATTGATGGGTTATAAGGATTTTGACAGTCACAACAATATTAAATGTCAACTGAACCACCAAGTTGTAAATGCAAACTTACCCTTTCTCTGTGTCAGACATGAACTGAACCACTTTGTATCCAAAGAAATCTTTTTGTTCACCAGTATAGACATCAGGTTCTGTCATATCAATGTTGAAAGCCAAAGAGACACGGATGGCTGCAATTTGTGAAAAACAAACAAACAAACAAAACAGACCACATAAGTCTTGTGACAAGTTTAAACCTTAATCTCTGGTAACTAAACTGAAATTGTTAGTCATAGATAATCAGGACTTTTAGAAATAATTTGATGTTTTACTTCAATCTCACCACTAAATTTGTTTTTCATGATGATTTTTTAAAAAATGCATTGGGTTGTGCAGCATAAACAAGATAAAATAAATGGATCTTCATCTATCTTATCTACAGTCCAAATAAAGAAAATACGCAATTGTGTAAAAGGACACTAAAGCACCTCTGTGGCAAATGTGTGTTCAACATTTGTCCAGCTTCATGTTTATGTTGTGATTTCACAAAAATTCATATTTATTCCTTAACTCCAGCCTTTTCCATGGTGCAATATAGAGAAGTCAGCATGTTGCCTTTGATGCACTTAGACACACAAACAAGTGGCTGTGACACAAGTATCCTTCTTCACATACTTGCCTGCATAGTTTCTGTGTACCTATTGGATAAATAAGTATATTCACTAGGCAGCAGATCAGGGCCAAAATAACACAGGGATAGAGAATTTATTCTGTGGGAACTTTGGATTTTACATAGCTTAAACAGAACTAAACACTGAAACACACAAGGGTGTTACAATTGGGTTAAAGTTAAAGGAACACTCCATCAATTAAGCATTAAACTCCTGACAATCAATATTTTGACAATCAAAAAGTCATAGAGACTGATACAGCAGAAGCTAGCATAAAAACTCAGTGTCGACCCACAGTGCAACTCTATAGCCGCAAGTTCACTCAGAGATGCGGTTGTTTTATGCTAGTAACTTTTTAAAAATTGTGGTCCTTAGATCCAGCTGATGCTGACTCACTGACTGAAGTGAGGTAATTAATTTGACCTTGCATCGCTTCCTCTGGCTTTATACGTTTTTAAAATATGCAGCAGTACTCCCCAACACCCTAAACATACTTTGAAGATTAAATCTGTTCTTCTTTAAGATCAAGGCATAAAAAGCAGAAGGAAATCATTTATCTGCAAAACTTTCTTGCATCGATGCTGACTTCAGTTCCTGTCTGTCCTCTCTTCATTGTCGCCTCTCTACCCAAATAGACCATAGTCACACGGCAGCCATTTTTCCCGTTTGTCATTTGTTTTCCAGGCTGTAAGTCATATACATGCAGGGAATCTGTCAAACTGTTATAATTTTGCCGCTTCCTGATTGATCAGTAATTGAAAATCTGGAGGGATTTTGGGCCGTATTTTAAGGTAAAACAGCATATTTGATAGCCCATTAACAGCTAATGTTAACATATAACCACTTCCAAGCCAACATTGCCTCCTGATAGTGGTACACAATATGATAGAAAAGGCTTAAATAAATTGTTAAGATGCTTGAGTGCTTCTGTTCTTAACAGTTTTAACATAGCAAGCAGAAGTCCTGCTGCTTCCAGGGTGCCTGATGGGACCTTCAATAGAAAAAGCAAACTGTTCAGTAGTCAATGGGAAGGGACACATAAATGTTTGACCCTGTTTGAATTATGGAAAGAATTACACACATAATGTTGGTCAATTTGAAAGGTAATTTTGCAAGTCAATAAAGCTGCAGTCTATTGTACAAATAGTTGAATATCATTTAGTTTTGTGTAAAACATCTCAGTGTGATACATAGTCTCACGTAGAGTACCTCAGCAGTGAAAAAGTATTACAACATAATAAATCCAGCCTTACTCGGGTGCCACAATAGCTCAGTTGGTAGAGTGTGCATCCCGTGTACAGAGGCTGAGTTCTCACTGCAGGGTTTGAGTCTGATCTGCGGCCCTTTCCTGCATGTCACCCCCCCTTTTCTCTCATCCTGTTTCCTGACATTTCTGAATGGGCAACATTATTAAAACTTTAGCTATAACAACTTTGTAAACGGTGATTTTATTATATGTGAGTGCTGTGTTACAGCCTGTTGGGCTGGTTAATGCAGTAAAAAGTGTCAGTGTGTTCGGCTCCCTCAGCCACCATATATGGTCAGTTCACCTAACTCAAAAACATTTCCGCTTTTATTACTAGTTGCTGTGATGAACTAAGTACAATTATTTAATTTTGAGGTATGTGTACACGAGTATTTTCTTTTCACGCCACTTTCTACTACTACTTTATGTCTCAGGCAGAAATATTGTACCTTACTACAATTATTTGACAGCAGCTATTGAACTACCCAACAGTGTATTAATTCACAGAGAGCTGATTTTAATGATCATTTTCCACACAAAAAACATTTAATGGTTCAAGCCTCAAAGATGTGAGAATGAACTGTTTTTCCTTTTGATTATTTTAATAATTTTAATGTATTTGTTATAATTTTGAGGTTTGGACTGTTTTTAGGACAAAATAAGACTCGTGAAGGTGTCACTTTTGGCTCTGGATGATTTTGACGGCATTTTTTCACTATTTTTAGAACGCATACGAACCAAACAATCATTTAATTCAGAAAATAATCAGCAGATTAATCCATTATGAAAAAAAATCATTATTTGTAGTGCAAACTCAGCTGCATCTCAACCAACTACAGCAGTAAAAGCCTGCTTTTACATTAATGCATCAGTAATAATAATCTGATGAAATAAAATACACTGTCACAGGGGACATTATTCAGCATGGAGTAATTTAAGTACATTTTCTAGACTGTAACTACGTATGTTTACTTAGTAACATCCAGTACAGGGCTTTTACTTGTAATGGTGTATTTTTACAGTGTGGTATTATCACTTTTACTTGAGCAATAGATTGGAATGTTCCTCCATGACCGACTAGTTACATGAAATCCACCTATTTTCTACCAGGCTACCTCATCTGATGCAAATTAAAGTTTCTTGCTGCTTAAAGGGAAATATATATAAATGAATGCACTTTTTTCTTTAACAACAGTGTTCTAGTTCCCCTGGATAATCCAGACCTTTCAGTTTCTATTGCTACCATTACTTCTTTAAAAAAGTAGTTTCTGTGGGAACTGTTGGACTTGTGCAAAGGAACTGCAAACCTACAAGAAGCTGTGTGATTAATTCAAATCCTGCCTTGCACGAGTTTGTGGTTAAACGCTCATTTTGACACATTGTGATAGATTTCCTGAGCATTGGGTCTCAGCACAGTTTCTTGAACTGAGGATTAAAACTTATAAATAACTAAAAGTGAAATAGTGGAAATTCAAATAAAAACATATGGTATAAGGCTTTATAACAAAATGCAATAATTTGCCGTTTAACATTCCTTGAAGGTTTTAGCTGCAAAATCCCCATCAAATCTTTCCCTAGCTTTCCTTTCCTAGTTGAATAAAAGAGTCAACATGTATAAAAACTTTAGATCTTACCAACAGTCAGCACCATGTAGGTGAGAAGGAAGATGCGACTCCCATGCCCATGCATCTTTCACACCACTCTCTTCTACCGCAGCAGTGCTAATGGTGTTGCTTGAGATGCATTTTGAGTATGCAATACTTCCTGTGTGCTTCTTAAGCGAGGGTGTTTCCGTACCAGGTGGTTGTGACACCCACAGCAATGCTCTCAGTTTATTTCCTCTCATGCTTCCCTTTTCTGTAGTACTCCCTAAACTCTTCACTTCTTCAAAAATATTTCGACATTTTAACAAAGCAAAATGAGGCTGCACTATATAGATACTGTGGTCATTGATGGACAGCCCCACCCTGCTGAACTGAATTAAATGAATTATTTATTAGCACAGTTGCTTCATAACAACTCAAACATTTGAGCAAACACACATGAGGCTGTAGACATTTTTGTAGTTATACAGTCGATGAGTCAGCAGAAAGAGATCATACTGAACAAGGGTCAACACAATGATTCAAAGCAGATTCAAACTTAATGGTATCAGGATCCCATTCACTGTTATATCATATTAGTTTAACGTCTTACAATTAAAAGAGACATTTATCCAAAACTCCCTCCAGTCTGAAGTGGGTGTGTGATTTTGACTGCACAGTGAGGGTGTAAATAATGTCTTTTCAAATCCATTTGTGACTTTAGGGCTTCTGGAGACTCGGATTATGCTCGACGAGCTCTATGGAGCCTTTATACTTATTATTTTTTCAGTTGATGTTAATATTTTATAACATGCTTAATTTACTTCAGTTTTTTGTGAGAATACTGCAACACTGTTTTGCTTTGAAGCACCAGAAATGGTCTGTGGACTATGAGACTTCATCTAACTTTCCATTGACATGAGACTGAGTAGAAAACGACTAAATTCTTCGTTTTTGCGTGAATTTATCCTTTAATCTGAGCCCGAGGCCACACACATTTTGGTTAATCCAAAATGTAAACAGTGTGATATGAAGGATGAGTTATTAACATACTGGTCATTCGAACAGTAACTGATGTTAAAGTGAGAAACTTGTCTGTTATTTATTTCATCCCATAAATGTGGTCCAATAAGAATGTTAGAGCACAACATTACAAGTTAAGGACACTTTAGAAAAGTACTTAATTATTAGCTGTAAAATGTGCCAATTATACAGAATTGTGTCATTCATTACTGGAATAATATGTGAGCAACATCATGTTTTCAAGGTAGAGTTACTTTTAACTTTTCTATGTACTGGGTAGAACAATAAGTAACAATACATCTTATTTTATAAGCTGATCACATGGTTAGTACCGAGTTTTACAGAGTTGCCCTCTAAAGTGGATGGTATATTAACCTCTCAGTCCAGTAAAAAACAAACACAAACACTGACCTCACTAACATATAACTGAATTAATACATCTCAGGAGTCACAAAAAAACTGACAATAATGAGCTACTTTAAGATAAATGTCATGGCAGGCCTTAGATTGTATGTGTGTGCCTAATAAAAAGGCCACTGAGTGTAGTGGAGCATTTATCAAAAAAGATATTTCTACAGAGCAAAAAGGTGAATGAATGTTGGGCTCATATTCATCAGGTGGTCAGTAACTTCTAAGTTGTCAGTCAACCTATTTTATTTCCTTAATTTTCCTTTTATGCTGGATTTTTGTGATATATCAGCACAATGTTAGAAGTTAATATTTCTGCAAACCAGGGATACGTTCAAATTTGTACTTGTCATAGGTACCATATTGACAAGTCTACAAAATGTGTCGCATAATACCTAACTTTTACGTTGACAGGAGGAGGGATGGGTGATGGGATTACAGGCAACAAGGCAGCGATGCCAGTGACCTCGGTTTGAGTATGTGTTTTAGCATTTGTAAGTGAGAAACCACTAGATATTTTTAAAGGAGATCTTGGGATATTTTTAAAATATTTTTTGGCCTTAATTGATAGAACAGCTGAAGATACAACAGGAAACAGGATGAGAGAGAGGGGGAGTGACACACAGCAAAGAGCCCCGGGCCGGGACTCAAACCCGGGGCTGCTGCAGCGAGGACAAAGCCTCTGTACATGGGATGCCTGCTCTACCAACTGAGCTAAACGGCACTCCCCAAAAAAACAAACATTTTTGATAGGAAGTTGGACCAGCTCAAGCTGGGTTTGTGACAGAACAGATATTTTAAGCCAAAACATGTTCAAAAACCTAACCATGTGGTTTTTGTTCCTAAACCTAACCAGAGCATACGCACAGTGTCAAGTCATAAATTGAAAATTACATGAGCATGTAGTCGCATATTTCCTTTTTCAAGACCTACATGAAATTGTCATTTAGCCTACTTGGCCCCTGTAGATAAGTACATTCTAGTTTCTATTCTCTTTCGATCCTTATCAAATGAGTGATGACACAGGGAGCAAACAGGATGTGACTTATTTCTCAATCTTTAGCATCAGCAGACAGTTCTTCTGGGAACTAAATGAACACACTAAAAAGTGTCATATATTCATCCGAATAAAATCTAACATTTAACCATTTAGTCAGTGTGGGACTGTCTGTACATCCTGTTGGTGGTGGCCACAGTCATTCTTGGAGGCTTGAGTGAGCAACAGGCTTTTGATCCTTCAGAGAAAAGTCCATAACTGGGCAGCCCTGTGTTATGCAGCCCAGGGAGATGATGCCCACATGTGGGGAGAAATACGTAGCCATGTTCCCAGGAGTCACTCCTCCACTGGCCTCTATCAACAGAGTAGGGAACTCCTCCTTCAGCACTTGTGCTGCAACATGGAACTCCTAGAGGAGTGAGATAGGGTGGAGGAGGGGTGCATTATTTAATGCACAGTGGAAACCAGACTATGAAAATGAGAGGTAACCTAGGTGTGTGATCTTTTGATATACTCTACCTGAGGTTGAAAGTTGTCCAACATAACAATGTCTGCTCCTGCTCTGGCCGCCTCTCTGCCCTCCTCTGCAGAGCAGCACTCCACCTCAATCTTACTGCTGAAGCCACACACAGACCGGGCAGCTTTCACAGCCGAGAAAAAAAACATGGGTGTCACCTTCATTACTGTCTCCTGCCTCTGTAGTTGGTTTGTTTGCAGCATTTAAGGAAACTACTTTTTTTTTTTTTTTTGCAAAACAATATTCTATCAAAGTTGAGAATACCAGCAATTAGTGCTTTTTAGACAGTTATTAACTATTTTATGAAACAGCCCAGTCCATCTACAGTCATAATCAAAATATAGTTTTTTCATGTACAATAGCAAGGAAATGGTATATAAATATGCAAGAGTGATGGGCGAGGTTAGCTCAGCATCCCTAAAACTTGGAGTAAGAAATGTTGTTATTCTAAAACTTTTGTCCATCTTTGAAAAGGTTAAATAATGTCCAAAACATCTCTGTAGTTTGTGGTTTAAAATGTATATGTTAAAGGGATATTCCGGTGTAAATTTAATCCATGGTCTAACACACCTTGACACCGAGTAAGACTCCCCCTCGAGAGGTCAAGTTTGCTGACCGCTAGCTTAGCTAGTTTTAGCAACGTCAGAAAAGACTGCACGATAACAAGACACTGCCGCTTATGCCGCCAATTAGAAACCACCATCAAAAAGCCACAATTAATGGTCAGTGTCATGTAAGTGTAGTATTCAGGGACTGTTTTGTGTATGTTTGCATGCGCACTGATACGTGTTTTCACATGTTACGCAGGACCGATATAAAAAGTAGTTCCGGATGATAGAGTTGTTGTACTGAAGTGTAAGTCACAGGAGAAGGTAAAATGTAATGCTGAGCTGTCAGTTATTCAACAAGCGATAACTTCCACATGGTGGCAGAAGTAAAGTGACCCAGATGTGGATCATGGCTAATTTTAATCCTCCTGAAAAACTGGACTTTACTCGACCGGAGCAGTGGCCGGAGTGGCGGCAACGGTTTCATCGGTACCGTATGGCTACGAAGCTTAACCTTGAAGCTGGGGGTCAGCATGCTGCTCTATGCGCTTGGCAAGGAGGCTGAGCAAGTTTTCAACACTTTTGTGTTTGCGGAAGACAAAGATGATGATGAGTATGAGACTGTGTTGGAAAAATTGAACACCTACTTCATACCGAAAGTGAAGGTTATCCACGAAAGGGCTCATTTTTACCTCAGGAACTGCCAAAAGATTGGGCACTTTGCTGTTATGTTTCGCTCTGCTAGAGTGAATGAAGTAACCACAGTGGGGCAGGAGGCTGATCACAGTGGCAGACATTTTCTAGGGGAGATCAAAACAAAGTACATCCTGTGACCTTCAAGATAGACACTGGTGCTGATATCAGTGTGATTCAGATGAAACTTACCACAAGCTCATACACCCGCCCCAGTTAGCAAGTGATGACATGGACTTTGACAGCCCTGGAGGAAAAGTCGATGGTCTACGACAGTTCACGGCTTTAACAAAGTACAAAGGTCGGAAATACAAGTTCATCATCCATGTGGTCAAAACATCCAGCTACAGCAACCTCTTGGGACGAGCGGTCGCAATGGCCATGGGACTGGTGAAAAGAGTGGATGGAATCCAAGGCACATTTGGTACAGATGCCTGTAAAAATATGCCTGCGAGACGATGCTGTACCATACAGTGTCAACACTGCAAGGAGAGTATCTGCAACCATGCTCACCAAAGTCAAAGTAGAACTGGAGAGAATGGTGAAGTGTGGCGTCATCGAGGAAGTCACAGAACCAACAGAGTTGTGCGCTCCGATGGTGCCAGTCCCCAAAAGAACAGCTGATGTGAGAATCTGTGTTGACCTGAAGAGGCTCAATATGGCTGTTAAGAGGGCGAGGTTTGTGTTACACACTATAGACGACATACTGCCACGACTTGGCAGAATCCCATGTGCTCGACGCGACTAGTGGCTTCTGGCAAATCCCGCTGGAGAGGGACACAGCCAAATTGACCACATTCATCACGCCCATGGGGAGGTACTTCTTCAAGCGGCTCCCGTTTGGAATCTCTAGTGCACCGGAGATTTTTCAGAGGGAAATGTCAGTGCTGTTCTGAGGCCAGGAAGGGGTTGAGGTGTACATGGATGACACACTCGTCGATGGTAAGGACGAGAAGGAATGAAGGAACGACTCCAGAACGTCCTGCAGATCCTGGAGAGCGCAGGCTTGAAGCTCAACGACGGAAAGTGCCGCCTGCGCCAAAAACAGCTGAACTACCTGGGGCACTGCATTGATGGAGATGGCATACGGCCTGACCCCTCAAAATTAAGCGCAATCACAGAGCTGCAGCCACCAGGTGACATGCCAGGTCTTCGGAGGTTCCTGGGCATGGTTCATTATCTGGGTAGATACCTGCCCAACCTGTCAGAGGTGATAAAACCCCTCAACGACCTGCTGAAAAGTGACGCCGCATGGATCTGGGACACAGCACAAGTCGATGCCTTCAACAAGGTTAAACAACTCATCTCCACAGCACCCACACTTGCATTCTAAGATGTAAACCCACAATAGTGAGCGCAGATGCAAGTGGCTTCGGGCTGGGTGGTGTGCTGCTACAGCGTCATGACGAGAGACTGAAACCAATAGCTTTCTGCTCCAGGACACTGACCGATGCAGAGAGGCGCTATGTGCAGATTGAGAAAGCGTGTTTGGCAGTCGTTTGGGCCTGTGAGAGATTCTCCACTTACCTGTATGGACTAGACAGCTTCACAGTGCACACAGACCACAAACCACTGGCCCCACTGATCAATAACAAAGACCTTGACACGGTTCCCCTGAGATGCCAACGCCTGCTCATGTGTCTGATGAGATACAACCCCACTGCAGAATACATGCTGGGAAAAACACTAACAGTAGCTACCGTAACTACTACCTGTAATACAAAGTGAAATATCAGAACTGACCTGTGATGTTTCAGTGTTTGAGGACACAGCTCGCACAGCATGGCCTGTGTCAGCCTCCAAACTAGAGCGGATCAAGCAGGAGACAAGCACAGACCATGACCTGCAGGTGGTGAGCAAATTGGTGACCCAGATGGCCAAAGCATGTGAGTAGCGTCCCAGTACAGGCCAAAGCATACCACCAAAGGGGCAACAGCCTGTCAACCTCAAGGGGACTTCTGTTGTACGGTGATCGTATTGTCATTCCACACAGTATGAGAGGTGACATACTCGACCGTTTACATGATGGGCACCAGGGCATCACCAAGTGTCGCAAGAGGGCATGCATGAGTGTGTGGTGGCCTGGGCTGGAAAAGGAGATTCAAGAGCTGGTGACAAAGTGCCCTGAATGCATGCAAGCCAGACCAACACAGAGGAAGGAGCCTCTGATGACAATGGCTGATGGCTTATGACTTTAAACACATCACCTCAGTCCAACGGTGAGGCTGAGAGAGCAGTTCAAACAGCGAAAAGGATTCTCTGGCAGGCTGACCCGTTCCTCGCCCTCATGAGGTACAGAGCCACACCGCTACAAGCCACAGGTGCCAGCCCTGCACAGCTGATGTTGGGCCGTCAGTTTAAGACGACCGTGCCCACATTCGACAAAGTCCTCACTCCAAAGTGGCCTGACTTCACGAAGGTGCGCAAAGTGAAAGAGAAGTAGGTCCTACCTGATCCAGACAGACCGTGGAACACTGCGGAGGAACAGGCTCCATCTGCGCCCAACCTTCCTCCCTGTTCAACAGCCAGACGAGACAGAGAGCACACAGGCGAGCGAGCAACCATTATCACCCCTGTGCTGACCTGCAGATTCAGACCTGTCAGAGAGACGATCCATGATCAGGCTCAGGTGACTACCAGAGGAAGGGTCATCCGTCCTCCTGACAGATTCAAAGACTTTGTATTTACTTAACACATAGCTTGCCAACAAATGGAGCAGAATAATCTCCAGCAGCTATGGAAGTTATGGGCAGTCTACCCCATAACCTCAGAGAGAGGAAAGAAAAGAAAGAAAAAAAAAAAGATGAAAGAAGGAAGTGAATGTTGATGTGCACTGTTGACGTTATCCATGTTACAGTAGTGTTCCAGTATTTTCCTGCCTTGTTTACAAGAGGCTGACAAGTGAAGCCTCATTTAATGTGTCGTTTAAGTTACTGAGTGTTCCACTAACCAACACTGTGGGTTAATTAGACTTATAGGTTGATTGCTATCTTCACTCATTATTGACCTGCCTTGTTTACGTACTTGTGGAAAAGGCACTGCAGGTTTTGTTTATTGTTTACCTACATTTATGTCTATGACTCAAAAGAGGGGAGATGTCATCTAAGTGTAGTATTCAGGGACTGTTTCGTGAATGTTTACATGCGCACTGATTTGTGTTTTCAAATGTTACGCAGGACCAATATAAAAAGTAGTTCCGGACAACAGAGTTGTTGTACTGAAGTGTAAGTCACAGGAGAAGGTAAAATAAAGAGCCTCGACAAGAAGTAATGCTGAGCTGTCAGTTATTCAACAAGCGATAACTTCCACTGTCAGAACAGCACAAAACTTCATCAACAGTACTTGTACATGTACAGTTATAATCATACATTTTCATCCTTGAGCTGCGGAAATCTACAGTAATTGACTTGTCAGGGCTTCCCCACAACGAGCAAGCTGCTGGAAGAGAGTGGTGAGTTGTGCTGCGTTTTCGATAGAAATCCGGCAAAGCTAGCAGATGTTTGATGCCTCGTACTATGTACTATGTCTCGGGGCATGTATAGTGAATAGGTAAAAAAAAATATTGAAACGGTTGACTTCTAAAAGACATTATGAAAAGTACAAAAAATGCAGTATTACATATTATAATGGGATATTTAAAAGTCAAAGAAAAGCTTCATTGACTGATTTTTTTAATGCCTAAACAAACTAAAAAACAAACTAAACCTAAAGTATAACCCAATTTTATACTGTTTACTGTTTTTACATGATGTATTTATATTTGACAGACCCTGCCATCTTTCTATTTTCAAACAGTTTTCTGGGGACAGCTTGTTTACTCAGTTACAGAAAAAAATATCTCTGAGTTTGTATTTCTTCTCCATAGCTACAAAGTGGTCTTTCAGTCAATAACATCACAATACAATGTGTGGGCAAAGTCATTTCTCTGAACAGTTTGTCACTGTTTGTTTGCTTATTTTTTGTTTCTTGCAGGAAAAAATGTGGATTGCCTTTCTGTGTTTAAAGTGGCAAAATAAACACAACATAAAATAATTCATGATAACAAAGGCAATATAGTACTGAGAATTAAAATCCAAGCACTCATTTTGACACAAGGGGCAACGTGTTTTTATTGATAAAGAGAATAAAAAGTTATTGCAGCAAAATAAATGTACTGTACACACACTCACACACACACGATGGGAAGCCACAACATATGCCTGCATCATCAATGTTTTAGGCTTCCTTATTCCTACTTGATTGCCAACAGACAGTCAACTTTAAATAAGACCTCAGAGGAACATGTGTACTTGTTTTTTCCTCCTGCCTTTAATAATCCAACCAAGTTACAAGTATATCATATGAGCATTCAGTACATGCACTATTTTAATCAGTTATCAGTTATTCTCGTGACACTTAATTAAGACAAAGTTACAAGTATATCATTGTCTTAATTAAGTGTCACGAGAATAACTGATAACTGATTAACATAGTGCATGTGCTGAATGCTCATATATTTACAGGAAAAACAATGGGCAGAATGGAAAAATAGCATAAGAAAAAAAATATGAAAAAAATAAAAAGCTTCACAAATTCATTGTACATGCAGTTAGCTAAGAGGAATGTGAATCCCACATTCAATACCATGTAGACGATTGAAAATAACTAAAGACTTACAAGTAAGTAATGTACAGTATATTACAATGCAAATAACATATTCACTAATAATACTAATGGATAAATGTAGGAGATGCTATAGGTGTTTGTAGTTTAGCAAAAGGATATAAAACTTGGTCAGCTTTACACCAACAAACAGCCAGTTCTGTGTAGAAAACTTAATCAGCTCGATAAACAATGGTAATATATGTGAACCATGGATATATTGAAACATGTAATTTCCTTAATGATGTTTCTTGATGTTAATCTTGCAACAATGCTGTACTTATTCTCCAGCTAGGCTTAGGTTAGGGTTTACAAACGATCACTTTCTGGCTTAAAGGGATAGTTCAGGTATTTTGGTGTGGGGTTGTATGAGGGACTTATCCCTAGTTATTGTATTTTGTCCGGAGGTTCATTCACACTGACAAATGTTGAAACAAAGTCTCGAACAGCAGTCATTGGCTTGACATCCCTCTCACCTGTAACACCACCTCCACCCCACCTCCCTACATGGAAGTCAGATCATAAATGTGTAATGTGAACATGATATGACACTATTTGTGGAAATGTATATATGGTACGTTGCCTATGACATGCACAAATGTTAACGTTATGCTATAACGTATGTCAACATTTTATCCTGATGACTTGGCTGGTCGATAGGGGCACACGAAACCAGATGTAACATTACTAGGAATTACAGCTCAGGTATTTACAATGTTGAGGGAGAGGTTTGAACCTGCTCCATCACAATGCCTTTAGATAGAAAACTTAGATAGAAAAAAAATAGAAAATAAAGAAGAGAAAGGCTTCACCACGTTTGTTTCATTGGACTTCAATTTCTTCCTTGGCATATGGAGTATGCTCAGGTGTCATCACGTGACCAATTGCAGCTAATGAACATCCATCACATGACAACAGAAGACTGTTACCCCTGTCTCCGTCAAAGGTCTTTGGCTTCTCATGGGAATGGCTTCCTTTGCCAGTTGTCCAGTGTTTGCTGTTTCCAGTGAGCGAGGGTACAGCTTAGCATGAACACTACAATAAGAGATGAAATGGCTTGACTGGATCTGTTAAAGTGAAAATACATCTGCCCACTTTAGAGCTTTGAACAGCTGGCAGGTGGATTTTATTAGCTTGTTGTCACATAGTGTCCAGTCTTTATGCTAAGCTCATCATATCCTGATAAATGGCCATAGCCCATTTTAATATTGGTAAATTCATACGTTAATCCAGTTGTTCTTTTGTATCAGTCGGCAGGGTGGCACCGTTTGCCACACCATCATTAAATCCATGTTTCTTCCTCATCAGATTGTTCATAAGTATGTGATTGGCAGGTAGTCTCCTCCGTGAGGACAGGGGTTAAGTCCGTGTAGGTACCAGCCTGAAGAGAAGCTCTTTCCTCCTGTTCTAGATAATACTTAAACGTTTTCCTTTTAAAGCATGCCAACTTGTGACAGAAGACAGAAGAAAAGTTATTTCAAGACAAGCCAAGGAGACCCATTTTACAGCAGAAAAAAACAAGTTTTTAATTCAGTTCCAAACATTCAGGCAACAGTTCTGCATATGAAGACAGAAATTTGTTTTATATTTGTATTTTATGTAGAAAGATTTTTTGACTCTCACCTTAAACATGATGACTGTAATTATGATCAGAAGCAGAAATCCCAGAAGAGATCCAGTTAAAATGATCAGCAGTTCATTCGGGGGTATTATGAGCTCAACCCGAACTTCAGTCTGTTGGCAGAGAGAGTAAAAGGTTTGTGGGACCTTTGCTTATTTGAACTAGGATCTATGATTTCTTGTTGACAAAATAGTTTTGGCTGTTCATGTGTAGACTGGTATGTACCCATTTCATCGTTGGATCGTCAGTTTCAGCAGACTTCTGTTTCAAACCCCCTTTATTCTGTGGTTGACAAATATGATAAATTGCGTGTACTGAATAACATTAAAATGATTTTATTTTTGAAATGGCATGACTCTGGTCTTCAGTGATCAGTAACTCCAACATACCTGTTTTTTTTTAGAATCCAGCACATATCGTTGATCATCATAGCTGATATCTATAAAACTTTTAAATTTGACCTCCGCATGCTCTCCAGTATATCGCTTAAGAAAGGCAAGATTCTGCAAAAGAGCATGTCAATTACTGATATATTCACCACTTTCAATGGTACATGGTGTGTATCCCGTCTGCTACATACCGCTGCATGCTGTTTGAGATCCTTAAATTGTACGTCTCCTGACAGTCTAAACTCCGTGCTTGATTCTTTGTCCAGCATGAAACTATCACACACTATTCTTTTGCAGTATTTTTCTGGAGAGCAGTACTGGAACACAGCAACAGTTCATTTGGGATTTATAATTTCATGACCAGTTCAGTGAGAATATTTTGATACTAAATATGTTTTACTTACTTCAGACTTTTTGTCAGTCATGCCTGTGCATTGGGTTTTGTTCTAAAAAAAAAAAAAAAAAAAAAAAGTAATTGGTAAGCATTAGGGATTTTTAATTCTAAACACAGCAGTTTAAGTAAGTAGAAGTCCTGTTTTTCTTACCTGCTGGACAAAGACTTGATATTTCTCCATTTGAAAGTTGTGGTCCATTTTAGTTGGAAAGAACAGGGACACATTGATAGGATAAGCCTTGAAACCAGTGTTTATTATCTGCAAACAGTGGGAGACAGTTGGTCCATTTGATAGAGGTTCAACATTTTGGAAAATACAACGATTCACTTTCTTGCTGAAAGTTAGATGAAAAGATTGACACCACTCTCCTGTTTATCTGGTAAATGTAAAACTAAAGCCAGCAGCCAGTGAGCTTAGCTTAGCATAAACGCTGGCTCTGTTGAAGGGTGAAAAGAATCTTCAAAGCAGCACCTTTAACGCTCACTAATTAACTAATTATATCTTGTTTGTTCAATTCAAATGAAAAACAAGTAAAAATACAGTTTTAAGGCAGTTATGTGTCAGAGTATTTTCTGCTAGTAGACGTTTTTTTTAACCTTTGGACAGAGCCAGGTTAGCTATTTCCATTCTTCTTCCAACCTTTATGTTAAACCAAGTTAACTGTCTTCTAGCTCAAGATTAATTTCTTATCACATTATTCTCATACTGTATACCAGGGATGGAAATTAGCACCCACCACCTGCCAAATGCGGGTGAATTTGTGTGCTGGCAGGTGAACTGAATCAGTTTACCAGCCACTGTGGCGGGTTCATTCCAGTTAGATCTGATCCAATTAATCTTTATGATCAATATCTTGGTTAAGGCATAACAGTGCGCTTTTCACAACCCTAGAGTTAGATCCAGTCGAATTATATGTTTCTGATTGGACCAAAGTGACAGTTGGACTTCACTTGGACTCTTCACTGCTACTAATTATCACTCCATGCTCCGGTCAGCCGAGCCGGCTACCCCGTTTCTTGGCAACCATTGACTCTAAGTTGGAACAATTTATTGTGGCAGCACGAATAAAGGTAAGCGGGAGCGACTTTTTTGTTGGAGTTTACAAGAACTGAAGTAAATTAAAATGTGGCGTTACACCGCAGGAGTTAAAAGAACCGCTGACGAGAGTGTAAAGGAGAAAGGGGAGCCGAGTGGGGTAAAGGCCAATAAGAGATTTTTTAATGAAAAATGGAGAACAGCAGAGAGTGGGGAACGCCGGTATTGGCTTGTGTGTGAGGAGGAAAGTCAACTGATGTACTGCCCGGTTTGTTGGTTTTTATTTGATCACTCTGCTTTCGCTCGAAGTGTTATAAGTGTTCATGTTTTCCTCGATTCCTAATATATACATTTAATGAAAAGAAATTAAATGTTAAATAAACCTGATTTAACATGTTAGATCCTTTTGTATTGTTTTTCATATGCAGTTATAGTGCAACATTTGGAATTGGGACATTGAGGTTAATGGTAATAGTTCTGTACTGTGGGAAGGACTTGGTGTTTAATAGCTGAACTGTGGTAACTTCTCTCCTTACTTTTGGCAGACCTTTCTATAACAATTCCCACTTTCTTTGTGTGGGTCCAGTACAGTTGAACATAGGGAATAATGAAGTACAGTAAATTCTATAGTTGCAAGTAGATATTGCTATATATTACTAACCTTCTAATCACCTAATGATGCAATTTCCACTTGTTTTGTGTGGGTCCAGTGCAGTTGAACATATGAAATAAGTTAAAGTAGGCTTACTGTAAATTCCTGTAGTTGCAGGGAGATATTGCTATAGATTTCTAACCATCTAACCTTCCTTTTGAACCACTCGTTTCCTGTTATTTCACAACCTAGATGACCCTTGGATAGTTTTACCCCTGTAATCATTCATTGGTATCACGTAATTATTGAATAATCAACTCTGGTATGGTGAGGATGAAAACAGAGCAAAAAGTAGTGTGATAAAGATCTGCAGGGACATGAC
The DNA here is from genome assembly GCA_039737535.1 of Lagodon rhomboides. Taxonomy (NCBI): domain Eukaryota; kingdom Metazoa; phylum Chordata; class Actinopteri; order Spariformes; family Sparidae; genus Lagodon; species Lagodon rhomboides. The sequence continues at coordinate 6,739,305 of CM077786.1, forward strand.
TGCAAATGAATACTAATTTTGCTATGTGTCTGCTATGCGTGAATAGGTAGCTGTTTGTTGACAAGTTCACCATTGTGTTTCTATGAGATGATAATGTGTCAATGTTGTGTTTGGTGCTTGTTCAGCTGCCCCCAAGCAGCCAAGAAATCAGTTCATGCAGCTCTAGACATGCAGATTAATGATGTGATGACAAGTTAAAATTTTCCATGGGACTGGATGTTTGCTTGTCGCATTATAATTTACAGCTTCACCTTGTAAATAGCAACTATTCTTTTAGGTGCTGCATCCTCTGTTGAGAAGTTCAGATAGGTGGTGGTGTCTTCATTCCTGGAAAGAAAGCAGGATGGGCAAAATGTACAGGCAGCTGTGGGATAATTATTTACTAAGAACATGTAAAAGATGCAGATAAAGTGTCACTTACACTGTTACTATCATTTCAATTTGAAATTGTACTGGGATGCTTTTGGTCAGGGAATTGGTCTGGGAGGAGTTCATATTATCACTGAGGATGTAAAAAGCATTTGTGGTGACATTCAAACATAAAATATGTAATGAGAGTAAATTATATTTTAATCATACAAAAAGAGAGGAGCTGTGTACCTTTTTCCAGTAATGGTCATCGAAACAGTGTCATTCCACTCATATCCAGAATCGATGTGGAAAAAAGTTTTAAATGTTGCCTTCACAGAAAAATGACAGTTATGTTAGATTTTGCTCACAGAGAAAGGGACAATTGGAGAAGTTGCCATGTTTGTAGGTTCAGGCAGTTGGTCATCGCTCTTGGTTTATGAAACTCACAGTTGATTGGCTGCGATACACAGGAAGGCTGATGCCACATACAGTTTTATCAAGAACATCGTCACAGCTGTGGAGCTTTCGTCTTGTTGCCTGTTTTAAGAGAAAAATAGGAACAAACGCATGTGAACTGAGACCCTAGGACAAAGCAATGTAGTTCGATTTGAACTCTGCAATGTGTGCTTGCTTGATACACACTCAAAAATGCAAATGAGTCCTTTTTTGACTGACAGTACAACAAAGACTTAATGATCAAGCTTTTCCTTTAAGGATTCTGATTTTTTGTTTGTTTGTTTGTTTGTTTTACAGGCTCTTGTACAAATGGGCTTTTGGTCAAATGGGACATTTTCTGGAATGTTGGGGATTTGTGTATTTATTCACTGCTTTGTAGAGTCAGTTTCACAGAATTTGACATGAATTGAGATGCTCCACCCCTACTGCATATATTTAGCAACCATACTTAAGTAGGCTGCAGGAGTTAAATTCTAAACAGTCAGTTGGTACAATGTGTACCAGAAAACCTTCCTGACACCATTACATCACCACCAGCAGCTTTAAGCATTGGGACAATTGATGGACCCATGGATTCATGGTGTTTATGCCCAATTGCTCAAAATTCCAACCATTTCTTCCCAGTCAAATTCACTTCAATGACCGTTCTTCTCTCTTCTGTTGTTTAATTTGAACAACTAGACCTTTTGGCAATGCCTGTGGGCTTTTATGCATTAAGATGATGTTACATGACTGGGAGATTGTTTGAATTCTCCACCACTCCACCAATTTAGCAAAACCCTACTATAACGTTGTTAGATTCATGATGGACAGTTTTTCTTTAAAAGGATCAAAATCAAAGCAGCAGAACTAGAAGTATTGTCCTTTTTTTTCCAATCACTGCTCTTCCTTGTCAGAACCTGGCACCAACATTGCTCACAACAGTTTGGCTGGAAATTTAGATGTTTCAGACTAGCAGCAGCTAATATCCCCTTGAGCCACTAGCCTCAAGTAGAGTTGAGGACTTCTTTCTAACTCCACACACCAGATTTGTGTCATTCTCACTGTTGTATTCTTCAGGCCAACAGACCCAGATTCAAGTGATATTATTTGAGGTAATTTATCAGACATCATGCAGTTCCCTCTGGGGCCACAAAAGACTTAATAGAACCTTTTCACATATTCGGTAGAGACTGTGAACATACGTTGATGTGATAATTCTTAACAAGCAGGTGCTCAGGTAAAAAGTAACATTGAGGAGGACATGATATAGAAGTTTGGTTTTTAAGTCACCTCTGCCGCAGTCATCCGAGAGAAGGAGAGGCCTACAGGATGTTGCATTGAAAGGCTGGTGTTGTACGAGTCATCACCGTGATTGGACAGTTTTACAAACACACTGAAGTAGTTCCCTTTTGCCACAAATAATGTTGGGGTCCTAAGAGAAAGAGAGTACTTCTTAGATTTGGTCAAATGCTGTTACTTTTGCCACACTGTGTTTGTCAGATATACATACGTGAAGTTGAAATCGAGCTCAAGTTCGGCAATACAGGTGTCATTTTTTCTACATTGCTTTTCAAAGGGAACCTGTAGACCGAAAAGGAAAAAAAAAGTTTATGTCATGCTTGAAAAAACAGAGAAAGCCTGAAAATCAAAACAGGATTCCTGGAACACACAAGACCAACAATATAGCTTTTGTGAACAGACAAGCACAAAACTTTAGAAGTGCTTAAAATTTGGTATAGACATTAATTTCGTCACCATATCAACTGTAATAACTTTGATGATCTCCTGACTTTTCATCTAGCACCATCATTCAATCCAAGTTTGCCCAATACTTTAGTTTACAACCAAATATCTGCAAAACGAATGATATTCCCATCAGCCTTTGTTGCATTTTGTGCTCTGCTGCATTATTAACTATAGTCCAGTAGTGAGACCAACCACTCTGCTGCACTGTTAGCTCAGGGGATCCATCGTGGTACAAGAAGCTGAGCAGAAGCAGAGTTTTTGAGTAGTTATTGAGTAGTAGTAGTAGTTATTTGAGTAGTTATTTTCTACCACAGACTTTGTTTAACGTGTTGAATGTTGTGTGTTTGTTAGCCTGTTTGCAGTTTTCAAGCTGGTCTCTTTTGTAACCGCTGTCTGCTCCCTTTAACGTCGGTTACATCTGACAACAAGTGTTCACAAACATGTGGCCTGCTTAACATTTGTCTCACAGAGGTTATTATCCAGTCAGTTAATAAAATTAAAGCCTGCAACCACTGCCTTGTTTGAAGATAAACTTCATGATAACACTAGCATTTGCATGCTGTAAATTGTCTGTGTGCTTCACTTTTCATTCCATCAACATCGCAACACTAATTTTATATTCATAAAAAATAATAGATTTTTGATATTTGTGAATAGATTCTGATTTGTGAGGGATAAGAATCACAATTCTTATGTGAACTGATTTTTTTTGCCCGCCCGTACTGTAGCAGTTAAATGTTACACAGTCTGTTGGTACAATGTGCGGCAAAGAAAATCTTATCAAAACCATTACATCACCACTAGCAGCTTTAATCATTTGGACAAATGGATAATATAAGATTGGGAACATGGTAAACGGTATACCTGCTAAACAGCATGTTAGTGCAGCAGAATGATATGTGTGGGCCATGATGTATGTTGTATCCCTGTTTGTAAAGTGGCCTGTATTGTTCTGCTCTCTCATCTACTAGGTTATTTCAGCTCTCTCTTGATTGCCTATGCTGAAGGCACGCATCCTGTTCAACTTGCTGCTGCAATTGTCTGGTAGGGTAGCAGTTGTTGCATTGATTACGCTCTAGTTTAGTGTTATTTGCTGTTGCTGTATTCGTTTTTTAGGCCTTTTTGTAGATATCCCTGTCAGGGATCGCCCTCCTTCTGAAGTGAGTAACATTACAGATTGCTGCCTGTAAGCCATGGTCCACACAGCCTGCTTGTGTAATGTGTGGCGGCTGTGTTGCTGAGCTGCTGCAGCTCACTCGTGTACAGTGTGTCCAGACAGGCAGCGTTGCTTCTGCAGCTCCTGCCTGCCGTGTCTTTTTACACGGAGTTTTCAAGAACCACACGCGTGCATGGACAACAATAGGTGAAAACCAAATCTCTAGATGACGTGCCACTGCAGCAAGTTGTATGGTTATGAATATGCACATTATTGTTTCTTCTGCTGGCCCGGCCCACTACATCTAAACACAGATGTCTTTAAATTTAAATGGGTACATGTAAAAGACAAAACTGTTTGGATGCAAATGTGTACCTCAATAACAGCCTGCCTTTTGCTGTCCACGTTCAGGACAGCACCTGCACTGTCGTTCTGGGCAAAGTTCACTCTGATGCTGATGGGTGAAAAGGTGTCTGTCACACATTTCTGGAAAAAAAAAAAAGAGTCATCTGCATATTGTTGAAGAAATTTTCAGACAATACAGAAAAAAAGAAGAGGAGCCCAAAACTCACATTTTTGGTTTTAGCCCAACAAAAGTTAATCAATATACTTGACATGCTTTTTAAAACTATCTTAAATCTAAGGTGTGGTGTGTAGATAAATGAAAAATCAACTTGTTAATATACAGAGACATGGACAATATTTATAGATGTAGACAGGTTATAGCTGCTCATATACAGTACAGATAGTTACAGTATGTGATGGTCTGGATGACATGCAAAGTGTCTCTAAAGTGCTATACAAATAATATCTATTATTATTTTTATCATGGTGAATATTATTACTGGCATGTAGACGGAGTACTTGAAGCAGGTGTCTTTATCCCTCAGTACAACGGTGGAAGTAACATTTTTAGATTTCCTGTCATTTGGATTGAAGAAACCTCGAATGATTTGTCTCGTTGGATCCACATGGAGCGTGTACGAGATGTTTAGTCCGGATCTGATCGTCCCTTTAAAGGCATCCAGAAAGGTTAAAGTAACACACTGATAGGGTGAACGGCATCAGCAGCTGTTAATGCACATATTATTAAGACAAGTCCTCACCTGCTTTGCTCTTTGTTGTTTCTACCATTTCAAAGCAGGCTGTTAAGTTAACCATTGGTAAATATTCGTTTGTGTTATCCACGCAGTCAATATTTTCAGTGCTTATCATCTCAGGTTGAAAAGACAGATGAGCCATGACATTAAAAACTGGCCTGGACCTGCAAGACATTCATCAAATTAAATAATTATTAAAAAGGGATTATTATACTTTGCACATGATCTTTTCTCTAGGGTGATTGTATACTTGCATGCAGGGTAGGTAATCAGGACACCAGTCCATGATTTCACTACCCTCTGCAACTCTGCTCTGATAAAGCCAAAAGCCAAAATGACTTCAAACTACTTTATCTGTGGGCTGCATGGGAGAGTTTGTATGTGAGATAACTGACAGTTCCCTCCTTCATTCACACAAAGTTCTCTTTCACATTTGACTTGTTGAAACTACTGCTGGATGGGGTGATTTGGGTTGATTTTCAACATACAGAAAATATGGCTGCTGCCCTTGAATTAAGCAATATTACCCGAGAGGGTGTGCTCAAATGACGTTTGAGCACACCCTCGAGGGTAATATTGCGATCATACAACTAATACCAACAAAAATAAAATGTATACTCAAAATATATCCATGTTGACGGACAATTGCTCTCAAATTTTCCATGGAAACACACGGGGTCCCGACTAATAACTGAAACAAAATCAGTCCCGTCAGTTACTCTTATGTGTAATGGAACGTAGTTTACCACTACAGCAAGTAGTCCAAACCATAGTAACGACCTAGCAACAGAAAGATTTTCTAGTCCCAGATGAGTGAACTCTGAGCTGACGTTAGGCCTAATGTTTTATCGCCGTCTCTGAATTTCCCGACCTAAATCAATACTGCACAGATAAACAGAAAATGCTTATTTTTATCACCCAAGTTATAACAAAGATAACAGAGAAGTTCCAGATTTATTATTTTATTTACCTCCAATTATATGAATAATGTACAAAATCGAATGTATTGCTATATACAAGAATAAATAAATAAATAAATAAATAAATAAATAAATAGTGTTTCCACTGTAAGCAGTAGCCAGCAGTCTCTAGTTACATATTAATAATACACAAAATCGAATTTATTGCTATATATAAGAATAGATAAATAAATAAATGAATGAATAAATAAATAAATAGTGTTTCCACTGTAAGCAGTTGCCAGCAGTCTCTAGTTACATATTAATAATATACAAAATCGAATTTATTGCTATATATAAGAATAAATAAATAAATAAATAAATAAATAAATAAATAAATAAATAAATAAAGTGTGTTTCCACTGTCAAGTCTCCGCAGGCAGTACCCTGCAGTCTGCATCTTCGCCGACCTGCAGCCTGTTGTGCCTATTTGGGGCTATTATAGACATTTATTTGCATACTGCCATGAAAATTACAATTGTTGAAATAGCTGTTCAAGTCCATGTGGGATCTCTGCCGTTTAGATAGTGATGTTTTAGAGCTGGTGCCCAGTAGCTCTGGAGAGAACTCTCAGACCTGTGTCCGCTGACTGACATGATTTCTCTGGCTTCAAGTCCACCCTCAGCCAGTTTCTGGATTGTAGTGCTCCTGATGCAGTGATTTGTATAAATAACTGATGTCCCTGCCTCTTTGGATAAACGTGATAGCATCGAACCCAGGTAATTAACACCCATTGGCTCCAAGGAGTACCACACGTCCCCTAATTTTTCTCCTCTTTTTGGATGGAGGTAGAAAGCTTTGGCTTCTTTGGGGATTTTTGAAAGATATTTTTCAAATGAAGAAACTGGGCACAATTGATTCCCTTGGTCTTCAAACATTGCACCTCTCCTGCTTTGACGATCCCTTTCATGATGATTTTTGTGATTTTTTGTTTCCTCGTTGAAGCCGAGTGTCACATATTTGGTGCCTTTAAAAAAAAGCATAGGAATTATCAGGTAAGTTTGACCATGACATCAACATATAACAGAATTATTTTGCATGAATATGTATGTCTATTTGACGACCTTTTAGAAACCCACCTGTTAAATCACGTTTAGTTTGGAAGGATTGAGGCGTTAGTTTTCTCAGACCCTCCTTTCCTCTCCTTCCAAAATGTAATTGGATGTCGAACCACACCTTGTGTACCAGGCCCCGTAGTGTGTTTGGATTCATTGACTCCGACTGTCTTAAAACTGCCAGGTCCTCCTCGGTGATCGCGGCATGATGTTCAGCTTTGTCGCGGCCCGCTCTCCTGAGAGACTTTATGAGTCCACTAAATACATTATTAGACGTTGTGAACTCAGTGTCTTGCATTAGACACCATGCACGACTGAGAGGAGGGTCGTTGATGTAACGGTTGATGCCAGCCCTTAATCCAACGTAACTGCTAATTGAGTAGTGCTGACCTTGGCTGTTTCTTGCTGACCCATAAAATTCATGAAGAATCCTATTTAGCTCTTCTTTTGTTATTGTAACAAAATCTACATCCCGTTGCATGCTTTTCAGATACTCCTGAAAACATCTGACAGCCCAAGACGTTGATCGGGACGTAGTCTGTTCATTCCTGGACAATTCCAGTTGATTGAGTTCTTCATGTGACATCGGCACAAATCTTTCCTTGCTTGTCAGTTGGTTGTTCTCATCCTCCTCCAACCACTTATCCAGACCGAGACCGCCAAATATATCAAAATTAACAACAATGCGATCCATATTGTAGGCTGTTTTTCCGCCGTTTCCTACTCCAGACAGTTACAATGTTGCCATGGAAACGGATAAACGTTGCCACAGACTTGGCGGAGTAATACTCTGAGTAATGAGTCAGGCGTGCTGTATTGCTGATTTGAGCAAGGCAAAAATGTGCTGTTGACCAATCAGATTGCTCGGTCGGAACTACTTGCTGTATAATCATCAAATCTGCCCCAGTCAAAAAATGTATTATGTTTTGGTTGATGATGCAGTTTGCAGTGCTGCATTTACTCATTATGTACTGTTTATTGTACATGATGAGTGAAGGCAGGTAGATTCTCAGGCAATGTGTGCAACTCTGAGCTTTGAGATGTAATCTGGCACTGAGAGGCTACGGCCAGAGGTATACTTGCTTTTTTTACCATGCTTTGACATAAGTGCATATTCCATGTCATGGACATGTATGTTTAATATTTGATGATGCACACAAGCAACGCTCCAAACACCAGACAGTCATCATGTGCATGCAATTTATTAAGATCAAGTATATCTCCAGCCTGAGAATTTTACCTACTTAATTAGTGAAGCTGATAAGTTCATTTTTTCACTAGTATATTTCACTTAGTGAAACAATAATGAAATTTGGTACATATCTTCTCCATAGCCTAACTAAAAGAAAATCCTGGGTGTCCACTCAAAATTTCAAAATGGCGGCTGTTTTTTCAAGATGGCCGCCAGTGAAGGTTTTCGCGAAGGGTGTTTTTGCCTTTGGAGATCTTTTGATCTTTTTTTTTTTTGTTTAACATACCTTAAGTACAGTACATATGCACAAGTATGATGTATTTCTGTTAAAGAGGTCATATGGCATGTAAAAACAAAGATGGCGTCCAATATGGCAGGCAAAATCATGAAATTATATTGTCCAAAAATATGTTCAGCACAGAAGAATGCTCTTTTATCACACCACATCATCGCTCTGCTTAGCTTGTTCACACTCAAATGGATAAAGGCCAGAAAAAGTACCAAGACTTTGTGAAAGGCTTGGCAGAAAATCCAACCTCATTCTACGTGCCCATCAAGAAGAACAGGCTTGACTTCTTCTCTCAAGATAAGCCTACTACAGCGTCATCAAAACAGAAGCAGCTGAAAGAAGAATGTCAGCTGTTCTCCAAACTATTAATTTCTTGTCAGAGCAGGGAATGCGACCTGCAGGAATTCTTTCAGCACGAAAATCAGTCGTTCCCTGCATCTTTGAGTGAGGGTGGAAAACTTTACAGATGTCAGAAGTCCCAACTCACATCCACACTAGAGAAACAAGTTCCACTTCCAGACCAAGAGCCAGAGGCTGATGACATCATCATTGATGGTTCAGCCTTGGTCCATGCACTGCCACCCAAAAGGTCTACGACTTTTGGAAATTATGCAACTCTTGACTTTTTGCCAAGCATTAGTGCCTATGCTGGTGCATACAAGACAACACATGTTGTCTTTGATGTGTATAATGCATCAAGTCTAAAGCAAGAAACCAGGCGCAAAAGAGGACAAGGTGGAAGACGCAAGGTGACAGAAAATAACTCCATTCCTTCAAACTGGCACAACTTCCTCCGACACAACAGCAGAGCTGTTTGACTTCCTGGCAGACAAGATTACTGAGATGTCTGTGCCAAACTTGGTTATTGTGACCAAAGGAACCAATGCGCTCAGCAATCACAAAGTGAGTCTGCTTGAACTAAACAACTGCTCTCACAAGGAGGCAGACAGCCGCATCTTTGTCAATGCCAGATACGCTGCATCACCGGGGGGGCAAATCTATCATGATCAAAGCCAATGACACAGATGTCCTTGTAATTGGCCTAAGTATGTTCCCAATTCTGCAAGGCATAGGTCTGGAGAAGCTGTGGCTTGCATTTGGCCAAGATCAAAGCCTTCGGTGGATAGGTATTCACAACCTGTACAACAATGTTGGTGCAGAGATGGCTAAAGGCATGCTCTTCCATGCATTTACAGGTTGTGATGTTGTCTCAGCCTTCAGAAACAAAGGAAAGAAAACAGCCTGGCAAACATGGAACATATTTCCTGAAGCCACCTCAGTCTTTTCTAAACTGAGCAAGTACCCAGCAACCATTGAGGATGCTGACATGAAGATTCTGGAGAGGTTTGTGGTACTCATGTATGACAGGTCAAGCACTCTAGACAGTGTAGATGAGGCCAGACTTGACCTATTTGCCAGAAAACAGAGACCTTATGAAGCCATCCCTCCAACCAGAGCAGCTCTGCTCCAACACACCAAACGCTCAACATATCAGGCAGGTGTATGGGCTCAGGCAATTCTGCGCCAGCCAGAAGCAGAGTCCTGCTGACTGGGGTTGGGCAAGTCTGCCTGCCATGGCAGATGCAAATGCTACAGGCTTGGGCTGGCATGTACAGCTTTATGCAGCTGCAAATGTGAGGTGTAAGAAGCCTCTGGAATGGCCGCTTGTTATTTTTTATTTATTTATTTTATTATTTATTTAGTTTTTAATGTCAGTGTCAACATCATGACCACGTATCATAAATAATTGGGCACTGAAAGTGTCTAAAATGGTCTAAAATCGGAGCAAATTGTTGGCCATCTTGAAAAATGGCGGCCATCTTGATATTTTGCGTGGACACCCAAACTTTTCAAAAGAGTGGGTTATAGTGAGCACTTGTGCCAATTTTCATGTTTGTTTCACAAACTGAAGTATTTTTTCACTTATCAGCTCCACTAAATGTACACAGTATCCATACCTCAAGACGACAGCCATGCCTTGTGATCCGACCACAATGTCTGGGAGTCCATCCTCTCCAAGGTCGATTTCTCCATATACTGCCTGTCCAAAGAATCTTAGCCCAGGCTGTATTTCCTTCCCCAAGATTCTCTGGAAAAACCAAGATTTGACAACTGAAACAGTGTGTGATTTATCCAGGTGAGACAAATAAAGGTTTTGAAGGTAAAAACCAAAATCATAAAAAAAAACCCTGATGATAATCATATTCTGTAATCAGCTATATCATTCCATGGACGACTGTGTAATTTTATTCAAACGCCAGTTTAAGTCCAATGCACTATAAAAAAAAAAAAAAAAGTTATGTTGAGGGACATTTCTTGTGCCCCCAGCGACCTTACAACCCATTGTTGTTCAGGGTCAACGCCTGAATGGTCCAGATACACCAAACTGACAAAAAAGAACTAGCAGTGACAAGAAGCTGGCTGCTGTGTGGCCCCACGTTGCCTATGTCTCAGCAGAAAGGCTGCACATGACATACCCCAAAGACTGCAGCCCACTGCCAGCTACCTTGTGGCATCTGCACCTGTGTGAAAGGAAATAACTCTCCATACCACAAGAGAGTCTTTATTCATCATTCAGAAAGGGAAACTGGAAGACTGTTGTTATGATAAAGCAGCAATGACTTTTTATCAAATATGTCTGATAAAGAGTTGCAATGTCACTGGTGAAGAGGCACTAATTGGTTAAATAATAGATACTAGTGATGGGCTCCAGGGCTTTCGGTTTCTTTTTCAGTTTCTCTGCCATGAACTTATTTGCTTGGCTTCCTGAGCAGCCAAACAGTCATTTCTCTTATCAATGGGCTCTGCTGCCAACTCAACATGCTCGGTCAACCATAAAGCTACAAACAAGGGACAACAAGGCGCTGCTGACGCTCACGAACAACCCGACATTGGCCTGGTGTGTCAAGGCCCTTAACCCCTTAGCCACAGGGCTGCCATGATTGTTTTATCTGTCTCACCTGGCTGAAAGTGCTGCGTATCCCTCTGTGTTTGTCACCAAGGAAGATGTATACAGCCCCCCTGTTATCATCCTCAAGGGGGGCTCCAACAGCAACGTCTCGGAGTCCATCTCCATTCAGATCTGCAAGACTGGATATAGCGGTGCCAAATCTCCCCATGGATGGTGCAGATATATTCTGTTCTGTATTCAGTAACATCTGTGAATATTAGAACACAAGTTTATTGATTAAGAAAATCAATAAACACATTCAATATCTCACTGTAACCTCATTTGAATATGATCTCACCTTATCAGTCAGTGTGTAAACGTATATATGGCCCTCTCTCTTCTCCTTCTCCTGGAAAAACAGGGGAGCTCCAACCAGCAGAAAATCAGTGTTCCCATCTGAGTCAATATCTAATGAGCACAGCTCCGCACCAAAGTAGGAACCAATCTGAAAAATGTGGTTTATATCATTTAACTCACAAAATGGCACCAGCGCAAAAAAAGTTTTTCATTTCATTTCATTAAGGTGTAATATGCATTTTTAGCAGCAGATCTGATCAAAGACAGCAGCTAGATTTCTTCAAGACAAAGATACAATCTGGAAATCTTGGTCCAGCTGCTTTGTCCAAGATGCAGGTTAACTTCGTTTATCAGTGGAATGGCATATTTCTTTTGTGTGCCATTGTATATATTGTTTTTGATTACTGTCTTTTTTCTATGTGCTGTGAAAAGATATTTCCTCCTCTGCCAAATCTAAGATGTTAATGTGAGAGGTTTCTTGGCATTACTAAGGAAAGTTATGCCAAAAATGAAAGTTAACCTGCCTTTTGGAAAGTCTCTTGTTATTAATCTAGGGGAATTAAAACCACATTCATTTATATCGATAATTTTAAAAGTAAAATATTTAATGTTATGAACGGAAAATGTAGTTTCAAAATCATGTTGATGGTACAGTGTCTTAGGGTGTCTCTGTCACTGCCACTCTGCCCCCATTACTTGTTTCTGCATAATGGAACTTCAGTGAGAGGATAGGATCACTGCATTTCATACATGTTTACTTCGAGATAAGACATTTTCAAGATATAACATTGTTATGACGTAATGAGTTTTGTTTGTCCTTAGCATCTACACTATGTCATTGAGACAAATTGTTACAGGCCTTGGACTTGTATTTATGACAGTGGTGTTGCACTCTGGATTGGGGTGCCAAATTGCACAAAATGCCAATTTCTACATAATCTTGTTTTAAGGCAGACCTAAAAGAAATTCCAGTTAGCATACGTAAAGCAATTTTTTCTTTTTATTTCTGAAGATGGTTACTAACCTGCTCCCCATTTATTCGTTGGGCTGTGGTCCAGTTCTTGCCGTCATGTTGAAAAAGTACGACCTGTCCTTTGTGTTCAAATCTTGGTGCACCAGTGAAATACAGAGGAGCCTTGTTCTTCTCTCCAACAGAAGTAGAGTATCCTGCAACAGTTACAAATAACAGAATCACTTCACTATGTTATGTTCATATTTTTTATTTTTTTGAAGGAGTTGTAGATAAATATATACTCAGTTTATGAACCCCTCATATTGATTTACTACTTTTGCAATGCAAAGCTATTTAATCCATAATTGCGGTTGGAAACTGATTGAACAAGACATAGACACACAACATTAAAGCTAGGGTCTACGATGTTGTTCAGAAACACATTTTGTTATACTGGGTGAAATGGTGCTTCTGTCCTGAGAGTAGTCAATACATTATGTATTCAGAAAAAGGAGTGAAAATAATCAGACCTTTGTGGCAGCTGCATGACTGAGAAAAAGCTGACCAATCCATGCTATTCAGCCCGAAGAGTTGTGCTGGGAAAACTTGGGTCCTGGGGTCCATTTTGATGCCACTTGACACACACCAACCATGCAAACATTGTCAAAGGACAATCATGCCCCATATTGGCAATGGCACTCCCTGATGGCAGTGATCATTGGTGTGTCGTTGTGTCAAGTGGTATCCAGGAGCCAAGATTACCCAGCCGAACATGGAAATGCACATCTATGATCAACATAATTCGCTTCACTTGTCAGTAGTTTTAATGTTGTGACTGATCTGTGTTTTTTTTTGCCAAGCATCATTCAAAAATAAAATAAAACATCAGTATCTCAAGTCAAACAATAAATTCTGTTACTAAAAAAGCAGATAACATGAAACTATATAAATAACTTTACTACCCATGTATGAGTTGTCCTTCATGTCTGGATCTTGAATTTGTGTTTCTTTTTGTTCATGAAGCTCTTGGAGAGAACCACGCCATGTGTTGGTTCCCACTGAACCCAAAATCATGATATCCTGTTGACAGAGTGGAACCAACAGCAGTAATTATGTTGTGAGGTGACAGACCAACTGCCTAGTCTGACTACCGTCAGTCATTAAAACACGGGGACAAACTAAATACCATGATCTTCTAAAATTCATGGTCATTTTTTTCAAAGATTCCACCCCATCACTTGAAATTTCAATCTAGTAGCAACATTTGTAAAGAAAAAAATGGTATTACATTCAAAACAAATGCAAAATAGAAGTATTTTTATTAGTTGTCTCAGACTTTTTGGCCCCACTTTGCTAATTACGTCTAGCTTTATTCTTACTGGCGAAGTCCACCTTTCCTACATGGCTTACACTCTGCTGCAAACATACATAAGTTGCCATTTTCTGTAGCTTTTTTGCCATTTTTGAGTAGCTGCTAAAGGCATGTTTGCAACCAATACATGTGTTATTTCACATGGGACTCTGGGACCTTTATTTTTTTTAAATCACTCGGGGTTACTACCAATGTACTTTCCTTTTCTCTTTTCGTTAATATTTAAACTAATTCATAGATTGACCTGGATTGTGTGTGTCAATGTCAATCCTCTACACCTGCCTCTGTCAAACTATGGTAGGCAGAGGTGGGGGACTCACATGACTCGACTCGTGTCGGACTCAAGTGCAAATTTGAGGACTTGAGACTTGCTTGACAAATACTTATTAAAGACTCGACTTGACTTTGACTTGGCATTCATATCTTGAGACTTGAGTTAGACTTGACACAGATGACTCGAAAGTCTTGGCTTTTCTTTCTTTTTTTGTTTTTTTGTTTTTTTGCGCATATTGAAACTTTTGGTTTTTGATACTTTGCCCTCTGCCACGGTGCGTGCTAGCCTGGCAGGTGGGCGTGCCAGAGTGGCACTGTGGCAGACAGGATCAGAGGAGGAGAGGCAGCATGGAGGGAACTCCGAAAATCATCAAATTTGGATTCAAAGATTATTTCATTGACGAAAAGAGGAGAACAGCAGTATGCACGGTATGCAGCTCTAAAATAAGTGACACTACCACAACCACATCAAATTTCATCCGTCACTTCAGGACCCACAAAGACATGTAGGTGACTGTGTGTCTTTAGCTAACTGTAGCTAACGCTATGACGTTTTAGGTGATAATTAACTATGTAAGGCTTGGCTTCAAAGTGATTGTGCATTGTGAGAACACATATCATTAATGTAAAAGACAGGGGTCGGGTCTGAATGTGGGCACGTTACTAACGTTACATTAGCTAAGATAACAGAGTTTAGCTGTGTGCTCATGGTTAAACGTAGGGTTTTCCCTGGCTATCCAAGGCAAAGGTGGGCTGCCTGGGTGATTTTGGCCACAGTCTTGGTTAAAGCACGTGTGTTTCAGATATAGCGTCTTCAGTATGCACAAAGCCATTATTTTAAATGTAGGCGGGCATTATGCTTCTCTGTAACTTCTTGTAACTTGCTTGACCTTAGCCATGACATGACTTGACTTGCTTAAGTAAAAGCAATGAGTAGACTTGACGTGCTTGATTTTCATCACAGTAAGTTGGGACTTGCTTGAGACTTGAAGGTTAAGAATTGAGACTTGCTTATGACTCGCACGTATGTGACTTACTCCCACCTTTGATGGTACGGGCTCCCTCTAGTGGTACACAGAGGAATCTCCTAAATAGCCTGTTTTTTAAAAAAATTAATGAAATTAATTTAAAAATGTATAATACTATCAAAATAGTATAACACATGAAATGAAAACACTGTAACTGTGAGATAAATGAAAATGGGTTTAAAATAAGTTTAGCCTCAAAGTTTTTTTTTTGTTGTTCCATATGCCGTCAGCCTGCTACGTAGTAGGGGTGTGGCAAAGTAGTAGTAAGAACATAAGCAAAGGAAGCTAAAAAGAGTTAAAAACAATGCAGTCGTGGCTACAGGATCTCTTTGGGAGAGAAATCTTAAAATCTATCTCTTAAATGTATTTGAATGAAAGTATGAATGAATTACTGCTTTTATCTAGTTTAACGCTCAATAATAACCTCTGCCCTCTCAAACTCTTGCTGGCTACATGCAAATACATTTATTGAGCACAAAATATATTTTTGTGCCCTCAGATGAAATTATGTTTTGCTCGTGCATAATTTCTCTTTAAAAAATATTTTAAATGCTTGCAAGATATATTTTTCTGGGCTCAAAATCTCCCGTCACTCCTTCACGAATGTGGCACAAATATAAACAATAGTTTAAGTGCCAGTTCTAGTGCTACTCCTTTGCACAGTCTGATTATGGTTGACAAGTCAACAATAAATAATATTCCTATTTGGAATAACTTTGACTCCTGTTGGAACTACATTTAGCTGAATAGGGTTGCCTAATTCTACTCCTGTATTTTTACATGGGTCATAATGGTGGTTCTTGGAGAGCTGGATATTTTCTGAGATGGTAGAGGGTGTAAAAGGTTTGAGAACCACTGCGCTACACAACTGACACCACAGTGGCAGGCCAAATTGGTGCTAAAATGAAAGGTCTAATTTTGCAACTTTTAGAAATCTGTGAAGAAAAAAGATGTAGATTTTAAATGTGTCAACATTTGACTTTTTGACTTTACTCACCTTGTAGTAGACGACACTGAATCCACTCTGAGACATTTCATTAGTCAGTTCTCCAGCTAGAGCCTGTTTGGAGCCTATATAAAAAGTTGTAGTAATATTTTATGTTACTGTTGCAGGGACACACCATTTAGATAAAATTGCTTTTTGTCAAAACATTATTGTACAAAGAAGGAAAAGAAAACTATACAATTCAACCTCACCTTCCATACTAAAGATTTTATTTTGAAAGTTTTCCAGTATTCCTGTCAGTCCATTGTAGTTCTCAATTTTGAAGATATTTTTATCTTTTGGTTCCGAAGCAATGGCCTTAAACTTCTCCAGCATAACATCTTTGACCTGAAACAAGAATGCTGCTTGAAATTATGAAGTACCTCAAAGTCTGATGTCAGTAGGTTATCAAGACAGTTTTTTACAATACCGGACTCAAATGTTGAATCAGTACAAGTTGCACTATTTGAGCTGAGCTCTGCCACAATTCTTATTCATACCAACAGTATCCAACTTATTACATCTCTGAGGTATACCTCATGTGATTCCTTGATCTGTTGCACAAAAAAAGATAGAAAAATGATCACGTTATGTCAGAGATGGCTTACCCCAATGACAAAACGAGTAATGTTTTTGTCATCATATCTTTTGATAACACCATCATCACCATCACTGGGATCTCCATCTGTGATCAACACCAGAACATTAGTTGCATCAGGAGTGGCGCCTGCATCTGGGTTTTCAAAGATTTCATCCCTGAAACAAATGTAACAGATGAAACTGTAATGCTCTGAATAAAACTTTATGTATAAATATGAATTAATTAAAGTTACAACAACAAATAAGATGCTGATAATTTTACAGTTGTACTTTGGCAGTTTGTTTAAAGTTATTAAGTTGTTCAAGAGTTTGAGAGCTGTTTGTGTGATGTAACTGAACTTACAACACAAATTTGAGTGCTTTGTGTGTGTTGGTAAGACTCTTCATATGGGGTTCTTTCTTTAGATATTCAAGAGCACGACCAGCTTGATAGTCTTTGAAGTCAAAAACTTTTCTGTAATCAAAGGAGAACTGAACTGCTGCAAACTGAAAAAAGCAGACAAAATCATCATAAAGTATTCATATAACATTGTTTTACAGTCAAATAAATGCTATAAATGCTCTAATGTGGTAGTAGCGCAGTGACCTTGACTGATGTTTGATTGAGGCTGTTCATTATATCCACAATGAAGTCTTTATTCTTCTCGAACTCTCCTTCAGTCATACTCCCAGATCCATCAAATAGAAAGACAAGGTCCACTGTCTTTTTTGTGCATTCTGAAAAGAATAACAGAGGGAAGGTTTGTGAGGAATGTTTAGTCAGGATCAAAACATTGAATATCATATCTTACTGCCAGGACGAAGTGCTATGACCACAGTGAGTTGAAGAAGTGTACGCTCTCTAAGCGTTTTTACTTTGGAAAGCAGGTGTGGAATTGGAGATCTCCTGAAGATCACTTGTCATCGTGTAACACACACTGTTCAGATAGGAGTTATCATCGCATTCATGGGCTACACTTGGACTGCAAACCTAGATCAGAACATAAGAGTTGAAATAAACTTGACTGATCATATCAAATAGTTTTGCTCAGGACCTTGAAAAAAATGTCACAGAGGAAATGTATTTTAGATTTTATCTTACAGTGAATTGGGAGCGTTTGGAGTCTTCAGCTATCGACAGGCCAAGGTGCTTGACTGGTATCATTGTGTTGTCAAGAGAAAGTTCTGCAAGAGTAGCATTTGATTTAAAATACACAAAGATTTTAGGCTGCAATATGACATTTTTTTTATTTTAGATGTCATCTTTCTGCATTGTTGGAAATCATACTTTTCCTCTTTAATAGTGGGATTCATTGTGTAGTGTTGACTTCAAAAACAGCACTTATACCTTCAGGGTTGAAGCACTGGGTGTTTTTGTCATGAACAGGTTTGCATATCCCCCCAGAGCCGTTTCGCTGTAGCGGTGCTGTAACAATTATCCTGGGGATAAACAACCGAGATAACACTAATCTTAAAAATTTCAGTGGCCCGGCTTAAACAAGCAGTGCTATTTATCTAAAATGATCCCATCTGCCTGTTGCAAGCAGTGATGCCACAGGAAGAGACAGGATGCAATGACATTCAAAGTGATAAACCACCAAGTGTTACTGCAGAAGTAACTAGAGTTATCTAACATCTATGCTACATGCAAAAGGAAATTATGCATAACAAATGGAAATTTTAACAACTGGATTGATGGGTTATATGGATTTTGACAGTCACGGCAATATTAAATGTCAACTGAACCACCAAGTTGTAAATGCAAACTTACCCTTTCTCTGTGTCAGACATGAACTGAACCACTTTGTATCCAAAGAAATCTTTTTGTTCACCAGTATAGACATCAGGTTCTGTCATATCAATGTTGAAAGCCAAAGAGACACGGATGGCTGCAATTTGTGAAAAAAAACAGACCACATAAGTCTTGTAACATGTTTAAACCTTAATTTCTGGTAACTAAACTGAAATTGTTAGTCATAGATAATCAGGACTTTTAGAAATAATTTGATGTTTTACTTCAATCTCACCACTAAAAGTTTTTCATGATGATTTTTTAAAATAAAACAAAATAAAAATAAATGGATCTTCATCTATCTTATCTACAGTCCAAATAAAGAAAATAAGCAATTGTGTAAAAGGACACTAAAGTACCATTGTGGCAAATGTGTGTTCAACACTTGTCCAGCTTCATGTTTATGTTGTGATTTCACAAAAATTCATATTCATTCCTTAACTCCAGCCTTTTCCATGGTGCAATGTAAAGAATTCAGCATGTTGCCTTTGATGCACTTACACACATAAACAAGTGGCTGTGACACAAGTATCCTTCTTCACATACTTGCCTGCATAGTTTCTGTGTACCAATTGGATAAATAAGTATATGCACAAGGCAGCAGATCAGGGCCAGATCAACACAGGCATAGAGAATATATTCTGTGGGAACTTTGGATTTTACATAGCTTGAACAGAACTAAACACTGCAACAGACAAGGATGTTACAATTGTGTTAATGTTAAAGAAGCACTCAGTTAAGCATTAAACTCCTGACAATCAATATTTTGACAATCAAAAAGTCATAGAGACTGATGCAGCAGAATCTAGCATAAAAACTCAGTGTTGACATTACCCACAGTGAAACTCTATAGCCGCAAGTTCACTCAGAGATGCGGTTGTTTTATGCTAGTAACTTTTTAAAAATTGTGGTCCTTAGAACCAGCTGATGCTGACTCACTGACTGAAGTGAGGCAATTAATTTGACCTTGCATTGCTCCCTCTGGCTTTATACGTTTTTCAAATATGCAGCAGCGAATTGGCGAACCCCCGCTGCACCTTTAATGCGGCCACTCTGTGCGAAAAGGCCTAGAGTTAGTAGAGGGGAGATATACACTGTGAATACAATCACCTGAGTTAACTCCCTCAGGAGGTAATACAGCCTCATGCTAACAGCTAAAAGTTCAATGTCCTTATTGTAGACTTGTTTTTTTTAACAGTGGTGTGCCCAGAGGTACACCATCTGTCATTAACAAACACAGCCAGCCCTCCTCCTTTCCTCTTAAAGGGATATTCCGATGTAAGTTTAATCCATGGTCTAACACACCTTGACTCCCCCTCGAGAGGTCAAGTTTGCTGACTGCTAGCTTAGCTAGTTTTAGCAACCTCAGAAAAGACCGCACGATAACAATCCTGTAACAATACTAACACAGACATGTCTTTATCAGTCTCTAAATCTGAGAGGCAGATTAACCTCACGGCCCCTGGAAGTCAGTCTCCGGGGAGTAGTAGACTGGAGAGGAGAACCGAGCGTGGGACCTGACGATGGCAGGCTCTGTGATGGCAACAAATTGTAGTCAGGGAACTGCAGTCCTGCTGTTGCTCCACTGGATTGGCCGTCTCAGGGACAGCCTGAAGGTGACGCCTATTGCGACGAATCACCGTACCATTGTCCATTTCAACCACATATGTGCTGTGTCTCAATTCAGGGTCTGCATCCTTCGAAGGCTGCATTTGAAGGCCAATCACGTCACAACATCGCGCGAAGGCTGTCCCAATTCAAAGGCTCCTCCAAATGCAGCCCACAAATGTGGCCTCCTTTTGCCTCTTTTTGGAGGATGCACCACTACTATCCTTCGTGGCCTCAAATATCCCAAGATTCTTTGCGCAGCCGAAAAAGAAAGAAAGACAGAAGAAATTGGCAACATCAAGTGGCGCAGATCTCACATTTAAATGTAAGTATTGGGTATATACTCGGTTTTAACTCTCATCCAACTCCAGATATGTTAAACTTCAAGGGTAAAATAGGCTACGTAATGCTGGTAATGCTCAGCTTGATGCCTCTGGAAGTAAAGCCTTAAAAGCCTTCACTTTCAAAACGTTAGACGTTCAGAGGTTGACTTATACCTTATATCTTATTGTGACTTTTGAGATGTTATAGACTATTTTTACTACATGTACATAAATGGAGCAAGATGAACAGATTTAGATCAGGCTGTGATCCCTGCTTTATTTCCAGACTGTAAAACTGTTAAGTCTAGTTAAACGTTTGAATTGAATAAAGAGCTGAGTTATTATCCTTATGATGATTTTATTTTTGCTATATTAGAACCCTTTTCTCTGTTGACATGACACAAAACGTCTTTTACATTATATTTTGTTTTTGGGAGCAAACAGAGAGCTTCATCACTGTCTGAGGTCAGAACGACCATTTGTTCACAGGGGCGAAAGTAGGTGCAGGTTGGAATGATGAGGTGGAAACTAAATTATATGTGTTTTACCCATGCAAGTTATTACATAATCTGCTGACATTTGCTGACAATTGCTGACGTGATTGATTTCCACTGCCTCAGGATTGTCCTCATGGGTGAGGTTTTAGGACAGAGGCCTTCACCTCCATCCCTGAGGACACACCAGGGCCAAGTGCCAGCAGGTGACCAGGAGGAGGATGACGACAATGAGGAGGAGGAGGAGAACCAGCCAGGGCCTAGGAGAAAGAGGAGGAGGGAGGATGAAGGAGGACATGAGGCTGCAGAGAGAGGATAGGCTCGGCCAATCGTTACATTATCTCTGTCGTTATTTAGTTAATTTATGAGTTCTTTTAAAATTATTTTACAGCCCTCCGCCCTCCCTACATGAAACGTCCCTCTTCATTCTGCTAACATTTTTGTTACTTCTTACCGGCCTGACAGTAGCTATTCTGACCTCATCCTCAATCTGTCCCTGCTGGCTCAAGTCTCTCTCCTCCTCCTCCTCCGAATCCACCTGAATAGCTAATTCTCCTTCCTTCTCCGGCCCTGCACCCACTGCCACAGTCGAACTTGTGGTGGCAATGGTAAACATATCAGCAATTTTGCTTGTAGGCTTTTTAGCCTTTTTTCTCATAGCTTCTCTAAACCCCCCTTGCGCTTTTGTGGTTTATCCATTTCTACTCACTTCTCTCCAACTCCGGTCAGCTCAAATGGCAAAATTTGATAACCTTGGTCAAGGGGGAGGGGAGGGGCGGGCTGAGGAGGGCTGAGAGATTTCACTGGATTAGCCCAATGTCCTTCAAGAAAATCAACCAATGGGCCATCACGGTCGATAAAAAAGATTTATAATATACTTTTTTGATTAAATTATGACAGCCCTGGGCCGGCCCAAAAATGTGCGTCGGTCCACCAGGCATTGCCCGCTATGCCAGATGTCCTGTCCATGCCTGGCTACAGTTTATTTTTGTGGTGGTTCAATATGTTTCAAGCACTTTTCATAAGATAACTGCTCCTCCCCATAATAAATCTATTCTTGAACCTTTTATTCAGTTTGCTGAGTGCATCTTGGGTGGTTTTCAGGAAGTATTTGATAACTCTGTTTCGAGTATAAACACCATAAGACAGGAGATTGCAGTCTGTCTTCTTGCGAATACAGGTGCCTCTTAAAAATATTATACATATCATTTTAGGCTGGGTGGAAACATATTTTTGCTGAAGCTATTTTCAAATTTTAACAAATCATTTAATTAACATATTATTATTATAGTGTTATTAACTCACACAAACATTTCTTATAATTATTAAAAAGAAATTATTATCCACTTGTTTTTGTAGATGACTTGACTGATGATGACTTGTGTCATGTTTCGGGGATGGCAAATGACAATTGGCCAGTGAAATCTCTAACACCATCTCCCCACTGCTACTGTGTGTATTTAGGTACACTGGTATATTGTTTATAGTTGTATTATAGTTTTAACATTGTTTTGTTCTGACTCTGTGTTTATTCAAATACTCTATGTTGCAAGTATGAATAATGTGTCTGTAGGATACATGACACAAGACAACAGTAGGCTACTTCCAAATATGTACCTGTACATACATATACTGATCATATGGCCACTTAAACAAGGTAGAGGACTATGGAAGCCCTAAAGGGCCATGCATTCATACATTTTATGTCCTCCGTTTTCCCGCGATAACGAGTTAATTTCATTTGTTTTCTCGAGATCTCGAAGTATTATCTCGAAATAACAACTGCCATTTTCCCGAGATAACGGGATAATTTTCTTGCGATCTCAAGATAACGAAACTTTGTTTTCCCGAGATAATGATATAATTAATTTGAGATCGCGAGGTAATGACTGTGATATGATAGTTCTGAGATTTCCATCACACACAAGTGGCATGGCATGCTGACCGATGGGTTTCCTGAACACTAATGTGTATATTATCTGTAATATCAAGGCATATTGCTATTTCAGCCTGTGTCAGGCCTTGATTGAAAAGATATGTGACGCGGTGATCAATATGCTCCTGCTCCTCTGACATTGCTACACTGAATGATGTTTCCTGCAATGATTTAATATATTAAACTATCGTTTTGTTTTCTCAAGATCTCAAATTAATTATATCGTTATCTCGGGAAAACAAAGTTTCGTTATCTCGAGAAAATTATCCCGTTATCTCAGGAAAATAAAATGTATGAATGCATGGCCCTTTAGGGCTTCTGTAGAGGACACATAAAGTGGTATTAAAGGTATTTCAACAGGCAAAAAGAAGTGAGTGGGCTTTAATATATCAAATACAGTGTTGGGACGGTTACTTTTAAAATGTATTCCCCTACAGATTACTGATTACATGTCCTAAAATGTAATCTGTAATCTGTTCCCTTGGATTACTCAAGTAATGTATTCTAAATACTTTTGGATTACTTTTAGCTTACTTCAGAATCGTCTAGCTGAGCATGTTTATCTGGAACACTGAATTTAGTTAACACATGCTTTAGAGAACGATTGAATTACTGTCTTAAAAGAAAAAGTTATGCAAGTACACAAAACACAAATGTGGTAAATTTTATCCTGCAACTGATGCTATTTAAAGAAAAATGGCATCAATTAAATTTCCTTTACCTTTATTAATTTCCACAGCTCAGAAATTAGGGAAATTAAAGTGCAACATGGCTGCTTTAACAAGCAGTGTATAACAAAGCAAAAACATGCTTTAAATGTGCATAAAATAAAAATTGTAAATTACATTGAGAACAATACAGGGTGCAATCATGCACTTCGTAAACGTAAAACACATTATGCATGGTCAAAAGGTGCACATGGGCGATTTCCCACCACTGATTCCTTCTATAAGCTTACGGAAGTCTGCATCCTCTCCAAATGAGAAGGGTTGTGCACTGCCAATTACAAAGTCAAAAATCAGTGCATTAACTTTGCTCTGGGTAGCAGTGGCAGCTGCTGCGATGAGCTTTGCTTGTTTCTGATGAGGTCCAAAAGTTCTGCTGGTTGTGGCGCTTTGTCACCATCATCAGCAGTCATCATTTTCTCAGTCCTTTTAGCTGCTGTCCTCTGCATGGCTATGGGGTGCTTTCTCTGAAAATAAATAAAAATAAATAAATGCAAACACAGTGAAAAAAAAAAATCATAATCAGTTGATTAGGTACATTTTAATGGCTGAGAAATACAATAATGTTACATAGTTAGCCCAGTGTTGATGAACATAATATGTTCATCAGCCATGCCATATTATGGTAAGAATCAACCTACTGGTGCCAATACATTTATAGACTAAATGGTAGGCTGCTGGCATGTACAACAGAAGAGGTCCACCACAAGTGGATTGTTTTTAATTCTGCCAAATGTGCTTTCCTTCATCATTCCTTTTGCCACTTGTTATACTCTAATTGTACAGTGGCTCCTCTAAAGTCTGTAAGGCATTAATAAATATGTGTTTGTCACACCACAGAAAAATGTTATTGATCACCCAGCAATATTTAAATGATTATAAATATAAAATTGCCAAGCACATAAAATTAGTATGTTAAAACAGAGCAGCTTTCTCTGCTCTGCATGTCCAAACTACAGCCAACAGCCACTGAGCCTCTAACATTTGTGCAGAAAGCCCTTGTAAAAATACACAATTTAAAATAGGCCTTGTTTTCTGGGTGTAGGACAAGCAACATGCGAGCCAGTGGACATTAACCCTCCTTACTTTCCCCCGAGGGCGTAAGTTTGGTCTCAGCTTTGGTAGGGACACTGCCCAGCAACCTATCCCTCCCGCCTAGTGTCTCATCACAGAACCATTTAAGACCTCACCTGAAGCCCAGACGGTCCAGCTGTTGCTTCCTTAACCTGCACTATATCTGTACTGGATATCTGAGTTTCCTGAATGTATTTCAAAATAATGCATCAATGAATAAAATGTCCTCTTTATATCCATTACACATATCAAACTTATAAGAAAGAACATTTGGGTAACATCTGAAGAATAACATCTTGACACCTTTAATTATGCAAATCCAAAATGTATTTTCAAAATAACCAACATGATGATGAGATTCATAGGTTACAACTACAAGGCATCCTAAAACAAAGAACTGCAATGCTCATGCCATCTTTATTCCAACAAAATTGCTTATTGACATTGTCAATACCTCAGCTGAAACTCTGTTCCTGATTCATCACCAGCCTGCTCTACATTTTTAGCATCATGCTGCTGTTTTTTCTGTGTTCTCCTTGTAATTGCTAACATTGGTCGAATGACTAGAGGGTGATATACTTAACACCAGTTATGTTTTACACAGTAGAAGACTGGTGATATTACACTAGGCTAGCATGTTTGCATTTGTGTGGGACCGCATCCACTTGTCCTGAAATCGACCGACAAACATTACAGAACCCACAGTCAGTTAGCTTTAATGGTAGCCTACGTTCACTACACTCACACCTTAATGACACTTTTCCATAGTGGAATGAGTGTTAATGTTAGGCTAGGAGGCTTGCATTGTTTGGGTAGTTAACTAACTAACAACAGCCTATCAGCTAGGCTACTTACTCACTCTCTGGGTGGTGAAATAGCTTCGGATGCTTTGTTTCTTTTTCGGTGGCATTTTCTATCTACAAAGCAGAAACACGGGCAAAACTGTTGAGACCAAACAAAATACTGATGTGAGGATTTACTTTCATGATTTCCTGGTGTATTTACGTCAGCACAGTCTGCAACAGCCAGCCTGGTATCTTATCGCATGTTCAGTCGAATCAGACGCCGTCCTACTGCGGTCAAGCCAGCCGTGGTTCGCGTTTGCTTGATCAAATCAGCCGCACATTTTTTTCAAGTGCGCGAATCTACTAACATTTACGGTATTCGTGATGAAACCGCTCTGAAGAGCTGCTGGTAGTGACTGTGGGGCAGACTGCAGTCTCTCAGTCAGACCCATGAAACATACGATACTTTTACAGTAACTATCCCCGGGAGTGAGCTGAAGGTATCACGATGGTGTGGATCGGATTTCAAAGTATAGGACGACGTGAGAATTTTGTTTTGTTTTTGTTGAGTATACTTGATAGTATGAGTAGCAAAGACTGCGGCGCCACGACACACATGATCAACGACGCCACAAAGTTTAAAACAGTGGACAAGAGCTTCAGACCCGAGGACCACAAGATCGAGCTTGCCGACGGGACCAAGGTGAGCGGGATGGCAAAGATGAGGGGAGACGCCGAAGTCTACTTGCTGGACAGCGAGGGACGACAAGTGAAAACGAGGCTCAAGCAAGCACTCTACATTCCATCGTTTCCACAGAACATCTTTTCAGTCAAATCAGCGACAGCTAATGGAGCTGAGATCCACTTCAAGGATGGTGATAACTGGCTGGTCCACAAGAACGGTACCAAGTTCAAAATGGATGTGTATGGTAGGCTGTATTACCTTAGCACAGTAGAAGATGAAAATGTCGAGGAAGTGTATGGTTGTCATGACATTCAAACGTGGCATAGGATACTTGGACATTGTAATTTTGATGATGTTACAAAATTAGAAAAGGTGGTTGAAGGGATGACGATAAAAGGGAAACATGACAAGTCAAATCAAAACTGTGAAATATGCACACAGGGCAAGTTTACACAAAGCAGAAACAGACAGGCAGATGCCAAAGCTAAAACCATACTAGAGCTGGTACACACAGACCTATGCGGTCCTATAGAACCAGCAGATAAAGATGGATACAGATATGTGATAGCATTTACAGATGATTACAGTGGGATGATTTTTCCATACTTTATCAAAGCAAAGAGTGACACAACAAAGGCTACAGAAAAATTCATAGCAGATGTAGCTCCATATGGAAAGATAAAGTGCATAAGGTCTGATAACGGAACAGAGTTCACCGGGCAGGAGTTCCAGTCTTTACTTAGGAGTAACGGGATAAGGCAGGAGAAAAGTGCACCCTACTCACCTCATCAAAACGGAACTGCCGAAAGAGGTTGGAGAACCTTATTTGAGATGTCACGATGCATGCTATTGGAGAGTAACCTCCCAAGGCAATTATGGACATATGCTGTACAGACAGCAGCTCAAATCCGTAACAGGTGCTACAGTAAGCGGTTAGAGCAAACACCTTACTGTGTTTTCACAGGAAAAACACCTAACCTATCTAACATGAAGATATTTGGCTCTGAATGCTATGTATATAAGCAGGATAAGAAGAAGCTGGATTCTAGGTGTGAAAAGGGGATTTTCATAGGCTATGATAAATATAGTCCAGCATATAACGTGTATTATCCTGAGACAGGAAAAGTCCTAAAACATAGGCTGGTAAAATTCATTACCAAAGGTAGCGCAGATAGCCAGACTCAGACAGGTTGTGACATGGGGGATGCTATTGAGAGTTATGGAGATGCACCACCGAAGATAGAAAACCAGGGTCAGGGACAGCCTAAGGAGAGTAAAGAGTCCAGCGTTGAGGAGGCTGCTGAGGCAGGTCCGACCCAGACAGATAGTACTCAGAGAGAACAGGGAGAAAGGAGGTATCCTACGAGACAGAGAGAGGCTCCAGAATACTTAAAGGAGTACCAGTGTAAAGCTGAGTGTAATAATGACGAAAGTGAAAATGTTGATTATTTCTACAGAGTGGCTTATGATGTACCTAAAACATTTAGAGAGGCTATGGACTCTAAGAAGTCAAGAATGTGGGCTGACGCGATGAAAGAGGAGATGAACTCTTTGACAGAGAATGAGACTTTCACTCTGACCCCACTGCCAGGAGGAAAACGAGCAGTGGGAGGTCGCTGGGTATATGCAGTGAAAGAGAGCCCAGATGGATCTGAGACTTGTAAAGCAAGATATGTCGCAAAGGGATATGGTCAAGTTGAAGGGATTGACTATAAAGAGACTTTTTCACCGACAGCTAACATGACCTCTGTCCGAGCATTAATACAGGTGGCTGTACAGGAGGGTCTTACCCTACACCAAATGGATGTGAAGACCGCTTACCTCCATGCTCCGATGGACTGTGAGGTATATATGGAGCAACCAGAAGGTTTTGAGATTAAGTCAAAAACAGGAGAACACTTGGTGTGTAAACTCAATAAGTCATTGTATGGTTTAAAACAGTCTGGGCGTAACTGGAACATGTTACTGCATGATCACCTTACAGAGAATGGTTTTGTACAAAATGATGCTGATCATTGTGTCTACAGCAGAGAATCCGAGAATGAGAAAGTGATTCTGTTAGTCTGGGTAGATGACTTAATCATAGCAGCGAGTAACAACACCTTACTCAGTGATGTAAAAGAAATGTTGAAGAGAAGGTTTAAGATGAAGGATATGGGTCCTCTTAAACACTTCCTAGGTATTGATTTTGAACAGAGTGAGGGAGAGGTCAAAATGACTCAAAAGAGACACATAGAGAAGATGTTAGTGAAATTTGGAATGTTCGAATGCAAACCGAGATCCACCCCATGTGAGCAAAAGTTAAACCTTGACAGCGAGGGTGAAGTTATCGACCCAACAGGATATAGAGAGATAGTAGGCAGCCTGATATACATAATGACATGTACTAGACCTGACTTGAGCTGGATTGTTAGTAAACTATCACAGCACCTAGCAGAGCCAAAACAACAGCATTGGACCACAGCAAAACACCTACTGAGGTACTTAAAAGGTACTATTGATCAAGAATTACATTACCAAAAATGTAAGGGAAGCCTACAGCTTGAAGGATATAGTGATGCTGATTGGGCAGCCGATAAAAATGACAGGAGAAGCACAACTGGATACTGTTTCAGCTTAACTGAGAATGGTCCAGTTATATCATGGAAGAGTAAGAAACAGCCAACGGTGGCACTATCCACCTGCGAAGCGGAGTACATGGCGCTAGCAGCCACTACTCAGGAGGGTATGTACCTTGTACAACTACTTAAAGGAATAGATAGTAGTAACCAGCATGTACCAGTCAAGATATATGAGGACAACCAAGGGGCGATAGCTCTATCTAAGAACCCAGTATGCAGACAGAGAAGCAAACACGTTGATATAAAGTATCACTTCGTACGGTCTGCACACGCAGAAGGGAAGATATCTATAGAATACTGCCCTACTGCACACATGGTGGCTGATGTTCTTACCAAGCCTGTGACAAAGGCTAAGTTTGAGAAGTTCAAGGGATATTTGTTTGGAGAGTAATGTGACTTGGTGGATATAAATACTTTTGAAGTTTTTTTTTAGAACACTGTCAGTATGCCAAAATGTTTATTTTGAAGTTATGTTTTTTTTTGTTTACCACTATAGAGAGCTACAAACATGTCTTTGAGTGGGAGTGTTGAGTATACTTGATAGTATGAGTAGCAAAGCCATGTGAAATAGCCTACTCAGTGATGTCATACTAGAATGTGTGTACCTGCGTGTACTGGAATGCTATTGTGAGCATGCGCAGAATAAACGGTCAGTGAGTTCCCAGACCAAAGAGACGATGGCCGTCTGTCATTTTTCTCCCGTGAATATAAGCATATAAGAAGGTGCTAGTTAACCACTTTGGTGACTGTTACAACGATAGACTGCTGCAGAAATGTCTAGTGTTACAGTTTTTTTTTCATCCCATGAGTAGTTTTGGATTCATACACTGCTGAACTAAGTACTTACTTGTATAACTAGCATAGAGTACTTTTAGTGTGTACTTTTTAAGTAATCCTCTGTCAAAATCCTTAACAGGATTAAGTCTTTTCTCCCAGATTTTCTGAGAAATTTACTTTGTAACAGAGTATTATTAATGGTATTATGTTAAGTAAAAGATCAGAGTATGTTCCTCCAACACTGTGCAAATCTGAAACTTGGATTCATGACTAGGTCTTTTTCCAGTCATAACACCCCATGCATATAAGGCCATGGATACAACTTGAGAAGTGAGCTGACCATCAGCCAGCAAACGTTGACTGTGGTTGACTAGGAGCAGAAGAGAAGAGTTGAGATAGATATGCCAATCCTAGCTGACAGTAACATCAAGAAGACGGAGCTCAAAAAGATCGAGAAGTACCAGGAGTTGAAGGAACAACGTGAACAGATGTAGAAGTTGAAGACCAAAAAGGTCCCAGTGGTAATAGGAGCACTCGGAGCTGTGCCACCCAAACTGGGAGAGTAGCTCTAGCATTTTCCAGGTGCAACATCGAGGGTTTGTGCAGAACCCTCAAATTCAAGGTCTGCTTTCAAATTCAATGCAGGTAAAGCAGGGGAATGAGGACACAGTTTGTTTTGTTTCCTTTCCAGATTGCCTCTCTGTTAGTGGGGCTGTTAAGCTCTTAAAATATGGACAATCTTGCTTTTTGTGAAAGAAGCATGAAACTTTCAGGGTTTGTTCTTGATGACCGAAGCTTTAATTTAAGATGTGGAGGCATTCTCAATTTGACCTCTGAGGTGCTAGTATTTATTTTTTACCTCTCTGCACCTCATGCCTCTCACGCTTTAAAATTAATCTAATTGATTTACATTGTTTGATTTACATTAATACACTTGATTCTAATTGACAAATAATTACTGTGATTACCTGTTTTTACTAATGATCAATACTAAATAGTTAGATAATGGGTGGCAGACAGGCCCTGTTGATAGATGAGAGGGTTGGAAGCGTTAACCCTTTTTATGAGGGGTTAATACATAGGAGAGAAGAGCCAGGGAACGAAATATATCCATCAATCCATGTCTCTTAGTGAGAACAGGCCACAGTCTTAAACCAAAAGTGTTTGCATGAATGTGTCCTTGAGGTGTGGAGGAGGGTGGCAGAGAGGAGGCAGAGGCTAGGATAGATGGCAGGAAGGGAGTTTTTCTTTCAACAGGCCGCTGACCACCTGGAGACTATCGTGTTGCTAAGGGGCTGGGACCAGCTCGTGCACCGACGAAGGGGGGCTAAGTCTAAACCACAGCACCACCCCACCTGTACAACCAATGAATATTGTTAAACTTATCTGTTCTTAACCAATGAGAAATTCTACATTTTCTGATACCAAAATTATATGGTACAATGTAAAGAGAGATTTTGCATCTTTTTCTGGGCGATTGGTTACAGAGTAACAGCACTCCGCTGACTGTGATTTGTCAAACAGAGAAAGTCCTTGATATCAAGCCTTTTACTTAATGATACAATTCGAAATAAATGGTAAACAGTACGTCGTGGTTCTGTCTTCACTCAAATAAACGAACACGCTCAACAGAGGTCAGCTAGAGGTCATTGACCTCTGTGATATGACATTTCTAGGCCTGAAATTAGAAATGTGTGTATCTTAGGATCTAAATGTGATAGAAATGTAAACTAAAGATGTATTTCCATGTATCTGGGCATGAGGAATTCATTTATGCCATTGATAGCACTCTAAGAGGTCAACATCATTAAGTGCAGTGAAGGATACGAGGAATGTGAGTGGCTTAAGGCGAGACACTATAGGTGATTAGGGTAAAAAAAATTAAATAATAGATATCACCATGAAACTTTCTCAGTTGATTACTCATGTTAAGCTAAGAAAAAAATTTATTGCAATTTTTTTGTATTTTAATGTTTAAATATGCAAATGAGGCCTTATCTCATTAAAAATGTGCTAATTTGCATACATTTTAAAAAACGAAATCAGATTGTGTGATAAAGCCAGGCTCAAAATATTTTTTTCATTTTATTGTCATATTAGATGGGGAAATAATTACAGAGGGGTTTATGGACATCTACTTCTGTTATCCTGTAAATCAGAATATACTGTCAATAGCCAGAGTTTTTAGAAATAATCATTTTCTGTGATAAAATCGGGGTTTTCGTATCAATGAGAGTTCTCTTCTTCTTCTTCTCAGAAGTTCCGGCACCTGGGAACCCAAAAGGTTGTATGCTGCTCTCTCTCTCTCACTTTCTCCTTTGAGTGTCCAAGAGTACAGAGTGATAAACAGCAGACTAGTAGTATAGTTGTGCCATTGAATCTTTTCTTGAAGTCCATTTAAAAAGAGATGTAGCAGAACTTCTGAGACCACACCCATGCCACACCCATTGCCCCACCCTGTACCCCAGAACTGTGGGAAAATAAGATCTTGTTTACACAAAGGGAAAATGCAGATATTTCCACATGGTTTGGCCTCTCATTGACACGAAAACCCTGATTTTATCACAGAAAACAATTATTACTAAAAACCCTGGCTATTGACAGTATATTCTGATTTACAGGACAACAGAAGTAGATGTCCATAAACCCCTCTGTAATTATTTTCCCATCTAATATGACAATAAAATGAAAAAAATATTTTCACCTTCACTGCACTTAAAGATGTTGACCTCTTAGAGTGCTATCAATGGCATAAATGAGTTCCTCATGCCCAGATACATGGAAATACATCTTTAGTTTACATTTCTATCACATTTAGATCCTAAGATACACACATTTACAATTTTGTGCATGAAAATGACATATCACAGAGGTCAATGACCTCTAGCTGACCTCAGGGGTCAAACTGAGAATGCCTCCACATCTTAAATTAAAGCTTATGTCCTGAAGAACAAACCCTGAAAGTTTCATGCTTCTTTCATAAAAAGCAAGATTATTGAGCTTAACAGCTCCACTATGTATGATTTATTCAACATCATCTACCACAACAGTCACATAAGCACAATGCATATCTTTTTACCTCATCTCAGCTTTAGTAGTCAGCAAGTAGTCTATGAAGTACTTAGTTCAGTAGTACATGAATCTTGGACAGCTAATGGAAAATAAGTTTTTTATTCAACCTCAAAGTTGGGTGAAATATCCTTATTCTTGTTCTCTGTTAAGGATTTTAACCCAGGATTACTCTAAAAGTACACAGTAAGAGTACTTCATATTATACATGCAAGTAGTCTAGGAAGTACTTAGTTCAGCAGTACATGAATCTTGGACTACTTATGGAAAATAAGTTGTTTTATTGCACATCAAATTTGGGCAAAATATCCTTATTCTTGTGATCTGGTCAGGATTTTGACAAAGGATTACTCTAAAAGTACACTGTAAAAGTACTTCATATTATGCATGCAAGTAGTCTATGAAGTACTTAGTTCAGTAGTATATGAATCTTGGACTACTTATGGAAAACAAGTTTTTTATTCCACATCAAATTTGGGTGAATTATCCTTATTCTTTTTCTCTGGTCAGGATTTTGACCCAGGATTACTCTAAAAGTACATAGTAAAAATACTTCATATTATGCATGCAAGTAGTCTAAGAAGTACTTAGTTCGGCAATGTATGAATCCAAAACTACTTATGTAAAAAAAAAAAATAAATAAATTCTCACGTCGTCCTATACTTTGAAATCCGGAAGGATACCATCGTGATACCTTCAGCTCACTCCTGGGAATAATTACTGTAAAAGTATCGTATGTTTCATGGGTCTGATGAGAGACTGCAGTCTGCCCCACAGTCACTACCAGCAGCTCTTCAGAGCGGTTTCATCACGAATACCGTAAATGTTAGAAGATTCGCGCACTAGAACAGAATGTGCGGCTGGTTTGACCAAGCAAATGCGAACCACGGCTGGCTTGACTGCAGTGCCGTCCTTCGCACTTCCACCACACTGAATAGAGCAGCTCCCGAACTCGTCCGACTCTCTCCAAACGATTCAGACGACCGACGTTTTAGCCAGTGTGCGCCGGCCTTTACCATCAGTCCAGCTATATTGCAGCAACTCTGCCACAGAGTGCGTCCTCTTCACAAGAGGTAACGAGAGGGGCTTTGATACCTTCATGTGCCGAGAACGTGATAACCCTTCAGCTAATCAAATGGCAGCATATCTACACGTGTTGCCTTGCAGGTTACACTGAAGATTGCGATGAGAGGACACGTCGGACAAATAGTTCTATATGCTTAATAGGGGAGACCGGGGATGGTTGTAACAAGGGGATGGTTGTAACAGC
Source organism: Lagodon rhomboides (assembly GCA_039737535.1). Classification (NCBI taxonomy): domain Eukaryota; kingdom Metazoa; phylum Chordata; class Actinopteri; order Spariformes; family Sparidae; genus Lagodon; species Lagodon rhomboides. The sequence goes on from CM077786.1 coordinate 6,773,186, forward strand.
ATCACTTTCACCAATAAGGGATGTCATTAGAGTCATGTGATCAATTTCATGTGTTACCACTCCCTCCCTGACCTTGCATGTGGATTTGCATGTCTGTGGAAAGAAGTGTGTGGGCTTTAAAGCCAAAAAAGAAAAAATCAGGTAAGAAACTAATCTTTTGTACCAAGTTTATATTTTGGTTAGTACTGACACTGTTGAAGTTTGAATTATGAAACTTATATTGAATTGAAGAGTAGGTTCTAAGCTAAAATATGAGTCATTTCATCAACACTAATTTTAAGCTATCATGCTAGTACAGCTAGCTAAACAATGGCCAACAGGGGTGGGGATGGTTGTAACACCTTCCCCAAAAAAATGTTACAACCATCCCTGTAAGGGCATCTCATATATTTTCTCTATCCTACTCCCTCTTTTAAGTAGAGAGGCAATGCAAAAAAAATAACACTGACAGGAAGTCAGCCAAAAAGAGGAAGAAGAAGAACGACAAGGATGAGGACACCTCAGATGAGGAGAATTTCTGCATTGTGTGCATGGAGCCCTTTAGCAATTCAAAACCCAGAGAAAAGCGGATCAAATGTTTTACTTGCAAATTGTGGGCCCATGAAAATTGCACCCCAGGAAAACCTACATACATCTGTCATCACTGTGAATCTGATTCTGATTAGACAGATAACACATACAGATAAACACACTCACATCCACGTTTTATCATTTGTGCGCATGGTTGTTGTTTCTTGAAGTGGCAAACATCTTCCTTGAATTAGCCTATTTTTGTGAATTGGGAGCTGTTTCTGACCTCCCACTGCAGTTTTCTGTTCTCATGAGTAGTCCATTCATATGTATTATTGAATATTTTTTAAAATAATGTTCTTTGAGTCTTAGGATCAATGCCACTGAGAATGTTTTTAATTTACCCATCAGTGATAAGTTCTTTTTGGTCTTAGTAAATCACTGGAAGATGTTTGAGTGTTAGTATGCACAATAAATGTATATGGAGGCATATTTTGTGGTGTTGTCTCAGTTTTAAGTTCTTTAATCTTATTGTTACAATTTACCCCGGGTTGTGTTACAACCTACCCCGGTAGTGGGGTAGGGTGTAACAGCGGCACTCCTTGCATTTGACATTAAATAATTATTTCTGTGATTTTGGAGGAGTTGGAGGCATTTCTATTTGTAGAGGACAAATGAGGGTACTTTGTGTCAAAATCTGAGAGCCCAACCATGAACACTCTGCAAGTTATAGGAGCTGAGACAAAAAGTGTTACAACCATCCCCGGTCTCCCCTACTACGAATAAGTTTGCAAAGAACATTATATTCATTGCATTAGGCCTAGGCTATATAAAAAATAAAAATAAAAGTAAAAATCGTTATATTAAAATATATAAAAACATTGGTAGGGACAACTCCCTCCCTCAAAAACTTTGGTTGTGACTTGTCCCTATCATCCCTATGCAAACTTACGCCCATGCTTTCCCCGTATGTGAGCACTCTCAGCCGGCGGAGCTAGATGAATAATTGCCGGGGTAATTTCTCCCATAACCCTAATTAGCCAACTTACCTCAAGATGCTTCTTCAAATCACACGTGGAGTCCCTCGATGCTGAAAGCAGCTTCGTTGGCGGTAAGCAAAGCTTGCACTGCACTGTGATGTTGCGGCCTTCTTGACCAGGTTCGTAGGTAAAATGTTCTCTAAATTTCCATGCCAAAAATGCATTTTTGTCCTCCTCCTGGTCGTTTTTCTCATCCTCGACCGTTGTCATTCGGTTGTGTGGAAAGTGCTCTCACGCATTGACTTGCAGCGTAGCTACCTGCGCACATAATGCCACCTGCATCTGCACAGTGCAACCTACGTGTAGTGCGCAGTACTCATTTTTTGAGAGAGTAACTGTATTCACAATACACCAATTTAAACTGTAGCTTAACTATAACGGAATACAGTTACTCTTATTTTGTAGCCTATTTTAAATACGTAACGCCGTTACATGTAATCCGTTACTTCCCAACCCTGGTCAAATATAACCACCAAGAGTGAAATCAAGTCATTTTGATGCAGAAACAACCTTCCAGTCACAAGGAAGGAGCTGCAATCACTTTTTGGCAGGTGAAATACTGCCGTTTATGAGTTGTATTGGCCCTTTAAAGATATTTCAACAGGTAAAAAGGACTGGATTGGTTATAATCTAGGGCACAGAGCAGGTAAAATAATGGAGATTCATAAGGATAACTGCAATAGAGATCGATTCTTTATTTTGTATACAACCCACCCGTAAATCATAATAACGCTCTAGTTTCCAAATAGACTAATCAAGGATATTAGACATACAAACACCTATTAACACTGGAAACAATTTAGGCTATTATTGCCTGTGACGTAAATGTCATGCCCTGATTACCATATAAACTGCAAACACTTTGGCCACGACTGTGATTATAAGGTGACATATGACATGTTATGACTGTGTGCTCCAGATAAAAGCAGCTTGAGACGTGTATAAACTGGCTGTTAAGCTTTATCAGGATGGCGCTCCGCCCCACAGACGGAAATCCGTTTCTGGCGGCTTGTTACTTTTGGCACCACAATATACTTGACTTGGATCACTGTGCAGAGTGCTCGGAATGTTTCCCCATGGTTTCCCTGGGGACCCTCACCAGTTAAAATGAACACAGTTAAACTGTCGCACCGGGTCAGCGCCGTTAGCTAGTCCATCTTGTTGGGGAGAGATCTTACATTCCCCATGATGGCAGACGGGAGAACGGGTCTGTAGCGTCTCCTCCTCTTCAGTTCCTGCGGGACATCGGGGCGCTCGTGCGGCGGCACCGCTGCGCTACTGAGGTTCATCAGCTGATCCCTACTGTAAGCAACAGGGCTGCGGACAGGTTCCCCGGACACAGCGGAAAACAGCGAAAAAAATAGTGACAAGACCTGAGCGGAAAAAAGCAGCTGGTCTCCATCCTGCCCGGACAGAGAGCTCCAAAAAGAGGTAGGCTAATTAAAAACAGTTTAAAAGTACAGAGAGAAATATAAAAAAATTGGAAAAGCGAGAGCTGCTGTAACAGACTGCCACTCACGAGGGGCCATCTTTCTTTAACATCCCCTTCAGATCTTTCCCTATCTTTCCTTTCCTAGTTGAATAAAAGAGTCAACATGTATAAAAACTTTAGATCTTACCAACAGTCAGCACCATGTAGGTGAGAAGGAAGACGCAACTCCCATGCCCATGCATCTTTCACACCACTCTCTTCTACCGCAACAGTGCCTCTGGTGATTTCTGAGATTTAATTTGTGTGCACAGTACTTCTAGTGTGCTTTCTGAAGCGAGGGCGTTTCCGTACACCCACAGCAATGCTCTCCATTCATTTCCCCCTCCTGCGTCCCTTATCTTGACATTTTTACAAAGCAAAATGAGGCTGCACTATATAGATACTGTGGTCATTAAAGGACAGCCCCACCCTGCTATCAGAACTGAATTAACGGAAATGGCCGCGTTTCCCAGATTCGATCGTTCTTAAGGACTTAAGAAGGCTCTTAAGAAGGGTTCGACTAAGAAGGAGCGCTAAGATAGGGGTGTTTCCCAAACGCGTTCTTAGCTGCCTTCTTAAGATCCCGCCAAAGAAGCTTCTTAAGAAGCTCTTAGTGGGAGCTGTCCACCGCCGTGGTGCTGAAATATAAATTAATCTATGCCAGGCAAATCGATCACCCACCACTTTATCAGCGCTTAAGTCACCCACAACACCCTGTGGTCATCCCCCACCACCTCCAGGAAGCTCCCCACTGCGTAAAAACGCAGCGCGGCCAGGAGCTGCACCTCCGGGCTGAGGGCAAAATTGCAGCGGACTGCCCTCTGGATGTGTGGTGACACAAGCGTGACGAGGCGTTGCATCTCCTCATGGGGAAGCCGTACTTGGACTGGACAGCCCGGCCCGACAGCACGTCGAGTGGGGAGAAGTGCTGACGCACATAAGCATTTATATAAAGCGTCTGGCTTCGCGCACGGCGACGCTGTTGGTTAGCAGCGAGAATATGCTGTCTGCTGTATTCCTCTTTTGTCCAGTTCAGATTGGCTGCAACATTTGCCCACGGTGGTACTACAGGCGCTGGGCCAAGAGGCCCTGCACAAGCAGAAAGCAAACATTTATTTGCCGCGCATGCCAGTGAAATCTCTAACACCATCTCCCCACTGCTACTGTGTGTATTTAGGTACACTGGTATATTGTTTATAGTTGTATTATAGTTTTAACATTGTTTTGTTCTGACTCTGTGTTTATTCAAAAACTCTATGTTGCAAGTATGAATAATGTGTCTGTAGGATACATGACGCAAGACAACAGTAGGCTACTTCCAAATATGTACCTGTACATACATATACTGATCATATGTCCACTTAAACAAGGTAGAGGACTATGGAAGCCATAAAGGGCCATGCATTCATACATTTTATTTCCTCCGTTTTCCCATGATAACGAGTTAATTTCATTTGTTTTCTCGAGATCTCGAAGTATTATCTCGAAATAACAACTGCCATTTTCCCGAGATAACGGGATAATTTTCTTGCGATCTCAAGATAACGAAACTTTGTTTTCCCGAGATAATGATATAATTAATTTGAGATCGCGAGGTAATGACTGTGATATGATAGTTCTGAGATTTCCATCACACACAAGTGGCATGGCATGCTGACCGATGGGTTTCCTGAACACTAATGTGTATATTATCTGTAATATCAAGGCATATTGCTATTTCAGCCTGTGTCAGGCCTTGATTGAAAAGATATGTGACGCGGTGATCAATATGCTCCTGCTCCTCTGACATTGCTACACTGAATGATGTTTCCTGCAATGATTTAATATATTAAACTATCGTTTTGTTTTCTCAAGATCTCAAATTAATTATATCGTTGTCTCGGGAAAACAAAGTTTCGTTATCTCGAGAAAATGATCCCGTTATAGGAAAATAAAATGTATGAATGCATGGCCCTTTAGGGCTTCTGTAGAGGACACATAAAGTGGTATTAAAAGTATTTCAACAGGCAAAAAGAAGTGAGTGGGCTATAATATATCAAATACAGTGTTGGGACGGTTACTTTTAAAATGTATTCCCCTACAGATTACTGATTACATGTCCTAAAATCTAATCTGTAATCTGTTCCCTTGGATTACTCAAGTAATGTATTCTAAATACTTTTGGATTACTTTTAGCTTACTTCAGAATCGTCTAGCTGAGCATGTTTATCTGGAACACTGAATTTAGTTAACATATGCTTTAGAGGACAACTGAATTACTGTCTTCAGGGAAAAGTTATGCAAGTACACAAAACAAATGTAGTAAATTTTGTCCTGCAACTGATGCTATTTAAAGAAAAATGGCATCAATTAAATTTCCTTTACCTTTATTAATTTCCACAGCTCAGAAATTAGGGAAATTAAAGTGCAACATGGCTGCTTTAACAGGCAGGTGTATAACAAAGCAAAAACATGCTTTAAATGTGCATAAAATAAAAATTGTAAATTACATTGAGAACAATACAGGGTGCAATCATGCACTTCGTAAACGTAAAACACATTATGCATGGTCAAAAGGTGCACATGGGCGATTTCCCACCACTGATTCCTTCTATAAGCTTACGGAAGTCTGCATCCTCTACAAATGAGAAGGGTTGTGCACTGCCAATTACAAAGTCAAAAATCAGTGCATTAACTTTGCTCTGGGTAGCAGTGGCAGCTGCTGCGATGAGCTTTGCTTGTTTCTGATGAGGTCCAAAAGTGCTACTGGTTGTGGCGCTTTGTCACCATCATCAGCAGTCATCATTTTCTCAGTCCTTTTAGCTGCTGTCCTCTGCATGGCTATGGGGTGCTTTCTCTGAAAATAAATAAAAATAAATAAATGCAAACACGCAGTGGAAAAAAAAGAATCATAATCAGTTGATTAGGTACATTTTAATGGCTGAGAAATACAATAATGTTACATAGTTAGCCCAGTGTTGATGAACATAATATGTTCATCAGCCATGCCATATTATGGTAAGAATCAACCTACTGGTGTCAATACATTTATAGACTAAATGGTAGGCTGCTGGCATGTACAACAGAAGAGGTCCACCACAAGTGGATTGTTTTTAATTCTGCCAAATGTGCTTTCCTTCATCATTCCTTTTGCCACTTGTTATACTCTAATTGTACAGTGGCTCCTTTAAAGTCTGTAAGGCATTAATAAATATGTGTTTGTCACACCACAGAAAAATGTTATTGATCACCCAGCAATATTTAAATGATTTTTTTTTTTAAATCGCCAAGCACATAAAATTAGTATATTAAAACAGAGCAGCTTTCTCTGCTCTGCATGTCCAAACTACAGTCAACAGCCACTGAGCCTCTAACATTTGTGCAGAAAGTAAAAATACACAATTTAAAATAGGCCTTGTTTTCTGTGTGTAGGACAAGCAACATGCGAGCCAGCGGACATTAACCCTCCTTTCTTTCCCCGTATGTGAGCACTCTCAGTCGGCGGAGCTAGATTAATAGTCATTTCTCCCATAACCGTAATTAGCCAACTTACCTCAAGATGCTTCTTGAAATCACACGTGGAGTCCCTCGATGCTGAAAGCAGCTTCGTTAACGGTAAGCAAAGCTTGCACTGCACTGTGATGTTGCGGCCTTCTTGAGGTAAAAATGATCTCTAAATTTCCATGCCAAAAATGCATTTTTGTCCTCCTCCTGGTCGTATTTCTCATCCTCTGCCGTTGTCATTCGGTTGTGTGGAAAGTGCTCTCACGCATTGACTTGCAGCGTAGCTACCTGCGCACATAATGCCACCTGCATCTGCACAGTGCAACCTACGTGTAGTGCGCAGTACTCATTTTTTGAGAGAGTAACTGTATTCACAATACACCAATTTAAACTGTATCTATAACGGAATACAGTTACTCTTATTTTGTATTTTAAATACGTAACGCCGTTACATGTAATCCGTTACTTCCCAACCCTGGTCAAATATAACCACCAAAAGTGAAATCAAGTCATTTTGATGCAGAAACAACCTTCCAGTCACAAGGAAGGAGCTGCAATCACTTTTTGGCAGGTGAAATACTGCCGTTTATGAGTTGTATTGGCCCTTTAAAGATATTTCAACAGGTAAAAAGGACTGGATTGGTTATAATCTAGGGCACAGAGCAGGTAATAATGGAGATTCATAAGGATAACTGCAATAGAGATCGATTCTTTATTTTATACACAACCCACCCGTAAATCATGTTAATAACGCTCTAGTTTCCAAATAGCCTAATCAAGGATATTAGACATACAAACACATATTAACACTGGAAACAATATAGGCTATTATTGCCTGTGATCACGTAGCCTAAATATCATGCCCTGATTACCATATAAACTGCAAACACTTTGGCCACGATTGTGATTATAAGGTGACATTTTATGACTGTATGATCCAGATAAAAGCAGCTTGAGACGTGTATAAACTGGGCGAAACAGCTTTAACAGGATGCGCGCGCTCCATCCCACAGACGGAAATCCGTTTCTGGCGGCTTGTTACTTTTGGCACCACAATATAAACGACTTGGATCAATGTGCATTGTGCTCGGAATGTTTCCCCATGGTTTCCCTGGGGACCCTCACCAGTTAAAATGAACACAGTTAAACTGTCGCACCGGGTCAGCGCCGTTTGCTAGTCCATCTTGTTGGGGAGAGATCTTACATTCCCCATGATGGCAGACGGGAGAACG